>OZ034968.1:68213398-68435898 GCA_964030785.1 Siderastrea siderea
TAGATAAAATGAGCAAGGCGTAATTTCTAAGCAATCCCCTTTATCAAGGAAACGACGTTATGGTGACCACTCCTTACCATTATCTTTTGGTTTAATATTAAGGACATGTGAATATGATCTCCATTGTGCTTGTGATACGGGGGCTGCGGTGGTGTAGTGACTAGCGCGTTGGACTTCAGATCTGAAGATCGGTGGTTCGACGCCCAGTCCCTGCCGTCGTGATGTTTCCTTAAACAAGAAACTTTACCCGGCATTGTCTCTCTCCACCCAGGTGTATAAAATGGGTGCTGGCGACGTACTGCTGTGGGTAACCCTGCGATTGACTATTATCCCATCCAGGGGGGAGTAGCAATACTCTCAGTTACTTCATGCTACAGAATCCGGGTTAAGCTCCGGCCGTGTGCGCCACCTTGGCTCGTGTGCGACTTTGCCCACCTTTACCTTGTGCTTGTGATACTTATAGCTTGTAAATAATAGGTTCCTTTCAGCTTCATAGTTCAGTTTATTTTGACGTTCCTCTGGATTTTTTTCTTTCAATTTTGATATTCATGTGTACATGGATACCAAATTCTAAGGTAGATGAAGGAAAAAATCTCCAGATAAAGTGACGTGATTGAAATGGGCAATATGCCTATGAAGGTGAAAGGGTATTTTCTTCTCGCCTTCAGGATTTGACGTTTTTTCTTTACTGTTTATTTTATAGCAAGAGATACCTCCAGTCTCTCAAGAGATTCTACAGTAAGTATGTCTAAATTGATGTTCAAATGGGACCAACCATTTCAGTCAACCTAAGCCAATTACGATCAAATCGTTGAAAACGAACCTTGCGACATGGACATGTCTAGTATTTTCAATATGGTCACATATTTTCTTTGTTCTTTCGGGTACATGGCTCGATATGCTTTCTAGGACTAGTAATATCAGCAGTGGAATTTTCAGGTTTCTTGTACGTTATGTTTTACATCTACCTGTATACCCTATTTTATGAACGTTTAAAACCGCAAGCATTCGCTTTCTGAAAAAAAAGCAAGTCTAAAAAGTAACCATTCAAACTTTTTTTAAACATCTACTTGTTGTAGATTTGGAACTCTTTTTATACAGGAGTAGACCATCGATGCTATTTAAAGACGTTCTCGCCCAAAATCTTCCCACTTTCAGAGTTTTTAAAAATCTTTGGTGCAGTTACGTAATGATCAACTCATGCCAGAACCCCCCCCCCCCCCCCAAAAGGGGTCACCTTGCTCGTTTCGGAGAAAAAGCGTACTAAACTTAGTTTTCCAGAAGGTTTGGTCATGTGAAGCAATATCGGCTCCATTTATACCAGTGTTCCTTTTAATAGTTCACTTCCTTTATTAGTTCTCTTCATTTTATCAAAAAAAAAAAGTGTTCTGAACGTAAGAATATAAATATATTTTGCTATTTCTAGTCAAATGCGATCGAATTTTTTTACATATGCAGGTATGTATGACTTACAATTATCCTTCTGTTAGGCTTATTCTGCTTAAAGAAATGACATCAGCTGCAAAAATATACTAAATAGGTCTATTTGCGCTCAAGTCAACACATCAACCTTATCTAGAGTACTCCACTAAATTTTTTTTATTTGCTGGGCTCATCATACATTGAAGAGAGTTAAATCCGTGTATAAATATTACAATGCCCACCAGCGCTATAAACAATTAGCGCGAACATCCTTAATACTGACTTTCCCTCACCACATAATTGATGTCAATTCGTATATACATATGTGTCAATTAGCAAAAGCAGCCATATTGAAAAATGAGTTATTGGGTAGCTGTAATGCTGCCATTAGTTTCTAACAGATGATAAGTCTGAAAGAACACTGACACAACAGTTTTTAACCTTTCGGCAGTACAACTACTATCATCAGTACGAGATAAGGTACAGAATTGAATTAAGATCAATATAAAGCACTAATTGCCTGGATGAATGTAGGGGCCACTTGCATCCCAGGTTCCAAAAAAATTTTCGTGGAATTTGTGATCCCATACTGCAGAATACCCCGTGTGGCACTAAATTTTTGCGGGTTCTCATTTTTGCGATTTTTGTCTTTTTTTTCGCGATCCGCAAAAAAAGTTCCCGCAAATTTTTTTCCCGCAAAAATTTACTCCTCTGTAGAAATTATATACAAAAATACTGGTTTGAAGGAGAAATGCCATAGATAACCCGATGGAAATACATGATGTGGTACTTTAGTTTTTGTCGATCCATTTTAATAGAATGTCATTGATTAATCTGTTTTACATTTGCATGTTGTTTTATCCGTCTTTCTTTTGCATGTGCTCAAATAAAACGAAAATGGTATCATTTCTGTTTGAATGCGACTTCCAAAAAATCGCAAAAATTAATTCCCAACAAGAAAAACCCATCTTTTCCAATCCCAAAAAATAGTTCCCGCAAAACACAAAAAATCGCCAATCCGCAAAATTAAACTCCCGCAAAAATTTTGCTCCACACGGTATACGGCTTGGGTTGTGAGTTTTCTCAAACTTGTAATTTGTTTCCTTCTATCAACACCTCTTCAGTGGAGATTTTTATTAAATTGTATATATTGTTTGACCATCTTTTTTCACGACATTTTCTTCAGGGATGGAATGTTTTTACTTTATTCCATACGTAGTACGAAATGCTAGAACGGTACGTCAAGATTGATCTGTGAATGTTTTGTTGTTGGGAAAAAGTAAACGACCACGTTGGAAAAGGCTTGTTAACAGCCAAAAACCTGAAAAACCTCTTTAAAATGACTACGTTTTTGGCATCTTTCGATCCTGCTTTTTCCATTTCTCGTAGCCAAGAAAATCCATCAGCTCACCGCAGATATTTTCTACAGCTCTTATCAAGGGCTCCGGAGCAGTTTTCCATCTGCTAATAGCAACTGTAGCATTTCTGTACACAGAATAAGCGCCTCCTTGTTTTGTGTTTGTTTTAAGAGCACTTATAAATTCATGAACGCTTGCCGACCAATCGAATCCCGCGAACCTGTATAGCTCATGTGCTACATTTAAAGTATTCAACGCAAGGTCTTCGTAGCGAATTACTTTAAAGCGATTCTTTAGCCAGGGCGGGGGATATAACAAGCCAAGTCGTATATTCTGCAGTATTGGATCACAAAGTCTTTGAACATTTTTATGAAAGCTGGGAGCCAAGTGGCCTCCCATCCATCCAGGCACTTTAACCCTGGAGAAAACAACCGCTCTTGGGTCGCGAACTAATTGGACAATTTTAACGTCATATCGATTTTGCTGTTGAAAAAGCTCTTTAAAAGTTTTTATTATTCCGTTGGGCAGACGGTCTGACAAAATCTTGAGAACAGTGTGATTGTAACTGTTACAAGCTTTACTAAGTAGGGTATTTGAAATCTGCGGTAAATACTTTCTAGATAGCGCTTTGCTCCTACTTCGATGAAAGTGGCTCGAAAACGACGCTAAAGTGGAATTACTAATATTACTAAAATCACACTGGAGGAAACTATCGATTAGTTTGATGCTAGTTTCTTTGTAGTTTTCCGGCTCCTTATCCCTAAGCCTCAATTTGACGTTAAACATTTTGTTTTCAACGGCATATAACGGCTCAAAGAAATACATGACGTGCGGATTGCGGTCAAATAATGATCCAAGGAAAGTAGATCCCCCTCGGCCTGGACTCAATATGATGAGATTTTTCCTCGTAGCAAACGTTTGCAGTAGCTGGTATCTTTCCTCTTTTCTATCTTTTTCATTACTCTGTGTTTTGCCGTCGTTTAGTTTCATACCCAGCTCCAGCACATGCCCACTTTCAGACGTCTTTGGTAATTTTTCTTTTTCTAGGGCTTCTCCTGTCTGTTCAGGCTGTTCTTTTTCGTCACGTAAACTTGCATAGCCCCTCAGCGAGGTGTCGTCGTAATTCGCTCCTTGAGTTAAAACTATTAAGCGTGTCCATGGTCTCGTTAAGCCATAATTGTAGAAGAACACCAAAAATAGCGAAACCACAGCAGAAAATAGAAAAAGCCTCAGACTGATCCTCATGATTTCTTTCAGTAATAAGTGTTCTGACAACGGACGACTTTATTTAATTTCAACCTGCGAAACTAACAAAAAACACAAGTCGAATGTCATGAGGCTTACAGTAAAGATGTGTTAGTCAGCATGTTACCAGCAAGAGACAAAGGAAAGAATCAGTTTCCCCAGCGGGAATCAATCCTAGCCTGCGATCAGCTGTTTTTGTTGAGTTCCTGCGCGACTCACCGGGGGAGCAGCTATTTAACTAGTCTGCAAACGAAACGAGCTGGCGAGGAGAATGAGGTGACTCCCCCACCGAGTTACACGAACACCGAACACGTGAGCCTACTCGCCTTTTAGGACCCCTCGCGGACCGGATGGATTCTCTAACCAGTGAGATAAAGTTCAGGGAGACTCATGGAGAGCTACGTCGTATTATTAGGTTCAGTAGTGAGACACGTCTAGTACATTGTTAGGATCGAAAGCGTCCTGTGTCGGTGTGATGACAAAGAGAGACGCATGGTAAGAGACCTGAAGGCCAAAATTCTCAACAAATAGTCAAAGGCAGGGAAGCACTACGCTCAATTGCTTTAGATTTGGAGACGCACGACAAAAGGGGCATCATAATTCGGTAAATTGTGATCGTCCGGGTGAGTGTAGTCCTGAGAAGGACTGTTTGAGGTGACATTGACTGACGTTTCGACAACCTGAGCGGAAGTCATCATCAGAGTCAAGTGAACTGTGAATCGTCAGTAGATGTTATAAGTCTCTGGTCGTTGTCCTGATTCGTCGACGATCTCGTGATGTTATTGGTCGTCTGTCAGTTAAGCCGTGATGTTATTGGCTGTGAAGACTGTAATCGTGATTGGTGCGTTTCGATCCGTCTTTTGTTAGTCAAATGTCCGTTGGTCCATTGTTAGTCAAATAAGTCAGTTTGTCTATTGTTTGTCTGTCTTGTTATTGTCGGCAATCAGTGGTTTGTAAGGTGCAGGTAGCTGTTGGCAACGGTTCAGTGGTGTTTGTTCTAAGTTAGTAAACCAGCTTTCCAGAGTGATTCGTTGATAGTAGTCCGTACTGTAGGTAACGCATTCAGCAGAGTCCCAGTCGATTCTGTGGTTTGTTTCCAATGGTGCTCAGCAATGTGATTGTTGATATCACCATTTCTAGTCGCTCGTTTGTGTTCAGTCAGTCGGACGTTCAGATTTCTGCCGGTCTCACCAATATAAGTGGCCTGGCAGTCGCAGCATTTGATTTTATAAACTGCTCCCCGTCTGTCGCTCGGTTCGTCTTTGTCTTTAACGTTCGTCAGTAGCTGTCGTAAAGTAGTGATAGGTTTGTGAGCAACGCGGATGTTGTAGGGTTGTAGAATTCGTGCTATAGTTTCAGAAGTCCCCTTGATGTAAGGTATGGTTGCAGTAGTGACAGGTGTCGCGTTAGTGTTCGTAGCGTTTGGTTCGGAGTTTCTGTAAGTGTTGTGTCTAATAAAGTCCCGGTTGTAATTGTTCTTGTTGAAAACGTTGTCTAAGTACTTGTTTTCGTCCGTTAAGCTGTCAGGTGAGTCACAAACTAGTTGCGCGCGTCTCGTCAGGGTCCGTATAGTCGTAGCTTTGTGAGAAGTTGGGTTGTAAGATGATTGGTCGAGCAGTCTGTCAGTGTGTGTCGGTTTTCTGTAAATTGTCGTCCGTAGTTCGTTATTGTCGCGGGTAACTAAGCAGTCTAGAAAAGGTATTTTACCATTTTCCTCGATCTCCTTAGTAAACTGTATGTCGGCGTTTTGTCCGTTGAGGTGTTCTTGAAAATCGTCGATTTCGTCTTTGTGTACGGCTGTAAAGGTATCGTCAACGTAACGTAGCCAGAGTGGTAGTGTTCGTTTGTAAGTTGCGAGGGCTCGTTCCTCGATGTTTTGCATAACGATTTCTGCAACAACAACGGAAACTGGTGAGCCCATAGCTGTTCCGTGCAACTGTTTGTAGTGCTTGCCGTTGTACTGAAAATACGTAGAAGTAAGACAAAGGTTCAGTAAGTCCATTAAGTCGTCTGTAGGTAGCGGTAGTTCAATAGTAGAGTTGTTGATGGCGGTCTCAGTGCAGTCTAGAGCCAGTTGAAGTGGAATACTGGTGAACAGTGATTTCACATCAAAAGACACTAGTTTGTAGTCGTCAGGTACTTGTACTGTCTTGATTGCGTCAATAAAGTTCTCAGTCGACTGTAGTTTGTGTCGTGATTCGTCGGTCAAAGGTTTCAGTACGGTAGTCAAGTATTTGGACAGTTGGTAAGTCGGGGACCCACAGAATGAGACTATGGGTCGCATGGGTATGTTAGGTTTGTGCAGTTTCGGTAGTCCGTAAAGTTTCGGTGGTTGTGGTACACGGCACCTCAGTCTGTTGTAGCGTTGAATGTCAATAGCGTCAGTTTTCTTGAGGTCAAGTAGTTTGCTGTTAAGTTTGCGTTGAAGTGCTGGCGTCGGGTCTCGTTTAAGTACTTGGTAGGTCTGTTTGTTCGTTAACAAGTGCGTCCATTTTGTCGTAATAGTCTGTCTTGTTCATAACAACAGTCACTCGTCTTTTTTCAGCGGGAAGTATGACAATGTTTTCGTCGGTTTTCAGTCGTTTTAGTGCTTGTCGTTCGTCTTTAGTCAAGTTACTGTCAGGTAGAGAGGCTGATTGTATAGTAGAAGCTATTCTACTTCTGATGTTATCCTTGGCTGATTCTGAAAGCTCCCTCTGACGGGACAGAACCGCCTCAACACTGGATACAATGGCCTCGGTTGGTACACGTTTAGGCGTCACTGAGTGTTTGAGTCCGTAAGAGAGTACCTATGTTTCAGTCTTGTCTAAGGGACGGGAAGAAATATTCCTGACCCAGTTGTCGTCTGGTTTTTGTCGTTTTTTGTCTTTAGTACGTTGTAGTCGCGTCAGTTTTAGTAGAGTTTTAGTGCGGTGCTGTTCAGCTCTTTTGTTAGCTCGTCTGTCGGCAATAGTCAGTATAGTGTCGAGTAAGTCAGTCGGTATGAATTGTCGAAGTTTATCAAGTCGTTGTTGTAGTTTGTCTTTGTAGTAGTTAAGTCTTCTGTGACAGTCGTTAATCCGCGCTCGGACCAGTCGTCGGCAGGTAGCTTTGACGATCTGTATGGCCTCTTGCGTGTTCAACGGGGACTTAAGTCGAAGTCCAGCCGGAAAAAGGCCGAGGTCCTTGCAGCGGTGGTTGAACCAGAGTTGTTGTCGTATTCGTCTGACGTTGCTTGCGTAACTGATGTAGTCGTTAGCAAGTCGTTCGCTCTTCCGTCCAAAGGAACGTAAAACTGTAAATGGTTTGAACCCAGGAGTCATATCATAATTCGGTAAATTGTGATCGTCCGGGTGAGTGTAGTCCTGAGAAGGACTGTTTGAGG
This sequence comes from Siderastrea siderea, assembly GCA_964030785.1. Lineage (NCBI taxonomy): Eukaryota > Metazoa > Cnidaria > Anthozoa > Scleractinia > Rhizangiidae > Siderastrea > Siderastrea siderea. The sequence continues at coordinate 68,220,788 of OZ034968.1, forward strand.
TGACATTGACTGACGTTTCGACAACCTGAGCGGAAGTCATCATCAGAGTCAAGTGATGACTTTCGCTCAGGTTATCGAAACGTCAGTCAATGTCACCTCAAACAGTCCTTCTCAGGACTACACTCACCCGGACGATCACAATTTACCGAATTATGATATGACTCCTGGGTTCAAACCATTTACAAAAGGGGCATTTCGTTCTTTCTCCCTTTTTTGCTTTTTGTTTGTTTTGTTTTTTTGATTTTATTATTATTATTATTATTTTTTTTTATTTTACCTTAGAACAAGAAAAATGGAATCCTTACTAATTAAATGAATGGAGTGGTCGAGGAAGAAGGTCTTAAGCGAAATTCCTTCCGGGTTTTATACCGTTGTACTGCCTTTGTATGTTCGGCATGCACTGGTGACCGGATCTCGGCGGCGCTGTCGCTTTTAAAAAGCATGCAATGAAATTCAGATTAATTCATTTCGAACAATAGGTTTTTTGAATGACTGATCGTGTTTAAAAACATTAAATTGAATTCATTTTACAACACCGCCTGAGTTGTAGTCGTGATGCTATGAGCTACAGCACTGGGATGTGACAAACTTTCATACCTGATTTCCTTCAACCAAAGTACTTCGGCAGTCATCAAGTAATTCTGCCCTGGGTTTTTAAAAGCTTGGGATTCTTGGTAAGGTTTTCGCCACTCCGTGGAAAAGCTCGAAAAAGTTAGCTATGCGATACAAATTTAGCAGTTTGTGCTATAACCGTTTTGCTTGAATTTCGCCAGTGACCAGATTTTTCTGAAGTACCGCGGCCAGAAATTGGTAAAATAGGCATCTTCGTTTTCGCTCCATAAAAGTCAGCCAATGTTAAAAGTTGAGAAATTATTTAGTAACTTGCGGTTGAGTAGGTATGGAAATTCATGACGAAAATAGCATAACATTATTTGTTCTCCGCTTAACTCCAACAAACAAGGAAAGCTTGAGATACCAAATGGTGGGAATATACTTAATCGGATCCATGTCCGTAGCTACCTTCACTGGGCATACCGAAGCAGTTTGTATAAAAACTCTGCCTTTCCCGTTTGCTAATTGAGGAAAGTTGTATTCAATTAAAAAGGAAATGAGATATTTGTTACCTTGACTGTAAACGAACAGATCATGCTTTGCTAACAGCAAGATAGACTACATTGAAGTGAGAGAATAAGAGGGTAATTTATGCCAGTGTAATACAAGGCAGTGCACACTGTGACAATGAGTGATACTGTATTCATGCTCATGGTCTCAATGGGAACATTTTGAAAATGCTTTAATCAAAATGGCTAAATGTTTCAGAGTATACTCTTCAGCAGAGATAGCTAACGGTGTCGCGAGCGATTTCTTATTTTTTCACTGAGTTGAAATTGAAATTTATTGTAGCAGTGTGCAGGACGCGTGTCACAACTGAATGTATATTTGACTGTGCTAGCCGTGAGTCTCCCAGTAACTCAGTCGGTGGTTAGTGCGTTCCACCGGTGTACGGAAGGTCAGGGTGTACGGAAGGTCAGGGGACTTCAATTTTTTTTGTTTGTCCGACTCTCTTGACAAACTGAATATTTCGTCTCATTCATTTCATCACCAAGCTTAAACTCTGCCCTTTTACTCATTTAATAAAAAAATTGCCATTTGCCTTTATTCATACCATCATTTGTTATCGATTTGCTTCTTGAGACAGAGTTAACGATGATACATTCAGTTAAGATAAACCAGTCAGTATTTTTTAGCACTTACCTTCCTGTTTGACTTAATTCCTTCGACAACTCACCAACAAGACTTTCTTTGGTCTAAGAAATGTTTTAAAAATTACCATTTCAAAGTCGATAAAGTTTTTAAATGAGTCGCCTGCGGGGAGTTCGACCGTATTTCTTAGATACAAAAAGTGCCGTGAAAAATGCTCGTAAAGTCAGGTATATATTTCTTCATCTTGCGACTGTTATTGGAGGAAAATGGCACTTTATACGGTCAGAAAAATACGAATTTATAAGCTCGTAATTTTCTCTTTAATATATTTTTCTTATATTTACATCTTTTTTGGTCTTGTTTTAAAACTTAGCACGCGCGCAATTAGCGTCCCACGGAGTCGTTTTTAGGGGAGTCGTATACTAGTGCGCAATCGGGCTGCCCAGTTACTCGCTCAAATCCGCCTAGTACCCAGGCCTCCTCCTCCCGACTTGGCGCGAAATATCATGGTGTCACCGAATGAGGACTCGCGGTATCCCATTCGGTGATATCACGAAATTCTGCGCCAAGTCGAGTGAGCGAGAAGAAGAGAACGCCTGGGTACTAGGCTGCGCTCGAATAACTCAGTAAGTGAGCTTTCTCCCGGGCTGCGATAACGTGGGGAAATGGTGGAAACGCAGATAGTACAATCGTGATAGATATCAGTAAAAACTGATCAGACTTTGCATTACTGTTCAACCGTCAGATCCCTGACGACGCTGGCAGAGGACTTTCAGAACATTTCCGAGTCATGTTTACTAGTGCTTCACCTGGAGATTAGATGTCACTGCTTTTATTATCTGATGAGAGCTGTACAGGAAGTAAGAATTCTCCTTTTTGGTTGCATTACACCAGTCGAACCTCCTTACAGACACCTTTGTAATACGGAAACCTCTCTATTACAGTCAGTTCACTTCGAAAGAGACCAAAATTCACACAAACTCTACTTCTGTAATGCGGCAGTCACCGCTGTCCCTGTGGTGTCTGTGTTTACAAGATTCGATTGTACTGCTTGTACTACTTGAGTAGTCACACTTTAGTATTTTACCTTCAAATCCCAATAGAACAACAACAACACTAACAACGAAAATGCTGATACAGGGGGAAAAATCTACAACAAAATCACTTGATAGAATGCGAATTTAAATTTGAGGTTGTGTTCGCTCGTTGTCTACTTGATACAACAATAAAATTAAGAAAAAAAGGCCATTGGTTAAGCTTGGCGTTACGTGGTTAAGATTTTTCTTTGCGTTTTGTGGGCTGGAACAGGAAGAAAATTGTCTTTTACAAACTGAAATACGAAGAGAACCCCTGGTAGCATGTTTTTTACGTTGGTGCAAAGAAAATGCGCATTGCGTTGATGATGATGATGATGATGATGATGATGATGATGATGATGATGATGATGCTGATGATGATGATGATTGTTAATACTGTGTTTATGCAGTCGAGCTACATGTGCAGCTCAAACGCCATGGACCCAGACATCAATGTGAACAATCTGAACAGGAGCTTGTCGTCCTTTGAGGAGATAGCCACCGCTTGCATGGGGCAGTACAAATTCAGGTACGATTCAGACCTTCAGCGGTCGTTTTTCACACATAGTTAAACTCTGAGCGTTTGTAATCAGGATATCCAGCATCGAAAGGAGATTTAAATCTGACAAAATAATTGAGATGCTGTGTATACTTTCTCAAACAAGGCATTAATACGAAGTTATGAGAAAGCGATGAAGAATGACCGCCAAAATCCAACCTAGTTAAGACTGTCAGAAGTACAAGTTCGACAAGTTCCCAAAAAATTTCACTAAAAAAAAATTGAACAGCTCCTCGTGAAAGTGCAAATAGACTTGAGTGTAAAACTTCGGGTTTTACGTTCATCGTTCATTGACTCGGAAACAGCCCTCAGCCAAGTCATAAGTGGTTTTGTTTGCATCGGATTGACCGAGAAAAAAATTTGCTGTATTTGGTAAGTGTTTAAATTGAGTTACTGGAAAGGAGCTTTGATATGGATGTTATAAGCTGAAATGTATGTTTCTCACCAATTAATTTCATATCTCTATAGACTGAGATTTTTGCTATACTTTTTCGCAGATACCTGTTTGAAGGAGTTGGTTTCCTTGTTTCTTCCATTCTTGTTTCAAACCTTTCGGAGATTAAGAGGATGAATCAAAACGGCATCAAGAAAATGTAAGAACAAACACTTCCCTTTTGGCAAGAAAGCCAGGGTCTTCTTCGTACATTCTCAGCTATATAGTAAGTGACCTTAACCAACCAGATGTTTGATGTCCTGGGGTTCATGGGTGGCTGTTTCTCCTTTGACACGATTTGGCTTAATCGGGTCAATCCACAGACTTCAAAACAAACGTACTCCTTTCTGCGACAAAGTTCAAAATTTCACCAACGAGAATGCTCCGGTTGCGAGCCTCGAGTTGGCCTGTTCGAATAGTAAAGCGGTGATGTTAGCAGGTAAAAGGTCAGTATAGGGGATGGGGATTATCTGAGCACCTGGACCAGGCTATCCGATTTCTGGTTAAAAGTCTGGGATTCAGCCTTCTGGTTTCTTTAGGTCCCTATTGATCAGGATATTGGTTTTTTTTATTACAAACTGCTCTGTTTTGGTTCGATCTCTCCGGCTGGCTGTGTAAGAAATGACTCTGCATGCTTTATGTTGATGTTTCCAGGTGCCGTAACATCTTTGCAATCCAACAAAACCTGACAAACATCACAATGTCACGGGAGGGAGACCTGGACCGAGCCCGACAGTATTACGAACTACTATACTCTAACCCGGATGTAAGTACCAGGTCACTTCGCTGAAAGTGTTCTTTGCGTTAAACAACTTAACTAACTTATTGTTTACGTCTTTTTCGCGCAGGAAATATTGACTTCAATTGTTGAGCAAGGCGCCAAGTTTACGCAGAAGGAATACACTGACCTTTTGTCACTGCAGGCGCGCAGTCAGACGATCAGAGACAACAGTGCGCATGAGCGTCGACTTCAAATGCTCAATGAGATATTCAAGAAATGATTGGAAGATCTTTCACTCAATAAGTACTCTCCGGGCTGATTGGGCCACTTAGTTGCTCTCGATAGCCAATACTAAATGAATTGAAAATAACTCTCAATTTCAGTTTATTAAGCGTCAATATTGGCAAGTCTTATCCGATACTAGGGTGGTTACGATTAGTAACTTAACCAGGCAGTGTATCTCACATTGGAATGGTTATAACGAAAAACGTTTTTACAATACCTGAGTGAATTCTTGTGCGCTGATTGGCTAGCTTTTATTGTCAATAAGAGTACAGACGAACGAAACACGTAAAGCTGACGCAATCAGCAAAAGCGATGAAATTCTGATTCTGCGGCAATCGCATCTTCCATTAACTCTTGCATTTCTTTCCTTCGTTTGAATATCAGTTTTGGCTTTTTGTTATTGTAAACAACAAATTGACGTCAGTTTTTTATGCGTCTGTCCTCTTATTGATGATAAATTTCGTCATAACTTTGTCAAAGTTTGTCGAAAATCCACTAGCCTGCTCCTAGATCTACAGCACTCTGACAATTGTTGGATATCCCCAGGAAAGCTAATTCCAACATTGTTATTTACAGTTTTATAGAACATACAAATATTCTGCGGATATAGGTCATGGGATGAGTGGATAATGTTTACTGTGTCGTGCGCACTTAACGGCTGGAAATCGAGCCTACTTGTTCAAATAAAAGTTGCTGAGCAGTACCATTTTTCAACCGTATGGCGTGGCCACTCAGCTTGGTTCCAGTCTCCTTATTTGGGGATTTGCTTCCCATCTACAAAACTGTGGACCAACCGGTTTCCTCGCATAAATGGGTTCTCCTTTTCTCCAAAATAGGATTTATGTCACGATACGTCGTCGTAGGAAAAAGGAGTTAATTATTATTCAAAGTTATCAAAACAAAATGTAAAACTATAAAAGTATTTTTTATTAGGTCACTAAAGAAAAAGATTTTGCACATAGGTTTACACTACAGAAATAAATTCAAAACGTTTTGTTACCAATTGGTCACAAAAAAGTCAACTTTACAGTTACATGAAGCTCGATATGCCTATTGATAGTAGTCACAAATTTTCGGCGGAGAAAAACGGTGGTCGGAAATGCATCTGTGTTCTAGGCTACGTACCGAATAAGCGCCTCCGCTTTGAGGAAGCATTTCAAAATTATCATCAGATTAAATCGCTGCCAGCTATTGTTCGAAGAATTACAGTACACGAAAAGCTAAGTGACATGTTTGGAAAGGAGTTGAGAACTCTTAAGAGAATATGTACTTTGGCACACGACTTGATGATTTCTTGTACAGATTGCTAAACGTGCCACCACCAAAATTATGTACCTTAAGTTGTTAAGTTCCCTTGTTGTGAGTTATGTAAAGTAGTAGTGACGTACGCTAGAAATTGAATGTTGAACACAGTAGAGGGGACAATAAAGCTACTGAATCTTCTCTTGTAGTTCCCTTCTAAGTCTTTCTCTGGTGCAGTACGAGAAGTTATATTAAAACATATAAAAAGTGGATATCAGTGTGATAAAGCCGTGACGGAAATCGATCCCGGCTTGGGTTGTGAGTTTTCTCAGACCTGTAATTTGTTTCCTGCTATCAACACCTTTTGGAGATTTTTATTAAATTGCATATATTGTTTGACCATCTTTTTTCACGACATTTTTCTTCAGCGATGGATGTTTATACTTTATTCCATACGTAGTACGAAATGCTAGAACGGTACGTCAAGATTGATCTGTGAATGTTTTGTTGTTGGGAAAAAGTAAACGACCACGTTGAAAAAGGCTTGTTAACAGCCAAAAACCCATTCTCGGAGACCCAGGGGCAGATAGTCGGGGCGAGAGGCAGATAAAAAGGGCGAAATTTATGCGAGCAGGAGCCTGGTGCGATCGATAGTTTACAAGTCGGGCTGGAACAGCCCCTGGGAGGATACCTTTAAACGGACTAGTTCAAGAGCCTATTTGCGTTCTTGCTTCTGCTTGAGCACAAATTTTGAGGCATTGTATTTTTTGTGCCCAATCAGCGATCAGCTTATTTCACCGTTCCTTTCGTGACGTCTTATACAGAGTTTAACTTTGCTAAACCTGTTACCGAGATCTCATGCACTCGTGCTTACTGAAATCAACTTTCTATTTCAGCTCCACTACGCAGTACACAACATGAGCAAAAACCATTAGGTTTATTTTGGCGGTTTCGGCCGAGCACCGGGAACTATAACAATAAGTTATACTACAACCTCTTATTACATCCAAACGTACGGCACATAACATAAAAACAGAGCTGAGCGACAGTTTACAAAGACGTTACTGTCAGAACGGAGGCCAGAAAAAACCTGCCTGAAAAAAACCCCGACGGGGAAAAAACTCGGCAGGAAATCTGGGTAGGAACCATGGCTCAAGCTCTAAATAGCCCTTCCAACAAGGCTACACGTTGCAAACATCCCCACCCGCGTTAACTAAAATAAAAGTCGGACGTATGACAACGAAGAACAACTTACTAAAAATTAAAAATAACGTAAGCTGAACGAGGTGTCGGCCTAGAATGATCTCCCACGTGACTTACGTCTCTTTTATAGCCCTCCTTTCTACCCATGCTGCACTTCAACTAAACCAGCCCCAGTCCCCCTGCTCTTGTACCGCAGAAATATTTCATTTCTGGCTAATTCGTATCCACTCAAACGCCAGAAATTCCATATTTCAGCTCCACTACGCAGTGCACAACATGAGCAAAAACCATTAGGTTTATTTTGGCGGTTTCGGCCGAGCACCGGGAACTATAACAATAAGTTATACTACAACCTAGAAGAAAAAGTATAGGGCTTGATAAACCGGGAAAACGACCTAAAATTCCAAAGACTTAGAAACAAGAAGTCGTGAAGAAATGCCGTCCTTGATATAATCATTCTTAGCTGCGACACTTTTCCATCTGCTGTGCCTCTGGAAAATTCGATCACTGACCCCGCTGTTGGCAGCTCGAAGCTCCTTCTGACCGAAACGATTGAGTCCCTAAATGGAGGGATCTGGAACTATATTCTGTAGACTTTGGCCAACTGATCCCTGAACGTAGCATACGAAATGGGCTTATCATTTTTAACCAACTTGTAAGACGACTTAGTTTTAACTAATGGGCGGGAAATAAATTCACTGGAGTGTCGGTCTTGCTTTTTTCTACTTTGATAATCATGTAACCTTCGTGGAAATGAACATGCCTCATTCTAATATTTAGAACCTCCTCTGATCTGAAAAACCCCGCATAAGCTAACACATATAAACACACATTTCTAAGCTGCAGAATGTTAGACAAATCAGTCCCCTCGACGATATCTTTAAGGACTTCAAGTGACAAGGGCTCTTTCCTATTGGGTCTCCCAGCCCCTAAAATTTTCTTTGCAGCTTCCCAAACTCTAGAAACTAACTGATTATCCGTGGGGGAGGCCATACCCGCTATCTCGTGGGCCCACTTGATGGCATAAAAAGCAGTATCAACAGAACTACAAGACCTAGTGGATTCTAACACATGCTGTAAATAACAGCTACATGAACAGGATTCGCAGGGAAAAAAGAGTTTTTGAATTTGCTTAAAGCAAAGTCCTGCCATTTCTCGAACGCCTGATAATACATGTTGGTGGTAGCTGGCGCCCTCGCTGACAAAACAGATCTCTGGTGCCTCAAGGCAAGGCCCTGCAAATATGGATCGTCAAACGCTGCTGTTTCCTTTCAAACACCTTCCTTAAAAATATCTGTAAATAAAGGGGAGAACAATCAGAGACAACAATAAAAAAGAAAGCAAAAGGAGCGTGCAATTCATTTTATTCGCATCTCACCTAACGTTTAATGCGTGCAATAAATTATGCAAGTTAAAGAGTGCACTACAAAAATAACGCAAGAAAAAGTCACACATGCGATTTTCAGCACACGTAAGTGCGATACACCGGCGAAAGCAGCCGTCAAATCAGCAAGCCTAAAGAAACGTCAATCATAAAAAATAGACGAAGTACCAAAAGACTTCTCTAACGGTGGGTTCCAAAGACCCTAAAAATTATTGCATTGTGAACAACTGCCAGCATCAACGGTGCAAAACTGAACCCGAGAAAGACTGCGTCCTTGGCTGCTTAAAATTCAGACGCAGAGCTATCACAGTGAAGGACAAATCCTTAGAGCCAAACACGTGATTCTTAGCGTTACCTCTAATAAAGAGGTGCTTACACTTGGGAAGTATCACCCAATCATGCACAAACTCGTTCCAATGTTTGCCATCATCACATAATAACACCCAAAAATATGATGACTTCCAGATAGGAATAACAAGAGTTCCTACGGCCTTACAAGCCCTCGTGTGAGTTATAATTCTACTAATTTGCGAGACCGATGAAAGAATCCAATTATTTTCGCATTCCCAGTTTTGAGTGAAAGCGTCCACGACTTCGGCGCCAGGCTGGTAAAATATAGAATTGTAACCTGAAAGCTTGGCGTTATAACTACAAGCAAACCTATCGACTGCGTGAGGCCCCCATTTACAACCCAGCATGAGAAATACGTCGTCATTTATAGTGAAATGATCAAAATCGATGGTTCTACTTAAAACATCAGCCCGGTAATTCATATTCCTAGGGATCCATTTCATCTCAAGGAAAATGCCAGAACAGACGCAAATATTGAAAATAGAAAGCGCAAGGGACTGAAGTTCTGTAACTTTGCTGCCATTTTGAACAATAGCGACAACGCTGGTGTTGTCCGTAATCCACGCAACTCTTTTGCCCTGAAGATCAGGGGCAAAGGCAGACAGTGCTAGGACTACGGTCCTAAGTTTCCTCCACGTGGAGCTTTTGGAACTTTCTGCAGGACTCCAATTCTGATGAAAAATGTTATTGTACTCATTGTCAATGAAAGAACTACAGGCGTGATCCGACGCGTCGGAACAGACAAAATTAACAGGAGGTTGCAAAGGCACCCAGGGGCAATGAAATTAAAGGAGTCGACGTTCTCACCCCAAAACGCCAATTCATCGCAAGCTTCCTTAGTTAATACAACCTCGGAGTTCCATGGCAATTTCTGATTAACATTAACTTACAAATAACGCGTCGTAATCCTCGCCACATTTTCAAGGAGTGAGCAAAATGACTTGGCCTACCACAGAGGCTAAATCTCTAACTTTGACAGTCTTGCGATCAACCTTACGTATAACATTAACACTACTCTTCAGCTTAGAAATCCTGCGTTCAGTAACTGAAATGAAAACTTGACAAGTGTCAAACACAGTGCCCAGCCAGGTAATAACTTGTACAGGTCCCCAAAGGGACTTCTCTTCGTTAATTAGAAAGCCATACTTAGTCAAATCAGCGCGAACAATCAAGCTGTTAATTTTGGCGTTGTTGGTATTGTCACCACCCCCTAAACCATCGTCAAGAAAAATAGCCATGGGAATTCCCTGACACCTCCATGAAGTCAAAATGGGCTTAGTAATTTCGTGAACAAATAAAGCGCCGATGACTAGCCAAAAGGTAAAACTGTGAACTGAAAATACTTAACTACACCATCACCAAAGTCCCAGGAGAAAGCTAAATATTTCCGATGTTCAGGAAAAATTTCAACGTGATGATACCCGGACTTCAGGTCGAACTTGAAAAGATAAAACCTCTTATAGAAAATTTGAAGGGCTACAGAAATATCTACACATCTAAATTTCCGCTTAAAGACATACAAATTTACATGGCTCAAATCAAGAATCAACCTCTTCTTGCCTGAAGGCTGTATCGAGACAGAAAGTGGGTTAACTATATCAGGCTGATGATCTAAAATCTCAACACATTTAGTTCGAAACAAATCATAAATAGCCTCTGAAACAAAATGACTATCCCTAAGCGCAGAAGTAATGTTAGAACTAACTTTGGGAGGTGGGGGAGCCACAAATGGGATTTTGTAACGGTCGCGTACAACACTTAAAGTAAACCCGAGGCGCCTAATTTCACCCATGCGTCATAACAAAGACAAACGACCGCGAACCGAAGGAATAATAGACTGACCTGAGGTAAACTCATAACTTAACGGTGACTTTATTTTGACTGCGGTATCTAAACGATTTGAATCTGAAATTTCATCATCGCAAATGTCACTTAGATTACTAGAAACAAAAATAGAATTGACAACACCTTGGACCTGTCCTTGGTCGGCAGCTAGTCATTGACCAGACTGGAACTTGGTAGGATTGAGAGGACACTGTGGCCTCTAATGTCCTGGCTTGTTACAGTTATAACAGGAACCCGGTTTAGGTTCTAGTCCTAGGCTGAACTGTTGGTATAGGTCTTGCCCTGTTGCTGAAAAATTGGGTAGGAGTGGCGGCTGCGACTGGCGTTAAAGCGGAAGGTTCCCTTCTGTTGCTCGCAAACTTCGACTTGTTTCGCAGCAAGTTCTGTTTGGCTTGGATACGCGCTGTATCGGCAGAATCCGCATGAGAATGCTTGAAGTCCGCCAAGGAGTTATCTAGCATCGATTTCATAGCAGCTAGCAGACCTTCGTTTTTCTTGGCAATTGACGACTCAACAATTTTAACAACGTCAGCCTCCTGCATGACCAAGTGCTAATTCGATCAAAGGAGACGACTTAAAAATAACGTAAGCTGAACGAGGTGTCGGCCTAGAATGATCTCCCACGTGACTTACGTCTCTTATATAGCCCTCCTTTCTAAACTTTCTTCGATGGTAGGCCTATCGAACGAGCGAGATATGGAATTTCTGGCGTTTGAGTGGATACGAATTAGCCAGAAATGAAATATTTCTGCGGCACAAGAGCAGGGGGACTGGGGCTGGTTTAGTTGAAGTGCAGCAGGGGTACACAAAGCCGAAAAAGAAAACAAGTACGAAAATCAGATTGAGGTATTGTGAAAAGTTCACACCCTAGATGTGGACTTTTAGAAGCGTGCAGTTAGGATTTACGTGCGATCCACAACACGTCTTTGCGTTTGCACGCTTCTGAAAGTGCACACCTAAGATGTGAACTTTTCACAATACCTCGCTCTGATTTTCGTACTTCTTGTTTTCTTTTTCCTTGAGTACCCTTTCCAAATTTCTCGATTTCTCGGCTTTGTGGGTTCGCATATTACTATTGAAAACTTTCTTTGATGGTAGGCCTATCGAACGAGCGATATAGAAAGTTGATTTCAGTACGCACCAGTGCATGAGATTTGGGTAAAAGGTTTAACAAAGTTACTGTTGTGATACAACATTACGTGTCTTTTCTTTCTCGATCGTTAATGAACATTATTTTCCTTGTGAATGCATATGGAATGATTCATTATGAAATATGTGTGAAAACTTGTAGAATAATTATTCAGAGATATTCTAATAAGTCACGTTTATTTCTTGTGAGTTTGTTCGCTACCTGAAGCTGAAAGGACGTCAAATAAATACGCGCTAAAGAACAGTTACCTCTTCGAATCGTTCTATCCCTTCGATACAAGAGTTTTCTGCACAATTACGATAAAGAGACACGCGTGGAAACAGTTACACTCTGTATAAGACGTCACCAAAGGAACGGTGAAATAAGCTGATCGCTGATTAGGCACAAAAAATACAATGCCTCAAAATTTGTGCTCAATCAGAAGCAAGAACGCAAATAGGCTCTTGAACTAGTCCGTTAAAGGTATCCTCCCAGGGGCTGTTCCAGCCCGACTTGTAAACTATCGATCGCACCAGGCTCCTGCTCGCATAAATTTCACCCGTTTTATCTGCCTCTCACCCCGACTGTCTGTCCCTGGGTCTCCGGGGATAGCGAAAACCTGAAAAACCTCTTTAAAATGACTACGTTTTTGGCATCTTAGTCCTGCTTTTGCCATTTCTCATAGCCAAGAAAGTCCATCAGATCACCACAAATATTTTCCACAGCTCTTATAAAGGGCTCCGGAGCTCTTTTCCATCTGCTAATAGCTAGCAACCGTAGCGTTTCTGTACACAGAATAAGCGCCTCCTTGTTTTGTATTTGTTTTAAGAGCACTTATAAATTCATGAACGCTTGCCGACCAATCGAATCCCGCGAACCTGTATAGCTCCTGTGCTACATTTAAAGTATTCAACGCAAGGTCTTCGTAGCGAATTACTTTAAAGCGATCCTTAAGCCAGGGTGGGGGATATAACAAGCCAAGCCGTATATTCTGCAGTATTGGATGACAAAGGTCTTGAACAATTTTATGAAAGCTGGGATCCAAGTGGCCCTCCATCCATCCCGGCACTTTAACCCTGGAGAAAACAACTGCTCTTGGGTCGCGAACTAAGTGGACGACTTTAACGTCATATCGATTTTGCTGTTGGAGAAGTTCTTTAAAAGTTGTTATTGTTCCGTTGGGCAGACGGCCTGACAAAATCTTGAGAACAGTGTGATTGTAATTGTTACCAGCTTTACTAAGTAGGGTATTTGAAATCTTCGGCAAATACTTTCTAGATAGCGCTTTGCTCCTACTTCGATGAAAGTGGCTCGAAAACGACGCTAAAGTAGAGTAACTTATGTTACTAAAATCACACTGGAGGAAACTATCGATTACTTTGATGCTAGTGTCTTTGTAGTTTTCCGGCTCCTTGTCCCCAAGCCTCAATTTGACATTAAACATTTTGTTTCCAACGGCATATAACGGCTCAAAGAAATACATGACGTGCGGATTGCGGTCAAATAATGATCCAAGGAAAGTAGATCCCCCTCGGCCTGGACTCAATATGATGAGATTTTTCCTCGTAGCAAACCTTTGCTGTAGCTGGTATCTTTCCTCTTTTCTATCTTTTTCGTCACTCTGTGTTGTGCCGTCGTCAGTTTCGTTCGGTGAAGGTTCTTTTAGTTTCATACCCAACTCCAGCACATGCCTACTTTCAGACGTCTTTTGTGATTTTTCTATTTCTAGGGCTTCTCCAGTCCGTTCGGCCTGTTCTTTGTCGTCACGTAAACTCGCATAGCCCCTCAGCAAGGTGTCGTCGGAATTCGCTCCTCGAGTTAAAAATATTAAGCATGTCCATGGTCTCGTTAAGCTATAATTGTAGAAGAACACCAAAAATAGCGAAACAACAGCAGAAAATAGAAAAACCTTCAAGCTGGTCCTCATGATTTCTTTCAGTAATATTTGTTTCGACGACAGGCAACTTTGTTTAATTTCAACGTCACCTACGAAAGTAACAAAAAACACAAGTCGAAAGCCATGAGCGGGAATCAAACCTAGCCTGGAATCAGCTGTTTTTGTTGAATTTCTGCGCGACTTAGCGGGGGAGCCGCTATTTAAGTAGCCTGCATGCGAAACGAGCTGGCGAGAAAAACGAGATGACTCCCCCACCGAGTTACACGAACACACAACATGCGAGCTTACTACTATGACTCCTCGCGAACCGGACGGAGGCTCTAACCAGTGAGCTAAAATTCAGGGCGACTCGTGTAGAGCTACGTCATATTATTAGGTTGATTAGTGAGACACGTCTTGTATACTGTTAGGGTCGAAAGCGCCCTGTGTAAGTGTGGTCAGAGGAGAGAAGCATGGACAAAGACCTCAAAAACATGAACTGAATTTAGTTTACAACACCACCTGACTTGTAGTCGTGATGCTATTAGCTGCAGCACCTGGATGTGACAAACTTCCATGCCTGATTTCCTTCAACCAAAGTACTTCAGCAGTCATCAAGTAATTCTGACCTGGGTTTTTAAAAGCTTGGGATTCTTGGTAAGGTTTTCACCACTCCGTTGAAAAGCTCGAAATAGTTAGCTACGCGACACAAATTTAGCAGTTTGTCCTATAACCGTTTTGCTTGAATTTCGCCAGTGACCAGATTTTTATGAAGTGCCGCAGCCAGAAATTTGTAAAATAGGCATCTTCGTTTTCGCTCCAAAATTGATAAATTATTTTAGTAACTTGCAGTTGAGTAGGTATGAAAATCCATGACGAAAATAGCATGACATTCAGTTCTTTGTTCTCCGCTAAACTCCCACAACAAGGAAAGCCGGACCTTGTGTCTTATATATAGGGGGTGTCCACCGACGTAGCCGTCGAATGTCGAATGTTGGGCGATATGTCGACCGACAGTCGACCGAGGTGTCGACCGCTACGTCAGTGGACACCCCCTATAAGACACAAGATCCGTGAGTTGCCAATTGGTTGGAATATACTTAATAGCATCCATTTCTGTACCTTCACTGGGCATACCGAAGTAGTTTGTATAAAAACCTTGCCTTTCCCATTTGCTAATTGAGAAAAGTTGTATTTAATTAAAAAGGAAATGAGATATGTGGTACCTTGACTGTAAACGAAGCAGTTGTGCTTTGCTAACAGCAAGGTAGACTACATTGAAATGAGAGAATAAGTGGGCAATTTATGCCATTGTAATACAGCCAGCGCACACTGTGACAATGAATGTTACTGTATTCATGCTCACAGTCTCAATGGAAACATTTTGAAAATTCTTTAATCACAGTGGCTAAATGTCTTAGAGTATACTCTTCAGCAGGGATAACTAACGGTGACACAAGCGATTTCTTATTTCTTCACTGAGTTCAAATTGAAATTGATTCTAGCAGTATGCAGGACGTGTGTCACAACTGAACCTAAATTTCACCACGCTAGCCCTGAATCTCCCAGTAACTCAGTCGGTGGTTAGTGCGTTACACCGGTGTACGGAAGGTCAGGGATTCAATTCCATGTGAGGACTTCAATTTTTTTGTTTGTCCGACTCTCTTGACAAACTGAATATTTCTTCGTTCTCATTTCATCACCAAGCTTAAACTCTGCCCTATTACTTATTTAATAAAAAAATTGCCATCTACCTTTATTCATACCATCATTTGTTATCGATTTGTTTGTTAAGACAGAGTTAACGGTGATACATTCAATTGAGATAACCCGTCAGTATTTTTTATCACTTACCTTCTTGTTTTTCTTAATCCCTTCGACAACCCACGAACAAGTCTTCCTTTAGTCCAGGCAATGTTTTAAAAATTACCATTTCTAAGTAGACAAAGTTTTCAAATGAGTCGCCTGCGGGGAGGTCAACCGTATTTCTTAGATACAAAAAGTGCCGTGAAAAATGCTCGTTAAGTCAAGTATATATATCTTGCGACTTTAAATGGAGGAAAATAAGAACAGTTTGAAGACTTATCTTTTACGCCCCTCTTTAACAGACCTGGAGAAAACCCGACCTGGTGGGTTATTTTGCCCTCCCTGGTGGAATTTTGACCTCCATGGCCCCTGCTGGATTTTTAAAAAGCCCCTGGTCAATTTTATTTCTCCCTGGTGAACAATTTAGTTTCCCTGGTGATGCCTGTTAACCTGTAAGGAAACGTCACTGCTTTCCATATCGGACCAAGAATCTGCATATGAAAAATCTGGCTAAGGAGTGTCAACTTCCATTGAAGCTTTTAACGATGGAAATGGTTCTTTCGATTTTCCCTTTTATCACATTCATTGACATCGGACACCAGATAAAGAATCCACAGGCTTCCCTTGAGAGGGGCAACCCATTTTGATGGTCGTTTCGCTTATGACTCCACCGATTTATCGTTGCTTTTCACCGCAGCAGAAGATGAAGTGGCAGAGCTGATGTTAAAACGGGTATCGCATAAAGCCTTAGCCCAGCTAGACAAGCACAGCGATGAGCAAAGCTTGCAGAGAGTTAGCGAACACGTGACCGCTGCTTCCGGTCAGACTGACAAAATGGTAAGGACAGACATTCCAGAGCTTCGAAGACCTTGGTTTGCTGAAGGCCACTCGGACGTAAGCTCCCCATTGTTTCTTTGCATATCAAAGGAGGGAGTCGTGTACTTCACTGATGACTCACACCATCACTATCTTGTTACAGGCAGACACCGCTACCAAGAAAGCTTATCTCCAGAGCCAAAGGAAATGTGCCTTTCAACGATCAAGGTGCCCCAGAAGACGCTGTCCCATTTGCACCTCAGAGTATTCCCTCTGATAAAGGAAGATGGCTTTCCTTCGCTGGATTGGCCCTGACCAATGATGAAAAGTATTTGCTTGTTGGTGAGTCAAAACTCGGATCTATCAGGATTGTAAAAAATGTTTCCCGAATTGCTCACCATCCAGCGTGGAAGACATCACACAGTAAATTAAAAGTAATTGGTAACATTCAAAGGTTCCATCCATTTGCGATCCGTACCGGTTTACCACGTGACGAGCAGATTTTAATCACCAATCCTGTTGTGGGGGTGATTTATTTGTGCAGCCTTTCCGCAGATTACACAGCTTTAACGATATGCCGTACAATGGAGAGTGCAGATATATTCCACCCAATTGATTGTGTTTTCTATGCTGATAACGTCCTTGCATACGGTGAAATTTGAATTAACCAATCAGCATTCAGTAGGCGGGAAAAACTGTGGTGTCCTGACGTCACGCAGATTTTGTGCTCTTCGCTTCGTTTTCTGCGTGATCAGCGAAGTTTATACTGTGGAAGTGCGGTTTTATTTCAGCGTTTTCTTCAAATTTACCGCTCGCCTTACTTCAGTTTATTACAAGTCACAACTGTTTGCAATGATATGGACTGGATGAGCAACCAGGATCGATTCAAAACTTTTATCTGCGGCGAGAGACTTCGCTATAACTGGACTTGAATGCGAAGGAGGTTGTAGAAGTTTTCCTCTTGTCCTACTTAATATTATTTTTCCAAAGAAACTTCACCTCCCTTTCACTCTCCTTGGCCTCGTTTATCACATGGATGTCCGCTAACTGAGCAGCTCTGAGTAGCGTCGGGTACAATCCGTCTTCTGTCCTTGTAAAGATCTCCGGTCACTTCATACCTGTTTTCATCGTGTACTTCATGTCTGGTTTTAATTCACACCAACTTCCAGCTGTGCCTGCAGCTGTGACTGCCTGCTGTCAAAATTGTCGTTGCATCTCAACGAGATTGGTCTTATCGGTTAGGGATAAATGTCCTGTTTATCAGATCAGAGATACATCATTAACGTATGACCAATATGATCCACGGTCGTTGTATGGTTGCGCTACCCAGCTGATGCTTCAAATTGGAAATGGGCAACTTTGGACAATTTTCCACATACCCGGAGACAAACGAAAAGGCCTTTTTGGAATTTGCAGCTTCCTGATGTCATCGTAACAGCAAAATCAATCTCCACGTCAGGTCAGTTCAATCAATCGACTTTTACAGACAGAGAGTAAAGAGAGGAAATGTGCAATTTCTCACAAAATTTCAAGAAGATTTAAATTGTTATAATTAAAAGTAACAAATTTTAGAACTACTCTAGGATTCAGGAAGGAGGAGTTTATTCAAAATGGAGAAGTGAAAGTAATTTTAAAAGAGCAAAATGCTGATCAAAGGGGTCCTGCATCAGTCCGCAGTACCGAAAGAGATTTGGAAATATAAAACTTTGCGTTACATCGGATTCGTTGCAAAAAGAAAGAACCGATAATAACAGACGACTCTAAGAGATGAAGTTGTTCATTAGAAACCAATTAACAAATTTATGATACGGCTGTTTAGTACAAGCTTATTTCTTGGGTGGTAATTGCATTAAGCTATGTAAACGTGTCTTTCCAAACTTGGGCGCCTTAGATCAGAAAATGGGAAAGTGTGATAATTTTTTCTTTCTTAACAAACACTCGTAACGCCATTCAACTTGTAACGATGCTAATGTCAATTCAACTTCTGTTTTCCAGATCATGTAAAACCGCAAAGAGTCTTACTGGAATTAGCTGTTTTGTAGCTCTTGTGATGGCGTTGTAATTTCTTTGAATTTGATCCCAGTGGGGCCGGCTGGAAATAGAGCAGCTTGAGTCAACTCCTCTGATGTAAGGAATAAATTCTGGTGTTATATTACAGTTTTCAACGGTTTTAGCCATCGTCTTGTCGCTCTTAATGTCTTTTAATCAATGCACACTTTTAATCCAACACAAGCCACACAAAACACACGCTAGCAGTTTCGGTCTTCGTACTAATTTTTACCTTTGTTGCAAGCGCACAAAACCCCTTACTGCAAAAAGTATAGGAGTCGAAAAACAGGAATTTTTTTTCAGCAAAGTCAACTCAATCTACGCTTCAGTCGCTATAAACTCTTGCTTTTGCTTACAAATGGCAAAATACTGGAGTTTCCTCTGTTTTCAGTCATAGCATTCTGAACCGTAACCGGAAACGAAAACCCAGTGCATAGACCTTTTTCACGCGGCTACTATTTAGCATTCTATTTAGCATAAAAACAAAACATTTTTCCCGTCTAGCCTCGCAGTGAAAAACTTGAGAACGAGTTCAGACGTGGTAAAAACAAAGCTTTTTATTCTCCGGGAACTCAACATGGCACCTTGTGACAAAGGTGAAAGGCCTATTTCGCAGAACAAGAGAACACCGAGAGATCCACCGAGAGGACACCACGGTTTTGACCGCCGCTCGTACCGTGGGCTCAGTTGCCGTATGCAAGGGTAATCGTGGTCACAGACTGTCTATCTGCGGAGGCCATGAGCGGGGAAATCAAAGTTATGGTAATTGAAGATGCCGCAACAAGAAAACAATTCAGCTTCGACAGTGCAAGTGCTGTCAAGTTTCCGTTTGGGCTGTGTGAAGTCGATGGCGAAGTTCATTTTTCTGACCACCTGAGGCATTCTATCTACAAGATCAATTTTTCAGAGCAATCAGTGTGTTTGGCTCTTGGAATAGATGATGATCCTGGACAAAATGATGGCCCCAAAGAGTCTGCAAAGCTGTGCTACTCGGCTGGTTTGGCTGCAAGAGTTACATGCCTTTACATTGCTGAGCACCCATCAGACATCCAAGGAGCCATCAGAATGGCTTGTTCCGATTTCAGTCCACGTAGCGAGAAATTGCCGAGGGAATGAGATTGGTGTCAAAACGAGTTAGGTCCTCTGATCCAGACTATGCTGCTAAGGTCAGAGAGAGAACATGAACTAAAGGTTACCGAAAATGTATCAACGGCGAGTATTGGACCACGGTCCCAGTTGCGGAGAGATTTTCTTGATGAAACCTAGCGAGATGAAGAGAACATTTTCTATGCCATAGACCCCAGCTGGACAGGTGCTTCAATGGCATACGCACATATCCTGTGGGACAGTAATGACAATGCCATGCTGTATGCTTAGATGAAGCTGTTACTATCACGGAAACCGCGTACAAGATGTCAGGGGAGACATATCATGAAATTCAAGAAATTGCTGAAGAATTTGAGGATTCCCTCACACGAGCATTGGTGCCACCGCATGCAGACGACAACTACGAAGATGACGGTGAAGAGGCAACCTCAGAACCAGTTGAAGCAGAGGAGACCCTTGCCTATCTAGATCGGAGGCAAAGAAGAGTCAGAGCCTGCAGGCATAACGACATCACTGTCTGCGATAAACAACACTACGATATGCATACGATATGCGGTAACCAAGAAGTGGTGAGTTGATTTTGAGAATATTGCTTAAATGGCTTTGACTGATGTTGAACAACTCTTGTATAAGATGCCTCAGTTGACATATTTTTAAAATGTAATGTAATAGGGGTTCCCTCCTTAACTACCGGGACACAGTTTTGCGGGCATATACATATATGGCTAGAGTTTATAAATCGTCGGCCTCCCTGGTAAACAATCGGATCAACCTGGTGGATTTTTGTCTGCCCTGGTAGAATTTTTGTAGAAAACCTGGTGGACAACCAAGCTTCACCAGGTCTGTTACAGAGGGGTGTTCTTTTTAAGCACTATTTTAATCTATAGTTCTGTTTTATTATTTAGTACTTAGTATTTTAAAACCTTTATTGTGAAGCGCCATAGAGCTTTTGGATAAGGCGCTATAAAAATTATTATTATTATTATTATTATTATTATTATTATTATTATTATTATTCTCATTATTATTATTATTATTCAATGATACTTTATACGATCAGAAAAATACGAATAAGCTCGTAATTTTCTAATTTTATATTTTTCTTACATTTACAAATTTTTTGGTCTTGTTTTAAAACTTAGCACGCGTGCGGGCTTCCCAGTTACTCGCTCGAATCAGCCTTGTACCCAGGCGTTCTCCTCCCGACTGGGCGCGAAATGTCCTGATGTCACCGAATGAGTCGCCAGGAGAAATTCGGTGACGTTACGAAATTTCGCGCCAGTCGAGTGAGCGAGAAGAGAATGCCTGGGTACTAGGCTGCGCTCGAATAAATCAATAAGTGAGCTTTCTCGCGGCCTACGATAACGTGGGGAAATACTGGAAACGCAGATAGTACAATCGTGATAGATATCAATAAAAGCTGAAGAGACTTTGCATTGCTGTTCAATCATCAGATCTCTGACGACGCTGGCAGAAGATTTTCAGAACATTTCCGAGTCATGTCTACTCGTGCTTCACCTGGAGATTAGATGTCACTGCTTTTATTATCTGATGAGAGCTGTACAGGAAGTAAGAATTCTCCTTTTTGGTTGCATTAAATTTTTTCTTGCCCTTTATGTTGAAAGAGTGCAAACGAGGGAAGAAAGGCAAAAACGATTAACACCAGTCGAACCTCCTTACAGACACCTTTGTAATACGGAAACGTCTCTATTACGGTCAGTTCACTTCGAAAGAGACCAAAATTCACACAAACTCTACTTCTGTAATGCAGCAGTCACCGCTGTCCCTTTGGTGTCTGTGTTTGCGAGATTCGATTATACTGCTTGTACTACTTGAGTAGTCAAACTTGAGAATTTTACCTTCAAATAACAATAGAACAACAACAACAACAACGAAAATGCTGATACAGAGGGAAAAATCTACAACAAAATCACTTGATAGAATGTGAATTTAAATTTAAGTTTGTGTTCGCTTGTTTTCTACTTGATTCAACAACAAAAATAAGAAAAAAAGGCCATTGGTTAAGCTTGGCGTTACGTGATTAAGATTTTTCTTTGCGCTTTGTGGGTGGGAACAGAAAAATTTTTTCCTTTTACAAATTGAAATACGAAGAGACCCCTGGTAGCATGTTTTTTACGTTGGTGCAAAGAAAATGCAGATTGCGTTGATGATGACGATGATGATGATGATGATGATGATGATGATGATGATGATGATGATGATGATGATGATGATGATGATTGTTGTTACTGTGTTCATACAGTCGAGCTACATGTGCAGCTTAAACGCCATGGACCCAGACACAAATGTGAACAATCTGAACAGGAGCTTGTCGTCCTTTGAGGAGATAGCCACCGCTTGCATGGGGCAGTACAAATTCAGGTACGATTCAGACCTTCAGCGGTCGTTTTTCACACATAGTTTAACTCCGAGTGTTTGTAATCAGTATATCCAGCATTGAAAGGAGATTTAAAACAACGACGTGATGCGGAGTTTCTCCGACAAAATAATTGAGATGCTGTGTGTACTTTCTCAAACAAGGTATTAATACGAAGTTATGAGAATGCGAAAAAGAATGACCGCCAAAATCCCTCCTACTTAAGACTGTCAAAAGTACAAGTTCGATGAGTTCCCAAAACATTTCACTCGAAAAAAAAAATTGAGTAGCTCCTCATGAAACTGCAAATAGACTTTTGCGGCCCACCTTCGGGTTTTGCGTTCATCGTTCATCGACTCAGAAAACAGCTCTGAGTCAAGTCATCAATGGTTTTGTTTATATCGGATTCACCGAGAAAAAAGTATACTGTGTTTACAAGTGTTTAAATTGAGTTACTGGAAAGGAGCTTTCATATGGATATAAGCTAAAATCTATGTTTCCGATCAATTAATGTCATATCTCTATAGACTGAGTTTTTTGCTGTATCTGTATTTTTTTTCGCAGATACCTGTTTGAAGGAGTTGGTTTCCTTGTTTCTTCCATTCTTGTTTCAAACCTTTTGGAGATTAAGAGGATGAATCAAAACGGCATCAAGAAAATGTAAGAACAAACACTTCCCTTTTGGCAAGAAAGCCAGGGTTTTCTTCGTACATTCTCAGCTAAATAGTAAGTGACCTTAACCAACCAGATGTTTGATGTCCTGGGGTTCATGGGTGGCTACAAGCTGCTGTTTCTCCTTTGACACGATTTGCCTTAATCCAGTCAAACCACAGACTTCAAAACAAACGTATTCCTTTCTGCGACAAAGTTCAAAATTTCCCCAAAGAGAATATTCCGGTTGCGAGCCTGGAGTTCGCCTGTTCGAATAGTAAAGCGGTGGTGTTAGCAGGTAAAAGGCCAGTATAGGGGACGGAGAGCATCTGAGCACCTGGATCAGGCTATCCGATTTCTGGTTAAAGGTCTGGGATTCAGCCTTCTGGTTTCTCTAGGTCCCTATTGATCAGGATATTGGTTTTTTCATTACAAACTGCTCTGTTTTGGTTCGTTCTCTCCGGCTGGCTGTGTAAGAAATGACTCTCCGATCCATGCTTTATGTTGATGTTTCCAGGTGCCGTAACATCTTTGCAATCCAACAAAACCTGACAAACATCACAATATCACAGGAGGGAGACCTGGACCGAGCCCGACAGTATTACGAACTACTATACTCTAACCCGGATGTAAGTACCAGGCCACTTCGCTGAAAGTGCTCTTTGCGTTAAACAATTTAACTAACTTATTGTTTACGTCTTTTTAATTTCGCGCAGGAAATATTGACTTCAATTGTTGAGCAAGGCCCCAAGTTTACGTAGAAGGAATACACTGACCTTTTGTCACTGCAGGCGCGCAGTCAGACGATCAGAGACAACAGTGCGCATGAGCGTCGACTACAAATGCTTAATGAGATATTCGGCAAGAAATGATTGGAAGATCTTTCACTCAATAAGTACTCTCCGGGCTGATTGGGCCACTTAGTTGCTCTCAATAGCCAATACTAAATGAAATGAAAATAACTCTCAATTTCAGTTTATTAAGCGTCAATATTGGCAAGTCTTATCTGATACTAGAGTGGTTACGATTAGTAACTTAACCAGGCAATGTATCTCACATTGGAGTGGTTATAACGAAAAACATTTTTACAATACCTGAGCGAATTATTGCGCGCTGATTGGCTAACTTTTATTGTCAATAAGAGTACAGACGAACGAAACACGTAAAGCTGACGTAATCAGCAAAAGCGATGAAATTCTGATTCTGCGGCAATCGTATCTTCCATTAACTCTTGCATTTCTTTCCTTCGTTTCAAAATCAGTTTTGGCTTTTTGTTATTGTAAAAAACAAATTGACGTCAGTTTTTTATGTGTTTGTCCTCTTATTGATGATAACTTTCGTCATAACTTTGTCAAAGTTTGTCGAAAATCCACTAGCCTGCTCCCAGATCTACAGCACTTTGACAATGGTTGGATATCCCCAGGAAAGCTAATTCCAACATTGTTATTTACAGTTTTATAGAACATACAAATATTCTGCGGATATAGGTCATGGGATGAGTGGATAATGTTTACTGTGTCGTGCGCACTTAACGGCTGGAAATCGAGCCTACTTGTTCAAATGAAAGTTGCTGAGCAGTACCATTTTTCAACCGTATGCGATGCCACTCAGCTCGGTTCCAGTCTCCTTATTTGGGGATTTGCTTCCCATCTACAAAACTGTGGACCAACCGGTTTCCTCGCATAAATGGATTCTCCTTTTCTCCAAAATAGGATTTATGTCACGATAAGTCGTCGTAGGAAAAACGAGTTGATTATTATTCAAAGTTATCATAACAAAATGTAAAACTATGAAAGTATTTTTGATTAGATCACTAAAGAAAAAGATTTTGCACATAGGTTTACACTACAGAAATAAATTCAAAACGTTTTGTTACCAATTGTTCACAAAAAAGTCAACTGTACAGTTATATGAAGCTCGATATGCCTATTGTTAGTAGCCACAAATTTTCGGCGGAGAAAAGCGGTGGTCGGAAATGCATCTGTGTTCTAGGCTACGTACCGAAAAATCGCCTCCGCTTTGAGGAAGCATTTCAAAATTATCATCAGATTAAATCGCTGCCAGCTATTGTTCGAGTAATTACAGTACACGAAAAGGTAAGTGACTTGTTTCGAAAGGAATTGAGAACTGTTAAGAGAATATGTACTTTGGCACACTTGGCTTATTTTTAATGACGACGACGATGATTTCTTGTACAGATTGCTAAACGTGCCACTACCAAAATTATGTGCCTTAAGTTGTTAAGTTGTTAAGTTCCCTAGTTGTGAGTTATGTAAAGTAGTAGTGACTTACGCTAGAAATTCGATGTTGAACACAGTAGAGGGGACAATAAAGCTATTGAATCTTCTCTTGTATTTCCCTTCTAAGTCTTTGTCTGGTGCAGTACGAGAAGTTATATTTTTAACATATAAAAAGTGGATATTAGTGTGATAAAGCCGTGACGGAAATCGATCCCGGCTTGGGTTGTGAGTTTTCTCAGACTTGAAATTTGTTTCCTGCTATCAACACCTTTTGGAGATTTTTATTAAATTGTGTATATTGTTTGACCATCTTTTTTCACGACATTTTTCTTCAGGGATGGAATGTTTTCAGTTACTTTATTCCATACGTAGTACGAAATGCTAGAACGGTACGTCAAGATTGATCTGTGAATGTTTTGTTGTTGGGAAAAAGTAAACGACCACATTGAGAAAAGCTTGTTCACAGCCAAAAACCTGAAAAACCTCTTTAAAAAGACTACGTTTTTGGCATCTTTCGATCCTGCTTTTTCCATTTCTCATAGCCAAGAAAATCCATCAGATCACCGCAGATATTTTCTACAGCTCTTATCAAGGGCTCCGGAGCAGTTTTCCATCTGCTAATAGCAACTGAAGCATTTCTGTACACAGAATAAGTGTCTCCTTGTTTTACATTTGTTTTACGAGCATTTATAAAGTCATGAGCGCTTGCCGACCAATCGAATCCCGCGAACCTGTATAGCTCCTGTGCTGCATTTAAAGTATTCAACGCAAGGTCTTCGTAGCGAATTACTTTAAAGCGATACTTAAGCCAGGGTGGGGGATATAACAAGCCAAGCCGCATATTCCGCAGTATTGGATCGCAAATTCTATGAACGTTTTCTTGAAAGCTGGGATCCAAGTAGCCCCTCATCCATCCAAATACTTTAACCCCTGGAGAAAACAACTGCTCTTGGCTCGCGAACTAACTGGATGACTTTAACGTCATATCGATTTTCCTGTTGGAAAAGTTCTTCAAAAGTTTTTATTGTTCCGTTGGGCAGACGTTCTGACAAAATATTGAGAACAGTGTGATTGTAACTGTTACAAGCTTCACTCAGCAGGGTATTTGAAATGTGCGGCAAATACTGTCTAGTTATCGCTTTGCTCCTACTTCGATGAAAGTGGCTCGAAAACGACGCTAAAGTGGAGTAATTAATATTACTAAAATCACACTGGAGGAAACTATCGATTAATTTGATGCTAAGTTTCTTTGTAGTTTTCCGGCTCCTTATCCCCAAGCCTCAATTTGACATTAAACATTTTGTTTTCAACGGCATATAACGGCTCAAAGAAATACATGACGTGCGGATCACGGCAGTCAAATAATGATCCAAGGAAAGTAGATCCCCCTCGGCCTGGACTCGATATGATGAGATTTTTCCTCGTAGCAAACCTTTGCTGTAGCTGGTATCTTTCCCCTTTTCTATCTTTTTCGCCACTCTGTGTTTTGCCGTTGTTTTCGTTCGGTGAAGGTTCTTTTAGTTTCATACCCAACTCCAGCACATCCCCACTTTCAGATGTTGGTGTTTTTTCTGTTTGTAAGGTTTCTCCAGTCTGTTCAGGTTGTTCTTTGTCGTCACGTAAACTCACTTGGCCCCTCAGCAAGGTGTCGTCGGAATTTGGTCCTTGAGTTAAAACTATTAAGCGTATCCATGTTCTCGTTAAGCCTTAATTGTAGAAGAACACCAAAAATAGCGAAACAACAAGAGAAATTAGAAAAAGCTTCAGGCTGGTTCTCATGATTTCTTTCAGTAATATTTGTTCTGACGACAGGCAACTTTGTTTAATTTCAACGTGACCTACGAAAGTAACAAACACAAGTCGAATGTCATGAGGCTTACAATAAAGATGTGTTAGTCAGCATGTTACCAGCAAGAGACAAAAGAAAGAATCAGTTTCCCCAGCGGGAATCAAACCAAGCCTGCCAGCAGCTCTGACTTGGTCGAGTTTCTGCGCGGCTTAGCGGGGGAGCCGCTGTTTAAGTAGCCTGTACGCGAAACGAGCGGGCGAGGAGAACGAGATGACTCCTCCGCGGAGTTACACGACCACCCACCACGCGAGTTTTCTCGCCTTTTATGACCCCTAGCGAACCGGTGGGATGTTCTAACCAGTGAGCTAAAGTTCAGGGAGAATTCGTGTAGAGCTACGTCATATTATTAGGTTCATAAGTGAGACTCGTCGTGCTTACTGTTAGGATCGAAAGCGCCCTGTGTGGGTGTGGTGAGAAAGAGAGGAGCCTCGTCAGAGACCTGAAGGCCGAAATTCTCAACAAATGGTCAAAGGCAGGGAAGCGTTACGCTCGATTGTTTTAGACTTGGAGACGCATGATACAAGGGGAATTTCGTTCTTTCTTCCTTTTTTTCTTTCTTTTCGTTTGTTTGTCTGTTTTTTGTTTTTTGTTTTTTGTTTTTGTTTTTTCTTAGAACAAGAAAAATGAAATCCTTACTAAGTAAATAAATCGAGTTGTCGACGAAGAAGGTCTTGAGCGAAACCCCTTCCTGGTTTTATTATTCCGTTGTACTGCCTTTGTATCCGTTCGGCATGCACTGGTGACCGGCATCTCGGCGGTGTTGTCGCTTTTAAAAAGCATGCAATGAAATTCAGTTTAATTCCTATTGAACAATAGGTTTTGTTAATGACTGATCATGTGTAAAAACATTAAATTGAATTCAGTTTACAACACTGCCTAACTTGTAGTCGTGATACTATTAGCTGCAGCACCGGGATGTGACAAACTTTCATGCCCGGATTTCCTTCAACCAGTCATCAAGTAATCCTGCCCTGGCTTTTTAAAAGCTTGGGATTCTTTTTAAGGTTTTCACCACTTCGTGGAAGAGCTCGAAATAGTTAGCTATGCGATACATATTTAGCAGTTTGTGCTGTAACCGTTTTGGTTGAAGTTCGCCAGTGACCAGATTTTTCTGAAGTACCGAGGCCAGAAATTCGTAAAATAGGCATCTTCGTTTTCGCTCAATACAAGTCAGCCAATATTAAAAATTGAGAAGGTATTTAGTAACTTGCAGTCGAGTAGGTATAAAAATTCATGACGAAAATAGCATGACATTCTTTGTTCTTCGCTTAACTCCCACAAACAAGGAAAGCCTGGATTGCCAAATGGTGGGAATATACTTAATCGGATCCATGTCCGTAGCTACCTTCACTGGGCATACCGAAGCAGTTTGTAAAAAAATTCTGCTTTTCCCGTTTGCTAATTGAGGAAATTGTATTTAATTAAAAAAGAAATGAGATATTTGTTACCTTGACTGTAAACGAACAAATTATGCTTTGCTAACAGCAAGATAGACTACATGGAAATGAGAGAATAAGGGGACAATTTATGCCAGTGTAATACAAGCCAGCGCACACTGTGACAATGAGTGATACTGTATTTATGCTCATAGTCTCAATGGGAACATTTTGAAAATACTTTAATCAAAATGGCTAATTGTCTCAGAGTATACTCTTCAGCAGAGATAGCCAACGGTGACATAAGCGATTTCTTATTTCTTCACGAGTTGAAATTGAAATTGATTCTAGCAGTATGCTGCAGGACGCGTGTCACAACTGAACCTAATTTTCACCATGCTAGCCCTGAATCTCCCAGTAGCTCAGTCGGTGGTTAGTGCGTTCCACCGGTGTACGGAAGGTCAGGGATTCAATTCCATGTGGGGACTCCGACTCTCTTAACAAACTGAAAATTCCATCTTTGTCATTTCATCACCAAGCTGAAAATGTACCCTATTACTTATTTATTAAAAAAAAATTGCCATCTGCCTTTATTCATACCATCATTTGTTATCGATCTGCTTCTTGAGACAGAGTTAACGATTATACATTCAATTAAGATAAACCGGTCAGTATTTTTTAGCACTTACCTTCCTGTTTTTCTTAATCCCTTCGACAACCCACGAACAAGACTTCCTTGAGTCCAAGCAATGTTTAAAAAAAATTACCATTTCTAAGTAGACAAAGTTTTCAAATGGATCGCCTGCGGGGAGTTCGACCGTATTTCTTAGAGATAAAAAGTGCCGTGAAAAATGCTTGTAAAGTCAAGTATATATTTCTTGATCTTGGGACTTTTAATGGAGGAAAATGATACTTTATACGATCAGAAAAATACGAATAAGCTCGTAATTTTCTCTTTAATATATAACCAAACATTATGTCAAAGCATAATGTTATTTATGTTGATACATTGCGCCTATTGTACTCTTCATACATGTTTGCTCTTCCGATTCTGGATTCCCATGTCAGATAACAGCCAATCATAACATCGGTCGCGGTCGCGCCCGGGTATAAATTCCTCATCATTCTGGCGTTAATCCCCTCTTTCTTTTGCCATCACAGCGTTTACATCTCTGGGAAAAACTCTTCAGGCAAGTCAGTGTAGTCTAACTAGAGTTATCTTCGGGTAACCTGTATTCCTTTTTCCTTGGCCTGTTTCTGAGCTATTTTAGCGCTAAGGGGTGCATGTGATCCTCGGTTATTTGGTTCCCTTTTATATTATTTCTGTGCACATGGCCACGCCTCGTGTTCTTATCCTTGGGCATTCTTTCATTCGCCGTTTAGGTGAGTTTGTTGACCATCGCTCTCACCTGGATCGTTCGTTTATGCTAAGTGGGGCCGCTACATTTCGGTGGCAAGGCAAGGGCGGCCGCACGTTGGCCACGATACAGGATGACCTGCCCGTGGTTAAGTCCTTTGCACCCCATATCGTAATTTTGCAGTTAGGGACTAACGACCCTTCCCGATTGGATCCTTTACTGGTGGGTTCGGCTATTGAAGATTTAGTTCGCACTCTGCACGACTCGTACAGTGTTCGCCTGGTATGCGTGTGCCAAACCCTTTATCGAGATGCGGACTCTGCATTTAATGTGCGAGTCCGAGCGCTGACGAAATACCTTAAAGTATTTTTGGAACCACTCCCCTATTCGTTTTTATGGGGCCACCGGGGCTTTTGGCGGTCTACCCAGAGATTCCACGCTCGTGATGGTGTACACCTAAATAATCGAGGGCAATTTAAGCTTTATCGCAGTCTTAGAGGAGCCGTTTTAAAATCCTTACATTTATTAGCTCGTGCTAATTAGAGAAGTTCTGCATGTTATGTGGTGGAGAGAGCCATTTCCGTTTGATATGTTTTTTCAAGCCAAGCCGTGTTTTATCTTAATGCCTAGTGAATCAGCTTTTGTTATGTATTTTGACGGCCTTTAGTTGCCGCATTCCTTTACTGCTGTTCACAGTTGGCTTATTCCGCTGGTTCTTTGTAACCGCATTGGTGCACAGTGTGCCCTTTATTTACCGGCTTTGGTAGCTTGTTTTTCAAGTTTGCTTGCAGTTACCGTATGAGTGTACAAACCATTTTGACCGCCTGTGTATCAAGGCGTGTCCAATGCACTCGGTATTACTGTCAATGCATCTTGTTTTCTTGTACGGAAATGGGCTCTTGTCAGTAATTTTGGCATTTCATTTTTTTCTGTCGGAACTTTGCCTTTTTTCTTTTACCGCAGGTGTTTCCGATGCATATCACACATTTTTGTGGTTTATTTTAGAACGTCCCCTCCTAGTACTTTCCCCCGGTGTTAACTGTCAGGTTAATTATTTTATCATCTACGGGTTAAGCTGTCAACTAACATTTATCACCATATAGTTAATATTTCTTGCATATCATTGAGTCATGCCTCCCAAGAAACGTGCTGCTACAGCCTCCTCCACGCGAGCCAAGCGTCATCGTCCCTCCGATCTCCAAGAAGCAGGGCCATCCTCTCTCAATCCAACGCCACAGGGCACGGGTCTAATGCAAATTAACGTTCAAGCCCTGACCAACACGATCGCAGTTGCTGTTACGCAAGCCGTCAAGGATGTCTTGGTCTCCCAGCGTTCAAGCGGGAACTCACAAGACAGCTCGCAGACCGCACCCACTGCCCCTCAAGTTGTAGAGCGTGCCGTGGATGATGAAGTCATAGCGTTAACCCAAGCAGGTACCAATAGAGCATCTGTGCTTCCTCTTTTTGAGGCTGGCGATCAACCACGCCAATTATTTTCTAGTATTGCGGTCAATCTGGGAGCCCGGGTAAACGATAAGGTGAAGGCCAAAATTTGGGCCAACGAATATGTTGATTTTGGCGCGTTACTGTCAGTTGCTCCTCCACGCGAAAAATTCGCTTTATCAATGACGTCAGTTAATGGCGATTCTTCAGGGCAACCACAGCTCACCCTGGAGCCTTTTCATACGCCGAAGAAGGTTATAAATATTAACCAGTGGCTCACTGCCTTTAATACATTCGTATCAATCTACGCGGAGAAAGCATCTGACGACGCCCCAAAACTCATGAAATACTGTGAGGTAGTACGCGATCTTTCTTTTAAGTCAGGGGACTGGCTTTTTTATGACGAACAATTTCGCTATTTAAGGCAGTCTTTCCCTGAGCTTTACCCCTGGGATCAAATTCACTGGGAATTATGGCTGAGGGCTATGACTAATTCTAATTTTCGTAGCAAACCACAATCCTCTTACAATGGCGACAGGAATTCAAAAGGGCGTTTTCGCGCCTCTAGCGGTTTCCCAAAAGGAACGTGCTGGGCATTTCAAGCCGGAAAACAATGCGGGGGCTGCCAATACGAGCACATTTGTTACAAATGCGGCGCAAAACATCCTGCCACTCAATGTTCGCGACCACACTTTGGTAAGTCGGGAATATCAACTCAAAGTCAGAGTTCTGGGCAGCCCGCCAGTCACGCCCGTAAAAGTGGATCGTCTTGAGCAGCTCCTCACCGGCTATAGCCCAGCTCTTAAGACATTTTTGGTTGATGGTTTCCGTTGTGGTTTTCGTATTCACTTTTTTGGAGAACAATCCTCCTTTGAGTCCCCAAATTTAAAGAGTGCTTTGCAAAGCCCGGACATTGTATCAGCGAAACTTCAAAAAGAAATTGACGCGGGGAGGATTGTTGGTCCTTTCCGCACTCACCCTTTTCCTGTTTTTCGAACCTCGCCCATTGGCCTAGTTCCTAAGAAAACCCCAAATGAATTTAGGCTTATCCATCATTTATCGTATCCCAAGGGCTTGTCTGTTAACGATTCAATTCCTGACGACTGTTCATCGGTGCATTATGCGACCATTAGCGATGCGGTCAATATTCTTAAAAACTTAGGTGCGGGTTGCTATATGGCCAAAACCGATATCAAGTCTGCCTTTCGAATAATCCCAGTTCATGCGCTAGATTACCCATTGCTTGGTATAAAATGGGAAGATCAGTACTACTTTGATAGGTGCTTAGCTATGGGCTTGAAATCTAGCTGCCAAACATTTGACCATCTCTCGTCTGCCTTGGAGTGGGTCGCAAAATGCACTTTACGAGTGTCTGCTGTTTTACATATTTTAGACGACTTTTTGTTTATCGCGCCTACCCGTGAGCAATGTGCGACCGACCTAAAAAATTTTCTTAACATGTGTGATTTTCTGGGTGTTCCCATCGCTCATGAAAAGACAGCAGGCCCGGATACAGTTTTACAATTTGCGGGAATTGAACTTGACTCTGTTAAACAGGAGGCCCGGTTACCTTTGGAAAAGCTGCACAAATGTCGCGCCTTACTCCATCAATTTTTTAGTCGACGGTCAGTTACCCTGCGTGAACTGCAGTCTTTAATCGGCTTATTGAATTTTTGTTGCTCTGTTGTTGTTCCGGGGCGCGCCTTTTTACGCCGTCTTATTAATCTTACCATGGGTCCATTACGCCCTCATCATCACATCCGTTTACGCAAAGAGGCTAAGCTAGATATCCGTATGTGGGTGCAATTTTTACAAGACTTCAATGGTAGGGCATTTTTTCTGTCGAATCGTTGGGAAACGTCCTGTTCACTTGATCTATATACGGACGCCGCGGCCTCAAAGGGGTACGGTGCGATATTTGGGCAGCTCTGGTTCTTTGGCTCTTTTCCTGAAAAGTGGAACGGCCTCAATATTACTGTTCTCGAGTTGTTTCCTATCACCATTGCTGTGCATATTTGGGGGTCGGAAATGGCTAATCGTTGCATTGTCTTTCACACTGATAACGCCGCCCTAGTAGATATTATCAACAAACAAACATCCCGGCATAAGACAGTTATGATCCTCATCCGTGATCTAGTTCTTAGTTGTTTAAGGTATAATATTTTATTCCGAGCTAAGCATGTTCCTGGTCTGCACAACACTAGGGCCGACTACATTTCCCGCTTTCAGGTAGAGAAATTCAAGCAAATCACACCAGATGCAGACGAGTGCCCAACACAAGTCCCGTTGGACCTTCTTCCGGAGAGTTGGTGGCTCACTTGAGAGGCTTAATGGGCTCTGCGTTGACGTCTAGTTCCAGAAAATCATATCAGAGAGCCTGGCGTGTTTTTCAGATTTTCCACCAACGTTTTTATAAGTCATCAGATTTCAGGTTGCCGTTAACATCTCCCCAAATCGCTCTGTTTATATCTTATCTGTCCGCTAGTAAACTTGCGCCCTCTACGATTACCTCTTATCTTTCGGCTATCAGTTACGTTCACAAGATCAAGGGACTTCAGGATCCCACTAAATCCTTTCTGATCCTTAAACTCTTAACGGCATTAGGTCGCCAGCGCTCAACAGATGTTCGCTTACCCATAACAAGACCTGTCTTGCACGAGCTTATTGGGTCTCTCAGATACACCAACTCTTCGGCTTTTCAGCGCTCTCTGTACTCGACCATGTTTTTGGTAGCCTTTTACGGCTTTTTCCGCATCGGTGAGCTGGCGACTAAGAGTGCGGATTGCGCAGCATCCGTGGTCCAGTTTAGGGAGGTAAAATTTTTGATAGGAGACGGTAAAGCTAACATGGTTAAGATTGTCATTACTCAATTCAAGCATAACCCCAGTAGGCAACCATTTGAAATACTAATTGAACGCGACGAAACGTCGCCGTTCTGTCCTGTAAAGGCTTTAGTCGATTATTGCAGGCTACGGGGTTCACAGCCGGGGCCACTATTCTGCCATCAAAACATTGCACCCGTTACGGTTAACCAATTCAACTCCGAACTTTCTCGCTGTTTAAAATTTTGCGGTTTAGATACCAGTCGGTATAAAGGCCACAGTTTCCGAATTGGCGCCGCGTCTCATGCGGCTGATAAGGGTTTTTTCCGATGCCCAAATTCGCACTCTTGGTCGATGGAAATCTGACGCCTTCAAACTTTATATTCGTTCTGAATGCCTCAGTGCCACTTAATTAGAAATTGTTTAGTTTTTAAGTATTACTGTAATTTTGTTTTTTTTGTTTTTTTGTGTTTTTTTTTTCTCTGCGGCCGGAGATGTAGGACAGATATGGACTGCTACACCTCCTGTCGCCAATTGTTCGATGGATTTTCCGTACTTTTATTTTAGACTTATAGGGTTGTAACGCATTCCCCTTTTAGCATTTGGCAGTGATTTGGGTCAGACAAGCGGCTGCCAATGACCTGCCAATTTAGGCAATTTACATTACATTCGGGGTCTTCAAAGGGCACTTAGTTTTATTTTACACAGTGATATGGGTCAGGCATGCGGCTGCCATTGATCTGTGACCTTATATTTTGGACTTAATGGACATTATATTTACAAGCAATTTTAGATGGCGTTGTCTGCATAACCGTATGTATGTTAACACGGTATATCACTAGTCCTTGGCAGTGATTTGGGTCAGACATGCGGCTGCCACTGACCTGTCAAGAATTCTAGGCTTTATAGTTTACGTGACGGTAGTTTGGGTCAGACATGCGGCTGCCGATCATCCGTCACTAGATCTTAACATTATTTGTGGGCGTAATGTGTTAATTTGTTATACATGATGATGATCCTCTTTTGTTGTTTCGCTTGTTATTCCGTGCGAGCTCTGCGTTGGGTTCTTGGTGGGGCGGCCACATCTTGTGGCTTGTGGCGCTTTTTTCGCCCCACCTTTGCTGAACATGATATGCTATTTAGTATTTTATTGTCATCAGATGCTCTTTATGTATTTTCAATAAATTAGCCACAGCATACTTGTGGCCAAAAAACTCCAACACTTGAGCAGATCTCTGTTGTATGTCATATCATCTTCAGCAAAACAAGTACGTCCCCGCGCGGAGCTCTTTCATTGCATTCAGTAGAGTGTATCAACATAAAACCAAACATTATGTCAAAGCATAATGTTATTTATGTTGATACATTGCGCCTATTGTACTCTTCATACATGTTTGCTCTTCCGATTCTGGATTCCCATGTCAGATAACAGCCAATCATAACATCGGTCGCGGTCGCGCCCGGGTATAAATTCCTCATCATTCTGGCGTTAATCCCCTCTTTCTTTTGCCATCACAGCGTTTACATCTCTGGGAAAAACTCTTTCCCTCCCTCCGCTCCCGCTGCAAACTTCTGACGGATTATCATCATGTAATGTAGTATTGTAACCCAGCCAGGTGTGGCGCTTTTTTCGCCCCACCTTTGCTGAACATGATATGCTATTTAGTATTTTATTGTCATCAGATGCTCTTTATGTATTTTCAATAAATTAGCCACAGCATACTTGTGGCCAAAAAACTCCAACACTTGAGCAGATCTCTGTTGTATGTCATATCATCTTCAGCAAAACAAGTACGTCCCCGCGCGGAGCTCTTTCATTGCATTCAGTAGAGTGTATCAACATAAAACCAAACATTATGTCAAAGCATAATGTTATTTATGTTGATACATTGCGCCTATTGAACTCTTCATACATGTTTGCTCTTCCGATTCTGGATTCCCATGTCAGATAACAGCCAATCATAACATCGGTCGCGGTCGCGCTCGGGTATAAATTCCTCATCATTCTGGCGTTAATCCCCTCTTTCTTTTGCCATCACAGCGTTTACATCTCTGGGAAAAACTCTTTCCCTCCCTCCGCTCCCGCTGCAAACTTCTGACGGATTATCATCATGTAATGTAGTATTGTAACCCAGCCAGGTGTGGCGCTTTTTTCGCCCCACCTTTGCTGAACATGATATGCTATTTAGTATTTTATTGTCATCAGATGCTCTTTATGTATTTTCAATAAATTAGCCACAGCATACTTGTGGCCAAAAAACTCCAACACTTGAGCAGATCTCTGTTGTATGTCATATCATCTTCAGCAAAACAAGTACGTCCCCGCGCGGAGCTCTTTCATTGCATTCAGTAGAGTGTATCAACATAAATATATTTCTTGTATTTACATCTTTTCTGGTCTTGTTTTAAAACTTACCACGCGTGCAGGCTGCCCAGTTACTCCCTCGAATCAGCCTAGTACCCAGGCGTTCTCATCCCGACTTTGCGCGAAATGTCATGACGTCACCGAATGAGTCGCACGGGGAAATTCGGTGACGTCACGAAATTTGGCGCCAAGTAGAGAACGCCTGGGTACTAGGCTGCACTCGAATAACTCAATAAGTGAGCTCTCTCGCGGGCTGCGATAACGTGGGGACATACTGGAAACACAGATAGTACAATCGTGATAGATATCATAAAAACTAATGACACTTTGCGTTGCTGTTCAACCGTCAGATCCCTGACGACGCTGGCAGAGGACTTTCAGAACATTTCCGAGGGATGTCTACTTGTGCTTCACCTGGAGATTAGATGTCACTGCTTTTACTATCTGATGAGTGCTGTACAGGAAGTAAGCATTCTCCTTTTTGGTTGCATTAAATTTCTTCTTGCCCTTTATGTTGAAAGAGTGCAAACGAGGGAAGAAAGGCAAAAACGATTAACACCAGTCGAACCTCCTTACAGACACCTTTTTAATACGGAAACGTCTCTATTACGGTCAGTTCACTTCGAAAGAGACCAAAACTCACACAAACTCTACTTCTGTAATGTGGCAGTCACCGCTGTCCCTATGGTGACTGTGTTTACGAAATTCGACTTTACTGATTCTACTACTTGAGTAGTCAAACTTTAGTACTTCACCTTAAAATAACAATAGAACAACAAGAAAGCGAAAATGCTGATACAGAGGGAGAAATCTAAAACAAAATCACTTGATACAATGTGAAATTAAATTTAAGGTTGTGTTCGCTCGTTTTCTACTTGATTCAAAAACAAAAAATAAGAAAAAAAGGCCATTGATTAAGCTTGGCGTGTTTTGTGGGCTGGAACAGGAAAAAATTTGCCTTTACAAACTGAAATACGAAGAGACCCCTGGTAACACGTTTTTCACGTTGATGCAATGAAAATGCGCATTGCGTTGATGACGATGATGATGATAATGATGATGATGATGATGATGATGATGATGATGATGATGATGATGATGATGATGATTGTTAATACTGTGTTTATACAGTCGAGCTACATGTGCAGCTCAAACGCCATGGACCCAGACACCAATGTGAACAATCTGAACAGGAGCTTGTCGTCCTTTGAGGAGATAGCCACCGCTCGCATGGGGCAGTACAAATTCAGGTACAGTTAAGACCTTCAGTGGTCGTTTTTCACACATAGTCAAACTCCAAGTGTTTGTGATCAGGATACGAGATATCAAACATAGGCCCGCAATGCGTGCAGAACCGACGAAGTGTTGGTTCGTCTCGAAAAGAAAGCAAGCGAGGGCAATAACATTCAAGGGTCTTTAACAGCAGGTTGCAGCAAAAAAGTGCAACTGTAACTAACGCTGAAATTTGACCAACTATAAAGGCGACCAATACCCTGGAAAGGAGGTCAACTGAATTATTCGCCCTCTGCTCACCAAACATAGCTCCACAGACAACGCCCATGACCTCACGCATTCGTCACTCAAGATCATTTTTCGCTGTCTTTTGGTCGGTCTTCCTCAAAACCTTGAACAAAAAAGCCATCACAATTCTCAAAACAGACGCATTTCAAAACATAGGCACGCAATGCGTGCAGAGCCAATGACGTTTTGTTCCGCAATATGGTGAAATTTATGAACACAACCTATGGATTTCACGCCACTGCTGTGCGGTCCCCTTCCCCTTCCACGACAACTTGCGGCTAATGTAACATGTCTTCCCCAGAGCAAGGAATCAACATATTCAGTTATCATAAAACAGGGTGACGAGCAGCGTGACTACGTGACAGTTTATAATTATAGCGTGACATTAGCATTGCGTGCGAAGTAAATAAAGCCTTTCCTTTCCCTTCTCTTCAAAGACACGTCTGTTAGGGGTGTCAACTTGCTCACAGTGTATGCAACTCATGATAGGCGTGAAAAAAAAATTGCAAAATTCAGTAGGTCTCCATTAGCATGCTTTGTCACTTGCGTTCGTTTCGAGGTGTTTTAAGCGATGCGTTACATTCTGAAGGTTCAAATTACAAGCAGCTGTTGACTGTGCAAATTTGTTCAACATACGCTTTGAACTACAAATAACCCGAAGAAAAGTTTAATTAATTGATAACCACTGTAACTTGGAGTTTTGATACTAGTTTCATTCAAGTTTTTGAGTATTAGGCCTGGAATAGCTAGGAACGATTTTATTTTTTCTTATTTGCATGAGCGGGGTGAAATTTAATTTGTGCGAAAGACGCAGATTCTCACAGTTCATCTATTTTTAGAACCCGTTTTGGGTCTCGGCTTGTACTTGTAGTGTTTCTAGCCGGATAAATATTCTGCTTTGCTTGCAAACAGCACCGAAATATTTATATCCAGAATAAATAAATTGTATTAACCGTATGCAAAAACCGCTTGCTTCTCAGCTTGTGATTCTCATTATTTATCTTTCTCTTTATCTTTCTTTTGTAATTCCACTAGAAAGCGAAAAACAATTGTCGCCGTCAAGCTGATCGGAAGTCAAAATGTTCCTCTACGAAAACTAATAATTCCGCTTGGAAATTAATAAAGGAAAACAGACCCAAACAACATGTGCGTGATTTCACGCGCTTAAGTGGGTCTCAAATTGACGAGAACGTCTTGTGTATAATTTCTGATGTGTTTGCTGCTATGAAAATTTGTACTACGGCTAAGTAAACGCAGGACTACATCGAGAATAAAATCCTGCCAGACCTGAAGTATACAAAACAGCTACAGCGCGTTCGAAGTAACATTAAATAGTTCCTGTTGATCGCAAAACACTTCAAAGCCCGGGGGTCGTACTCCCATAGTATAAGCTGTGTGGGCATGTGTCGCTGATAAGAAGGATTTCAGTCTCCCAGTAGCACACCCCCACCCAACATCTCACAGAATCCCCCCCGGCTTCACAGACGAAGACGGATACCGTATATCGCACTGTGTATATCGTATATCGCCTTTCTTCTAGCCTTTGACATTAGCCATGACTTTTGTGACGTCATTGGTTAAAAATGGGCGATAAATTTTTTCCCTATATAAAAGTAACCACACCTTTACGATTGATCAGTATGGGCACCGTAACAGCCCAAAAGAATTGAACTTTTCCCCACGCCTGGGAACCACGCTTTGTGCACAGTTTCTTTTAATCATGTCAAGGGCTCCTTAAGCCAAATTGTGAATGCAAATACGAAATAAATCTTTGCTATGGTCGATCGTACAGGTTACAAGAAAGCGCATTATGGGCTTTTACCAGTCGTTTTGTCCCGATCCACCCTCGGTAAATGTATTTACTTGGTTCAACGTGCTAACTGGCGTAACGAAAATTGTGACAGTATTTTGCCCTTTGCGTTACCGAATGACGTAATGTTTGAAATCTGATGACTCAGCTCATCTGTCTTATCGCTTTGAATATTTAATTTTGTTGAATTAAACTAAAAAATTAAATGTCGATATAAATTTGTCCACAACTGAACATGCTTTTACCGAGAGTTGTGAGCAATGTATTTATGTACTGTTGTGAACAGGGCACATTAAAAGCATGATTATCGATAAAGACAAACATATCGTCAGAATCTCAACGTGCTAACCGGCGTGACGAAAACTGTGACAGTGTTTGGTCTTTTACGTTACCGAATGACGTAATGTTTAAAACCTGATGACTCAGCTCATCTGTCTTATTTTGTTGAATTCTAATAGTAATTTAAAGATAAATTTTGTCCACAACTGAACATGCCGTTACCGAGAGTTGTGAGCGATGTATTTATATACTGTTGTGAAGATGGCACTATAAAAACATGATTATCGATTAAGACAAACACATCGTCAGAATGTGGAGAAATTAGTAAAAAGCGGAAGGGGTCGCTTTATCTCAAACGCGCTGAAGCATGTGTTATGACGTAAACGTTAAATCTGGTTTCCTCTTCCGGTGTCAGCAAGTCAGTGTCTCGAACTCTAAAATCGAACGAATCAGTTCAAAATCAAAAGTAAAGCAGAAAAATTAAAAAGACTATCTGGTATATCCTTCTGTGCCGCTCATACTATCCAAGAAGATCCAGCCTCGTGTTAGTCGTGTAGTAATTCATTTCCCACCTGCGAATAACCTTTCTTAACGTTGGCAGCTAGGCATTTCCAAGTATAACATAACCACAACAACATACACCAGAATTTTCCTTTCATAACATTTACTGAGAACGATTCTATCCTTACGATGTCTCAGCAACACTTTGGTCTTACCAACATCAACAGTGCCACTGGACTTCACCTCCTGTTACTGTCAGTCCTCCTTGTTTTCTTTCACTAGTATTGCACAGATATTTCAGTCCGGCCAAAACCAACACTGCTCGGCGGACGTGTGCTCCTATACCTGCGATACTTTTTATGTGCACCTTTGTCCTATCGTGCGTGCGTGTAATAAGCGATGTCTGTGTACAACTTCTTCTCTATGTGTTTAGAGGTCAGCACAAACCTCTGTCGACCACCTCCGTCACCTTTCTTGACCTGCCAATTCAAAATGGCGACTCGCTCGCTCTTGTTGTCATGTCATCCCATCCCATCGGCCATAGCGAAATACACAACTTATGAGCCTTACACGAATTATTTTAACCGACCACACCAATCCACGGTCTTCACGACTGCACTAATCCGATTTCGTTGGTTAAAAACGACGCCATGGGGAGTTTCGCCATGGGGAGTTTTCTCCTTCATACTTTCTCAAACGAGGCCAAAATCCATCCCAATTAAGACTGTCAAGTTCGACGAGTTCCCAAAAAATTTCACTGGAAAAAAAATTGAACAGCTCCTCATGAAAGTGCGAATAGACTTTTGTAGTCTAACGTCGGGTTTTCCGTTCATTGTTAACCGGAAAACAGCTCTCAGCCAAGTCGTAGTGGTTTTGTTCTTGCTGGATTGACCCGAGAAGAAAATCTGCTGTGTTTGAGTAGTGTTTAATTGAGTTCATGGAAAGGAGTTATGTATGGATGTTGTAAGCTGAAATGTATGTTTCTAATCAGTTGATGTCATATCTCTATAGACTGTTTTTTTTTTTTTTTGCTATATTTTGTTTTCGTAGATACCTGTTTGAAGGAGTTGGTTTCCTTGTTTCTTCCATTCTTGTTTCAAACCTTTCGGAAATTAAGAGGATGAATCAAAATGGCATCAAGAAAATGTAAGTACAAACACTTCCCTTTTGGCAAGAAAGCCAGGATTTTCTTGGTACATTCGTACGTAGTGAGTGACCTTAACCCAGTGTTCCAGATAAGAGACGGGTCTCGGGTCAATGGCCCGATAAAGAAGGCTACCTGACCCGACAAATGAAATGGAAAATTTTGATTAATGATATGAAAAGGAAAGAGGAAAGTTTCTTGACGAAAAATATACGATATATTTAAAATATATGGCATTTGATTAACTTCTTTCCCGTTGGAGTGGCACGCGTGGGAAAAGACACTTCCTCGTACCCCTTTCGTTAGCTTTACGGTATTAGGTTTTTTTCATTTTTCTTGAATTAAGTTCGCCCACACGGTGCTAGTCATTTAACGTTTCTCTGTACTTCAGTCCGTTTACTGCCTTTCTCTTGTTTTCTTTACCTGGTTCTGTGTCCCAGTTCACCCGCACAGAGTAGTCTCTTTTTTTTAACTTTTCTCCGTACGCTAGTTCCTTTGTACGGTGTAGTTTTGTTTTTTAACGTTTTTCCTTACGTCAGTTCATTTGTAATGTGTTAGTCTTGTCTTTTTACAACCTTTCACCGCACGCTCTTTCGTTCGTTCGTACGTTGTTAGTCTTCAGTTGTCTTTTCAACCTTTCTCCGTACACTACGTATGGTGTAAACGTTTCTTCGTACGTTCTTTCTTACGGACGTTAGTTCGTTCATCCCGTGTGTCTCGTAGTTACGTTTCACTGTAACGGCTAGTTCGTTACAGTATTAGTCTTTTCAACGTTTTTCCCTGAGCTAGTTCGTTCGTACAGTATTAGTTTGTATTTACAACGTTTTCCCGTACGCTAGTTTGTACAGTGTTACTTTCGTCTTTTCAACGTTTTTTCGCACGCTAGTTTGTTCGTACAGAGTAAGTCTTGTAATTTCATTGTTCAGTCTCGGTGCGCTGTTTTAGTTATGTCTTTTTTACGTTTCTCCATAAGATAGTAGCCGTTCGTATGCTATTAGTCTTGTCTCTTTGACGTTTCTCCATCCATCAGTAGTTCGTACTGTGTTAGTCTTGTCTTCTGTTCTGTACTTTTCTCCATACTCTGGTTCGTTCTTACTGTGATAGTCTTATCTTTTCAACGTTTATCCGTACCTAACGGCTCACCTTTTTTTATTTTTTCCCATCTGTGAGTTTGTTTGCATGGTGTTTGAGTCTTCAAGTCCTTTCAACGCGTCTTCGTAACTAGTTCGTTCGTACAATTTTAGTGAAAAAAAAGGGATTTCTCCATCTGTAATTTTCCTCATACAGTGTTAGTCGTATCCTTTTTTATGTTTCTCTGTACCGTCCGTTTGTTGATAATACAACTTTGTTAGTGTTATCTTTTGCACGTTTCTCTGCACGTCAACCTTTCGTTCGAACCGTAGTAGGCTTGTTTCAAATAGTTGACACGTGCTGATAAGTGGGTCACTCTGCACGGTTTTGTTTTTGTTTTTAGGAACACGGCCTTTCCTTCAGCGTGAGATAAGGACAAAGCAGAAATTTGATAATTAAAATTATAAGGCGTCCCATTTCAAAATTTCGCCAACGAGAAAGTTCCGCTTGCGAGCCTAGGGTTCGCCTGTTCGGTGATGTTAGCAGGTAAAA
Source organism: Siderastrea siderea (assembly GCA_964030785.1). Classification (NCBI taxonomy): domain Eukaryota; kingdom Metazoa; phylum Cnidaria; class Anthozoa; order Scleractinia; family Rhizangiidae; genus Siderastrea; species Siderastrea siderea. Next base: position 68,263,733 of record OZ034968.1, read on the forward strand.
GGCCAGTGCAGGAGATAAGGATTATCTGAGCACCTGGATCAGGCTATCCCATTTCTGGTTAAAGGTCTGGGATTCAACCCTCTGGTTTCTTTAGGTCCCTATTGATCAGGACATTGGTTTCTTCATTACATAATGCTCTGTTTTGGTTCGTTCTCTCCGGCTGGCTCTGAAAGAAATGACTCTTCATGCTTTATGTTGATGTTTCCAGGTGCCGCAACATCTTTGCAATCCAACAAAACCTGATAAACATCACAATGTCACGGGAGGGACACCTGGACCGAGCCCGACAATACTACGGACTACTATACTCTAACCCGGATGTAAGTACCAGACCACTCTCTCTGAAAGTGTTCTTTGAGTTAAACAACTTAACTAACTTATTGTTTACGTCTTTTTCGCGCAGGAAATATTGACTTCAATTGTTGAGCAAGGCCCCAAGTTTACGCAGAAGGAATACACTGACCTTTTCTCACTGCAGGCGCGCAGTCAGACGATCAGAGACAACAGTGCGCATGAGCGTCGACTACAAATGCTCAATGAGATATTCAAGAAATGATTGGAAGATCTTTCACTCAATAAATACTCTCCAGGCTGATTGGGCCACTTAGTTGCTCTCAATAGCCAATACTAAATGAAATGAAAATAACTCTCAATTTCAGTTTATTAAGGGTCAATATTGGCAAGTCTTATCCGATACTAGGGTGGTTACGATTAGTAACTTAACCAGGCAATGTATCTCACATTGGAATGGTTCTAACGAAAAACGTTTTTACAATAAGGGAAGTGGTCATATCAAGTTTACTCGATGAGGACCCACCATGTGTAGGGGTAGGGGGGCTATGAGATACCACCTGTCTGAATAGCCAAATGGACAACATTTATTGCCCTGAAAATTTGAGTTGAGACTTTCATGTTAGGTGTGCATGAAGCTTGCATACTGAACAAATGGAACAGCAAGGTTTGAACCTCTTCGTTAAATAAGTATTAATTTCCACTCCTGATAGAGTGGGGGCTATACAAACAAGACACCATCTTTTAAGGTGGGGGAAGGGGGGTACATGGAGAGACCACCTGTCTTTTTGCGGAATGGTGGGTCCTGTCTGAGTACAATAGTTTTGACCATTTCCCTAACCGAGCGAATTCTTGCCCGCTGATTGGCTGACTTTTATTGTCAATAAGAGTACAGACGAACGAAACACGTAAAGCTGACGCAATCAGCAAAAGCGGTGAAATTCTGATTCTGCGGCAATCGCATCTTCCATTAACTCTCGCATTTCTTTCCTTCGTTTGAAAATCAGTTTTGGCTTTTTGTTATTGTAAAAAACAAATTGACGTCAGTTTTTTATGCGTCTCTCCTCTTCTTGACGATAAATTTCGTCATAACTTTGTCAAAGTTTGTCGAAAATCCACTAGCCTGCGGCTCCTGGATCTACAACACTTTGACAATGGTTGGATATCCTCACGAAAGCTAATTCCAACATTGTTATTTACAGTTTTATAGAACATACAAATATTCTGCGGCTATAGTTCATGTGATGGGTGGATAATGTTTACCGTGTCATGCACACTTAACGGCTGGAAATCGAGCCTACTTGTTCAAATGAAAGTTGCTGAGCAGTACCATTTATCAACCGTATGCGTGGTCACTCAGCTCGGTTCCAGTCTCCTTATTTGGGGATTTGCGTCCCATCTATTTTATCTATTTTCTCCAAAATAGGAGTTATGTCACGATAAGTTGTGGTAGGAAAAACGAGTTAATTATTATTCAAAGTTATCATAACAAAATGTAAAACTATGAAAGTATTTTTGATTAGATCACTAAAGAAAAAGATTTTGCACATAGGTTTACACTACAGAAATAAATTCAAAACGTTTTGTAACCAATTGTTCACAAAAAAGTCAACTTTACAGTTACATGAAGCTCGATATGCCTATTGTTAGTAGCCACAAAGTTTCGGAGGAGAAAAACGGTGGTCGGAAATGCATCTGTGTTCTAGACTACGTACCGAATAATCGCCTCCGCTTTGAGGAAGCATTTCAAAATTATCATCAGATTAAATCGCTGCCAGCTATTGTTCGAAGAATTACAGTACACGAAAAGCTAAGTGACATGTTTGGAAAGGAATTGAGAACTGTTAAGAGAATATGTACTTTGGCACACTTGACTTATTTTTAATGACGACGAGGATGATTTCTTGTACAGATTGCTAAACGTGCCACTACCAAAATTATGTACCTTAAGTTGTTAAGTTGTTAAGTTCCCTAGTTGTGAGTTATGTAAAGTAGTAGTGACTTACGCTAGAAATTCGATGTTGAACACAGTAGAGGGGACAATAAAGCTATTGAATCTTCTCTTGTATTTCCCTTCCAAGTCTTTGTGTGGTGCAGTACGAGAAGTTATATTAAAGCATATAAAAAGTGGATATCAGTGTGATAAATCCGTGACAGAAATCGATCCCGGCTTGGGTTATGACTTTTCTCAGACCTGTAATTTGTTTCCTACTATCAACACCTTTTGGAGATTTTTATTAAATTGCATATATCGTTTGACCATCTTTTTTCACGACATTTTTCTTCACCGATTTTCTACATACGTAGTACGAAATGCTAGAACGGTACGTCAGGATTGATCTGTGGATGTTTTGCTGTTGGGGAAAAGTAAACGACCACATTGAAAAAGGCTTGTTAACAGCCGAAAACCCATCCTCGGAGACCCAGGGGCAGATAGTCGGCGCGAGAGGCAGATAAAACGGGCGAACTTTATGCGAGCAGGAGCCTGGTGCGATCGATAGTTTACAACACGGGCTGGAACAGCCCCTGGGAGGATACCTTTAAACGGACTAGTTCAAGATCCCATTTGCGTTCTTGCTTCTGATTGAGCACAAATTTTGAGGCATTGTATTTTTTGCGCCCAATCAGCGATCAGCTTATTTCACCGTTCCTTTCGTGACGTCTTATACAGAGTTTAACTTTGCTAAACCTTTTACCGAGATCTCATGCACTCGTGCTTACTGAAATCAACTTTCTATCTCACTCATTCGATAGGCCTACCATCGAAGAAAGTTTTCAATAGTAATATGCAAACCCACAAAGCCGAAAAAGAAAACAAGTACGAAAATCAGATTGAGGTATTGTGAAAAGTTCACACCCTAGATGTGGACTTTTAGAAGCGTGCAGTTAGGATTTACGTGTGATCCACAACACGTCGTTGCGTTTGTACGCTTCTGAAAGTTCACACCTAAGGTGTGAACTTTTCACATTACCTCGCTCTGATTTTCGTACTTGTTCTTTTCTTTTTCCTTGAGTACCCTTTCCAAATTTCTCGATTTCTCGGCTTTGTGGGTTCGCATATTGCTATTGAAAACTTTCTTTAATGGTAGGCCTATCGAACGAGCGATATAGAAAGTTGATTTCAGAACGCACCAGTGCATGAGATTTGGGTAAAAGGTTTAGCAAAGTTACTGTTGTGATACAAGATTACGTGTCTTTTCTTTCTCGATCGTTAATGAACGTTAGTATTTTCCTTGTGAATGCATATGGAATGATTCATTATGAAATATGTGTCAGAACTTGTAGAATAATTATTCAGGGATATACTAATAAGTCACGTTTATTTCTTGTGAGTTTGTTCGCTACCTGAAGCTGAAAGGGCGTCAAATAAATACGCGCTAAAGAACAGTTACCTCTTCGAATCGTTCTATCCCCTCGATACAAGATTTTTCTACACAATTACGATAAAGAGACGCGTGGAAACAGTTACACTCTGTATAAGACGTCACGAAAGGAACGGTGAAATAAGCTGATCGCTGATTGGGCACAAAAAAGACAATGCCTCAAAATTTGTGCTCAATCAGAAGCAAGAACGCAAATGGGATCTTGAACTAGTCCGTTAAAGGTATCCTCCCAGGGGCTGTTCCCGCCCGACTTGTAAACTATCGATCGCACCAGGCTCCTGCTCGCATAAATTTCACCCGTTTTATCTGCCTCTCACCCCGACTGTCTGTCCCTGGGTCTCCGGGGATAGCGAAAACCTGAAAAACCTCTTTAAAATGACTACGTTTTTGGCATCTTAGTCCTGCTTTTGCCATTTCTCATAGCCAAGAAAGTCCATCAGATCACCACAAATATTTTCCACAGCTCTTATAAAGGGCTCCGGAGCTCTTTTCCATCTGCTAATAGCAACCGTAGCGTTTCTGTACACAGAATAAGCGCCCCCTTGTTTTGTATTTGTTTTAAGAGCACTTATAAATTCATGAACGCTTGCCGACCAATCGAATCCCGCGAACCTGTATAGCTCCTGTGCTACATTTAAAGTATGCAACGCAAGGTCTTCGTAGCGAATCACTTTAAAGCGATCCTTAAGCCAGGGTGGGGGATATAACAAGCCAAGCCGTATATTCTGCAGTATTGGATCACAAAGTCTTTGAACATTTTTATGAAAGCTGGGAGCCAAGTGGCCTCCCATCCATCCCGGCACTTTAACCCTGGAGAAAACAACTGCTCTTGGGTCGCGAACTAAGTGGACGACTTTAACGTCATATCGATTTTGCTGTTGGAGAAGTTCTTTAAAAGTTTTTATTGTTCCGTTGGGCAGACGGCCTGACAAAATCTTGAGAACAGTGTGATTGTAATTGTTACAAGCTTTACTAAGCAGGGTATTTGAAATCTTCGGCAAATACTTTCTAGATAGCGCTTTGCTCCTACTTCGATGAAAGTGGCTCGAAAACGACGCTAAAGTGGAGTAACTTATGTTACTAAAATCACACTGGAGGAAACTATCGATTAGTTTGATGCTAGTTTCTTTGTAGTTTTCCGGCTCGTTATCCCCAAGCCTCAATTTGACATTAAACATTTTGTTTCCAACGGCATATAACGGCTCAAAGAAATACATGACGTGCGGATTGCGGTCAAATAATGATCCAAGGAAAGTAGATCCCCCTCGGCCTGGACTCAATATGATGAGATTTTTTCTCGTAGGAAACCTTTGCTGTAGCTGGTATCTTTCCTCTTTTCTATCTTTTTCGTCACTCTGTGTTGTGCCGTCGTCAGTTTCGTTCGGTGAAGGTTCTTTTAGTTTCATACCCAACTCCAGCACATGCCTACTTTCAGACGTCTTTTGTGATTTTTCTATTTCTAGGGCTTCTCCAGTCCGTTCGGCCTGTTCTTTGTCGTCACGTAAACTCGCATAGCCCCTCAGCAAGGTGTCGTCGGAATTCGCTCCTCGAGTTAAAAATATTAAGCATGTCCATGGTCTCGTTAAGCTATAATTGTAGAAGAACACCAAAACTAGCGAAACAACAGCAGAAAATAGAAAAACCTTCAAGCTGGTCCTCATGATTTCTTTCAGTAATATTTGTTTCGACGACAGGCAACTTTGTTTAATTTCAACGTCACCTACGAAAGTAACAAAAAACACAAGTCGAATGCCATGAGCGGGAATCAAAGCTAGCCTGGAATCAGCTGTTTTTGTTGAATTTCTGCGCGACTTAGCGGGGGAGCCGCTATTTAAGTAGCCTGCATGCGAAACGAGCTGGCGAGAAAAACGAGATGACTCCCCCACCGAGTTACACGAACACACAACATGCGAGCTTACTACTATGACTCCTCGCGAACCGGACGGAGGCTCTAACCAGTGAGCTAAAATTCAGGGCGACTCGTGTAGAGCTACGTCATATTATTAGGTTGATTAGTGAGACACGTCTTGTATACTGTTAGGGTCGAAAGCGCCCTGTGTCAGTGTGGTCAGAGGAGAGAAGCATGGACAGAGACCTCAAAAACATGAACTGAATTTAGTTTACAACACCGCCTGACTTGTAGTCGTGATGCTATTAGCTACAGCACCGGGATGTGAAAAACTTCCATGCCTGATTTCCTTCAACCAAAGTACTTCAGCAGTCATCAAGTAATTCTGACCTGGGTTTTTAAAAGCTTGGGATTCTTGGTAAGGTTTTCACCACTCCGTTGAAAAGCTCGAAATAGTTAGCTACGCGACACAAATTTAGCAGTTTGTCCTATAACCGTTTTGCTTGAATTTCGCCAGTGACCAGATTTTTATGAAGTGCCGCAGCCAGAAATTTGTAAAATAGGCATGTTCGTTTTCGCTCCAAAATTGTAAATTATTTTAGTAACAACTGAACTTGCAGTTGAGTATATAGATGACGAAAATAGCATGACATTCAGTTCTTTGTTCTCCTCTAAACTCCCACAACAAGGAAAGCCGGACCTTGTGTCTTATAGGGGGTGTCCACCGACGTAGCGGTCGACACCTCGGTCGAATGTTTAGCGATATGTCGACCGACAGTCGAGCAAGGTGTCGACCGCTACGTCGGTGGACACCCCCTATAAGACACAAGATCCGTGAGTTGCTAATTGGTTGGAATATACTTAATAGCATCCATATCTGTACCTTCACTGGGCATACCGAAGTAGTTTGTATAAAAACCTTGCCTTTCCCACTTGCTAATTGAGAAAAGTTGTATTTAATTAAAAAGTAAATGAGATATGTGTTACCTTGACTGTAAACGAAGCAGTTTGTGCTTTGCTAACAGCAAGGTAGACTACATTGAAATGAGAGAATAAGTGGGCAATTTATGCCATTGTAATACAGCCAGGGCACACTGTGACAATGCGTGATACTGTATTCATGCTCACTGTATCAATGGAAACATTTTGAAAATTCTTTAATCACAATGGCTAAATGTCTCAGAGTATACTCTTCAGGAGAGATAACTAACGGTGACACAAGCGATTTCTTATTTCTTTACTGAGTACAAATTGAAATTGATTCTAGCAGTATGCAGGACGTGTGTCACAACTGAACCTAAATTTCACCATGCTAGCCCTGAATTTCCCAGTAACTCAGTCGGTGGTTAGTGCGTTACACCGGTGTACGGAAGGTCAGGGATTCAATTCCATGTGAGGACTTCAATTTTTTTGTTTGTCCGACTCTCTTGACAAACTGAATATTTCTTCGTTCTCATTTCATCACCAAGCTTAAACTCTGCCCTATTACTTATTTAATAAAAAAATTGCCATCTACCTTTATTCATACCATCATTTGTTATCGATTTGTTTCTTAAGACAGAGTTAACGATGATACATTCAATTAAGATAAACCCGTCAGTATTTTTTAGCACTTACCTTCCTGTTTTTCTTAATCCCTTCGACAACCCACGAACAAGTTTTCCTTTAGTCCAAGTAATGTTTTAAAAATTACCATTTCTAAGTAGACAAAGTTTTCAAATGAGTCGCCTGCGGGGAGTTCGACCGTATTTCTTAGATACAAAAAGTGCCGTGAAAAATGCTCGTTAAGTCAAGTATATATATCTTGCGACTTTAAATGGAAGACAATAAGAACAGTTTGAAGACTCATCTTTTTAAGCACTATTTTAATCTATAGTTTTGTTTTATTATTTAGTACTTAGTATTTTAAAACCTTTATTGTGAAGCGCCATAGAGCTTTTGCATAATCTAATTTTATATTTTTCTTACATTTACATCTTTTTTGGTCTTGTTTTAAAACTTAGCACGCGTGCGGGCTTCCCAGTTACTCGCTCGAATCACCCTTGTACCCAGGCGTTCTCCTCCCGACTGGGCGCGAAATGTTATGGCGCCACCGAATGAGTCGCCAGGAGAAATTCGGTGACGTCACGTAATTTCGCGCCAGTCGAGTGAGCGAGAAGAGAATGCCTGGGTACTAGGCTGCTCTCGAATAAATCAATAAGTGAGCTTTCTCGCGGGCTACGATAACGTAGGGAAATACTGGAAACGCAGATGGTACAATCGTGATAGATATCAGTAAAAACTAATGAGACTTTGCATTGCTGTTCAACCGTCAGATCCCTGACGACGCTGGCAGAGGACTTTCAGAACATGTCGAAGTCATGCCTACTCGTGCTTCACCTGGAGATTAGATTTTACTGCTTTTATTATCTGATGAGAGCCGTACAGGAAGTAAGAATTCTCCTTTTTGGTTGCATTAAATTTCTTCTTGCCCTTTATGTTGAAAGAGTGCAAACGAGGGAAGAAAGGCAAAAACGATTAACACCAGTCGAACCTCCTTACAGACACCTTTGTAATACGGAAACATCTCTATTACGGTCAGTTCACTTCGAAAGAGACCAAAATTCACACAAACTCTACTTCTGTAATGCGGCAGTCACCGCTGTCCCTTTGGTGTCTGTTTTTACGAAATTCGACTTTACTGATTGTACCACTTGAGTAGTCAAGTTTGAGTACTCCACCTGCAAATAACAATAGAACAACAACAACAACGAAAATGCTGATACAGAGGGAAAAATCTACAACAAAATCACTTGATAGAATGTGAATTAAATTTAAGGTTGTGTTCGCTCGTTTTCTACTTGATTCAAGAACAAAATTAAGAAAGAAAGGCCATTGTTAAACTTGGCGTTACGTGATTAAGATTTTTCTTTGTATGTTGTGGGCTGATACAGGAAAAAATTTGCCTTTTACAAACTGCAATAATACGAAGAGACCCCTGATAACATGTTTTTTTACGTTGGTGCAAAGAAAATGCGCATTGCGTTGATTATGATGATGACGATGATGATGATGATGATGATGATGATGATGATGATGATGAGAACAGCCGACAAGCGTCATCATCAGCTTGGTGTTTGCAATGTTTCCATATCCTGTCATTAACTGTCAAGGCTTGTCAACTCTCCTTGGATTATTGGCTGTTCGCTTGAATGAACTTGAAACGGCGCTCATTTACAAAAACAAAATAAAAATTATTCGATTGTTTAAATGGGCTATCTTCATCGCGTTCAGATGTTAACAAATAACATGAACTGCCACTAAACAAAAATATTAGTCTGATCAAAAATTTACACTGACATTTCACATTTTTACTGGGATTACCCGAAAGAAAGGATCTGGGGAGCTTCGAAGCACTTGTAATAAACTTATCGAAGAAATGTCGCGTAGGTTTTAGCAGCCGCGAAAAAATTCAAGCACTTTGAGGAACACACATAACTTACCGGATAAAATAGCTTTAAACTCAAAACTGCTTCACTTATAGCGTTCTCTAACTTGAGACCATCGAAGTTGAAAACAAACAAACAAACACCGTCCAAACATTCTCTGTGGCATAAGTTTTGCGGCTGCAAATTGTCTGAAATTCGAGCGCTTTTAAAAATGCACAGAACTGTTTTTGGAAGCTTTTCGCTTATAGTTTTTCAAATAACTGTTATATTTCGTTCTCTAACTAGAGACCATCAAGATTCAAAACAAAGAAACACCAAACACGCTTTAATTAAATTATGCCGGCATAAGTTTTGCGGATGCGAAGTAAGCCTATATAAAGTTAGGCGCTTTGAGGAACGCACAAAACTGTTTTCGGAATCTTTTGGAATAAAATAGCTTTAAACCGACAACTGCTTCGCTTAAAAGATTATTACTATTGAAAACTTCAAGGACAAGAAAATCGACAGTTGCACGAAGAGATGGACCGGACAGTCAAAACACTCAAAATTGAAAGCAAAGCTTGTGCAGTTGTCTTGCGGCTGTGCTCAGACCTACTGTTATGAATAAACAAACACAAAATAATGGACAGAGAAATCATTTTTGAAAAAAGTTTATTCGAAAAGCCGTAAGTTTATACTTAAATGCAATTAGCGTTACACTTCCAAAATCGTAGGTCTGTCCACGCGAGTGAAATCGGTTGAGCATGGCAAAATATTCGAGAATCTGTCACAAATCTGAGCGCGTTTTCTAATAATTTTTTAAAGTCAAAAGTAAATGACACATTTCTAATGGCATAAATCAAATTTCCATTTCAAAACGTAATTTCTTTGACCGTAATACTCGAAATCATGTACCTTATACCCTTTAAAAACTTTACTTACTCGGTTGTGTTTCAGAACAGGGCTAACTCTCCGCCGTGAAGAAAACAAAGCGATGAAGTCCTTTGAAGGCACCTTTCGTAACTTGAACTTTTTGCCTTCTACCAGTATTCTTTTGAACTTTTTCTTTCCATTTATAGATATTAGATGCTGTTTTTTGTCAAGTATAAAACTTCAGTACTCTCGAGCAATCGTTAAATGCTAAAGAAGCTTAAGCTTTTAAAGAAACCTCTTTTTCAAAAGCGACGATGGTCATGCGATTTCCCGCCAAGAAAAACGTCCGTTCCCCGTTGCCCAAAAGCACCGCGCGATTTCCCGCCAAAAGAAGATGGCATTCTCTACCCCCGTCGGGTTGTCTCGGGACTCCCCTCCACCTCCCACAGAGTCTGTGCGGACGGACGGACGGACAGACGTACGGATGTACGGACATACGGACGGACGGTCACGTGACTATTACGTCACAACCAAAATTTCTCGGATTGATAGGTTACTAACAGGAGGGAGTGATGAACTCGCCGCTCGGCTGGTTCGAGGTGTCTGGCCATCGTGACGTCACGACGTGAAAAGCGCGAGTTTGCCGAGTCTTCAAAAATGGCGCTGGCAACTATGTTAGAGTTCGGGCTACAAACGTATTTTTGGTGCTATTAAGCTTTCAGCTAAGCTTGTTTTCTTGGGTAATGGAATTTTAGTCATCCCTTTTTTCGATATAGGTAAGTGGCTCTTTGTCTTAACGTTAAAATCACGCTTAAATAATGTTTTAAGAGTCATGTTTACTCTCTGCGATCGAAGAATTATGCGGGAAAATTGTTATTGTCCGCGTTCCAAAAAGTGTGTTTATTTCAGTTATATATCACAGGGAAACTTGAAACTTGGCTACGGACTAGCCTATAGTTTAACAAAAGTACCCAAGTTGAAAAAAGTGGTATAGTATTTGCCAAAAAAATGATCAGTCCGTTTGTTTAGCTGAGTATAATAGAAGGCGAACCTAGAAGGGTATGTTTAGCACTTAAAGTGCCACTGGGACCAGAATTTTGGTATTCCATATTTTTGCATTTTCGAAAATAGTCTGTGGTTGTTAGTCACCATGCCAAACTTCAACTCTTTACGACGACTGGAAGTCGCTTTTTTCGGACGGTTTTTGTCGAGATTTTACGGCCGCCATTACTGGCCCTTGTTCCGGAAGCTGGTTTGCGAATTAGCGGAAGTGACGTTAGAGGCTCACCTCAAACCTAATACCTTCATACGTTTACTTGCCGCGAGAAATTTAACTGTCGTGGAGGGAAGATTTCCTGCCAACTCTTTGCTGTACGGCCTTGAAATTTTCGTTGTTGCAGCAGTTATAAAGGGTATTACTTGTGTTGTATAATGTTACAACAATAAATCCAACCACCGAGCTGGTATTTCGCTTCATCGAAACCTTGCGAGCGGACCCGCAATGGAAAAATGAATAAGCTTAATTTTTGTAATCACACACAGTGCAAATTTCATCCCGAGAGGTATTTTTGTCGGCTGTTCTGATCACTTCACGGACGAGTGTTTCCAGAGGGCTGTTCACGTCGAAGGATCCCAGAGGTCGATTATTCCATTGTCCATTCCAAGTATATGAAAAAAAAGGATCCGGAAAAAACAAGACCAAAGGTACCTAATCTTAACGCAGTTGAAGTGATAGTTTGTTTCTTTTTCAACACATCCACCATTGACCAAAACCTATTTTCTTTTAACGTATTTTAAAGTTTATTTTTCTTGTGGAAAACCCTTTCAGTTCTGCCGTCTGCTAGCCCGAAGATCTTCGGCGTAGTCGTCATAAAATGTATCCTGGGCGAATACAGGACCGCCGCGATTAAGCCACTACTAGTTTGTATTGCTTGGCTTTTTTTTAAATTCCGTGTGTGTTAATTTCAAAGCAGTAATCGCTTAGAAGCATGGTCATTTATTTTATAGCATACCATCCTGAATGTGGAGAAACTTTTCTCCTTATTCCCTGTCGGTGAAGAGTCGATTGACATTATTATTCGAAATATATACTTAAAGGCTTCAACAGCTCGGATCGTCTTGCGTGGAAATTTAAGCTTAAGCTTAAGTTGGTTGGGAAAAAATATCACACGCCACTATTTGTCTAAGGGGTTTACAATGTTACTTCTTTTAACTGTCATATCAATCTTAGTAAATGAACTACCAAGAAAAATGATTAGATACCAAGCTATTATTTAGCTTGTGAATAAAGCAAGTGAAAGCTTCGTTTCTTCGGCGGTCCGCATGTTGTTGTTGAACAGCAGAAAATTTTCCTTGTGGCTTTGATTTGCACGACAAATATTTAGATTCCGGTCACACAAGGCCTCCAGTTCTTAAAAAAAAGGTCTTGGTTTATTTCACTTTTTTCGGCTCAAGTTAAGAATTCTACAAAAACTGTTCAAAATATTTTGAAACCCAAGCACTTGTGTTTCTATGCAAGCGACCACTATACTATGATTGACACGATAGGCTTCCATCAGCTGACTGCCAGATGACTACAACATTACGGCTCTTCAAGAATTTTTCCCATACTATGCTAAGAATGGCCAAAAATCTCAATGCTTCACAATATAAATATAAACAACGGCAGACAAAATATAGCTTCTTTTATTTCTCCAACGAAGCGAACAATAAAATCAATCCACGATGCTTGAGAATTCGCGGGCATCAAATTCTAGAGTTTTTATAGGTGTTTTGTCTAAATTTCCAATGTTTAAAACATCAGTTTTTCGAATAGCTGGACAGCGATTTATTCGTTGGATGAGAGTTAACCGCTCTTTGAGCAACTTGTGCCTGAACTGTAATCACTGTAAACACTATTTTGCGCATATTTTGAACTCCCGCCAGCATGGCGAGAAAAACAACTTTGAACAGTTTGTTTACAAGTTTGTTATAAGCTGAAATCTCCTGACATCAGTTCTTACATCGTACGGTAAGAGAAATTCTTCATTTGTCGAATGAAATGAATCTTCTGATGTTTCGGAAGCTAAAGACTGTTTCGAATCGTAGAAATACTCTTCGGAGGTCTCGCAGTCGACGGTAGGCATCTTGAGTCAAAACACATGGAAACGCGACTGAGGTGAGCCTCTGACGTCACAAGCTATTAAATTGCGCAATCACCCAGCAACACGTTTTCAGTAATGGCGAACACATTTTACGCAACTTTGGAGCTAATGCATCAATCAATTCCAGCTGCGCCCATCCCCCCCCCCCCCGGGCAACTGCGGGGCATTTGCGTGCCTTGTCAGTCCCGGAGGTGGGGCATTAGCAAATTTGGCACGGCCCGGGAGTCGGGCATTTGCCTACCCCCGGGCTTTTGACACTCATGTGGTTTCCGACTCGAAATCCAAACACGGAGGATTTTATCGCAAAGGACCGGCAGTTCGTCGCAGATTGGATTGTCTGCCAAGGACTGGACAAACTTTTGGAGGTTTTCTCGATTTTATGCATTTCTTCATTGCTCATCAAGGCACAACTATCACTTAATATAGCGAGATCGGGAACGATCAACGTGAATCGACGTACGCATTCTTCTTAAGGATTTAAATAAAATTTAGTCGCGATGATTCTTAAATTCTAAACATGGGTATAGGGATCGTCGTTTTATACTTTTGCATATTATTAAAATATTCACAACAGATGACGTTGCAACACACTTTTATTATGTCAAGATTTCTGTTTACTAGCGAACTGTTTGAAACAAAACATTAAAGTAACAATCAACTATCATGTAGTATTGTTGTCTGTGAAGTATTAAAATATCATCACTTGGCATTTATACTAACTTTATTAACATCGGATAGTGCCGTTACAAACGATAGAAGACGGAGAGGTAGGCCTACAGAAACGAAAAATCACACATAAAAATGCTGAAAGTGGTATTATTGTGGAATGAATGAAAACTGCTGCAGTGTTGATTGGGGACGTACGATCCCGGGGGCAGGGCATTTGCCCTCTTCCTTCGTCCACACCGCGGGGCATTTGGCAGCTAAAGTGCCCCCACCCCCGGGAATTTGAGTCGACCAGCACCTCATTGAACATCTCACATGATTGGCCATAAGAACAATAAGATAACGGCACAAACAATGCCCCTATCCCTGAAGACAATGAGCAATATTGTTTTAGAATGCCTCTGAAATTAGAGGTTCACAAGAGGTACTGGACTACTCGGGAATTTGCCATCCGAGAGAAAAAAAATGCTAATGCCCGGGGGTTAGCCCGGGGGAGCATGGGCGCAGCTGGAATTGACTGATGCATAACAAATAATAGGATGGACGGTTTCTTGTTCAGTTTTCTGGGTAAATATAGACACAACGCGATATTCTGCGACAGAATTTGGCCGAAATAGACCTACGAATTTTCGTCTCAGTGGCACTTTAAAAGTTAACTTTTCTTACAGTATTTGCTTCTATCTTCTGCATAAGGAAAGAATTGTGATATTTAATTGCTAGGGAAAGAGTAATCGAACTTAGTAAATTTTTGCCACCTCATTTAACCCGTGTAAACTACACTTTTGCAGAACAACATAAAAATCTGAATCAACTCGCAAATTGTGCGGGCGCCTGAGAAAAGAAGTCTTCGCTGATCTGGTTCTGTACTTTTTTATGAAAACTAATAGATATATTTGAGTACCATTGGATCAGTGATTCAGTGATTTATTCTCAATACCTCCAGTTTCCTCTAGATTCAGTTGCTGTCCAGGTTGCATAGTGTTTTAGAAAGAGTTTGACCGTCTACTTGATCCACAACTAGCTACAACTGACGATGACCGTTTCGCAAATAAATTGAATTGGTCCTCTCATTTGATTTTCAAAGATTAATTACTTTTAAAACAGTCAAACTGAGGACCATTCTAGTAAAGAGAGAGCCTTGTTAACCCTTAACATCAGTAACCTGAGAAAGTTGGCGTTTTAGATAAACTGTGGTTTTTTATAATTATTCGATAAGAGATCAGCAGAAATTTGGCCGGAAAGGCGGCGTGTCAGCTGTTTTGCCTCGCCTCCAGCAAATGTTGTCATCTTTGTCGTTTTTTACAAGATAGTCTAGAAAAGTAAGGAATTACTGTGGCCATTATTAACTTCGAACCAAGCAGATGAATTCACAGTAAACGTTTCTTGGTATTGGAGTATTCTTTTATAAAGCCACTGATCATTTTAATGAAATTGTTACGCAATTTTATTTTCCTAAAATTGGAAAGAGTTTATACATATAAAAGTTATGTTTTTGTCTCCAAGCGACACATCTTAGGGTTTGTGAGATACAGCTTCTGAAAGGTGATCTTGATCACGATTTCAATCGATCGACCAAAGCGTCCATGAAAACTTTTGAGTCTTATCGCCAATTGGTTATTTTGTTTTGAGGACCAATTTGCATTAAGAATACTTTTTATGTTATAGCATGCAGCATACCTTTCGTTCTTTTATTGTTTTGATCTGTCCTTTTTGAGAAACTGGACTGTAAACATTTGCGAGGAAGCCATTTGTTAACTTTCCTTTGAATTTCCGGGGCAGATTTATATGTGACGTCACGATGGCCAGACACCTCGGTTTTTCATTCGCCAATACCGGCGCTTGTGCCCAGGCCCAAGTTCATCACTCCCTCCTGGTTACTAAATTTCCTTAGCAATGGAGCTCCGCTGGCGGGCTTTGCCCGCAGGCTCCGCTATTAATACGAAGTTATGAAAAAGCGATAAAGAATGACCGCCAAAATCCATCCTACTTAAGACTGTCAAAAGTACAAGTTCGATGAGTTCCCAAAACAATTTCACTCGAAAAAAAAAATTGAGCAGCTCCTCATGAAAGTGCAAATAGACATTTGCGGCCTACCTTCGGGTTTTGAGTTCATCGTTCATCGACTCGGAAAACAGCTCTGAGCCAAGTCATAAGTGGTTTTGTTTGCATCGGATTGACTGAGAAAAAAGTATGCTGTGTTTGTAACTGTTTAAATTGAGTTACTGGAAAGGAGCTTTCATATGGATGTTATAAGCTGAAATGTATGTTTCTGATCAATTAATGTCGTTTTTTGTTGTATTTGTATTTTTTTTTCGCAGATACCTGTTTGAAGGAGTTGGTTTCCTTGTTTCTTCCATTCTTGTTTCAAACCTTTCGGAGATTAAGAGGATGAATCAAAACGGCATCAAGAAAATTTAAGAACAAACACTTCCCTTTTGGCAAGAAAGCCAGGGTTTTCTTCGTACATTCTCAGCTATATAGTGAGTGACCTTAACCAACCAGATGTTTGGTGTCCTGGGGTTCATGGGTGGCTACAACCTGCTGTTTCTCCTTTGACACGATTTGCCTTAATCAGGTCAATCCACAGACTTCAAAACAAACGTATTCCTTTCTGCGACAAAGTTCAAAATTTCACCAACGAGAATGTTCCGTTTGCGAACCTGGAGTTCGCCTGTTCGAATAGTAAAGCGGTGATGTTAGCAGGTAAAAGGCCAGTATAGGGGACGGGGATTATCTGAGCACCTGGACCAGGCTATCCGATTTCTGGTTAAAGGTCTGGGATTGAGACTTCTGGTTTCTTTAGGTCCCTATTGATCAGGATATTGGTTTTTTTTTTATTACAAACTGCTCTGTTTTGGTTCGTTCTCTCCGGCTGGCTGTGTAAGAAATGACTCTCCATGGTTTATGTTGATGTTTCCAGGTGCCGTAACATCTTTGCAATCCAACAAAACCTGACAAACATCACAATGTCACAGGAGGGAGACCTGGACCGAGCCCGACAGTATTACGAACTACTATACTCTAACCCGGATGTAAGTACCAGGCCACTTCGCTGAAAGTGCTCTTTGCGTTAAACAACTTAACTAACTTATTGTTTACGTCTTTTTAATTTCGCGCAGGAAATATTGACTTCAATTGTTGAGCAAGGCCCCAAGTTTACGCAGAAGGAATACACTGACCTTTTGTCACTGCAGGCGCGCAGTCAGACGATCAGAGACAACAGTGCGCATGAGCGTCGACTACAAATGCTCAATGAGATATTCGGCAAGAAATGATTGGAAGATCTTTCACTCAATAAGTACTCTCCGGGCTGATTGGGCCACTTAGTTGCTCTCAATAGCCAATACTAAATGAAATGAAAATAACTCTCAATTTCAGTTTATTAAGCGTCAATATTGGCAAGTCTTATCTGATACTAGAGTGGTTACGATTAGTAACTTAACCAGGCAATGTATCTCACATTGGAATGGTTATAACGAAAAACATTTTTACAATAACTGAGCGAATTATTGCGCGCTGATTGGCTAACTTTTATTGTCAATAAGAGTACAGACGAACGAAACACGTAAGGCTGACGTAATCAGCAAAAGCGATGAAATTCTGATTCTGCGGCAATCGTATCTTCCATTAACTCTTGCATTTCTTTCCTTCGTTTCAAAATCAGTTTTGGCTTTTTGTTATTGTAAAAAACAAATTGACGTCAGTTTTTTATGTGTTTGTCCTCTTATTGATGATAAATTTCGTCATAACTTTGTCAAAGTTTGTCGAAAATCCACTAGCCTGCTCCCAGATCTACAGCACTTTGACAATGGTTGGATATCCCCAGGAAAGCTAATTCCAACATTGTTATTTACAGTTTTATAGAACATACAAATATTCTGCGGATATAGGTCATGGGATGAGTGGATAATGTTTACTGTGTCGTGCGCACTTAACGGCTGGAAATCGAGCCTACTTGTTCAAATGAAAGTTGCTGAGCAGTACCATTTTTCAACCGTATGCGATGCCACTCAGCTCGGTTCCAGTCTCCTTATTTGGGGATTTGCGTCCCACCTACAAAACTGTGGACCAACCGGTTTCCTCGCATAAATGGATTCTCCTTTTCTCCAAAATAGGATTTATGTCACGATAAGTCGTCGTAGGAAAAACGAGTTAATTATTATTCAAAGTTATCATAACAAAATGTAAAACTATGAAAGTATTTTTGATTAGATCACTAAAGAAAAAGATTTTGCACATAGGTTTACACTACAGAAATAAATTCAAAACGTTTTGTTACCAATTGTTCACAAAAAAGTCAACTGTACAGTTATATGAAGCTCGATATGCCTATTGTTAGTAGCCACAAATTTTCGGCGGAGAAAAGTGGTGGTCGGAAATGCATCTGTGTTCTAGGCTACGTACCGAACAATCGCCTCCGCTTTGAGGAAGCATTTCAAAATTATCATCAGATTAAATCGCTGCCAGCTATTGTTCGAATAATTACAGTACACGAAAAGGTAAGTGACTTGTTTCGAAAGGAATTGAGAACTGTTAAGAGAATATGTACTTTGGCACACTTGGCTTATTTTTAATGACGACGACGATGATTTCTTGTACAGATTGCTAAACGTGCCACTACCAAAATTATGTGCCTTAAGTTGTTAAGTTGTTAAGTTGTTAAGTTCCCTAGTTGTGAGTTATGTAAAGTAGTAGTGACTTACGCTAGAAATTCAATGTTGAACACAGTAGAGGGGACAATAAAGCTATTGAATCTTCTCTTGTATTTCCCTTCTAAGTCTTTGTCTGGTGCAGTACGAGAAGTTATATTTTTAACATATGAAAAGTGGATATTAGTGTGATAAAGCCGTGACGGAAATCGATCCCGGCTTGGGTTGTGAGTTTTCTCAGACTTGAAATTTGTTTCCTGCTATCAACACCTTTTGGAGATTTTTATTAAATTGTGTATATTGTTTGACCATCTTTTTTCACGACATTTTTCTTCAGGGATGGAATGTTTTCAGTTACTTTATTCCATACGTAGTACGAAATGCTAGAACGGTACGTCAAGATTGATCTGTGAATGTTTTGTTGTTGGGAAAAAGTAAACGACCACATTGAGAAAAGCTTGTTCACAGCCAAAAACCTGAAAAACCTCTTTAAAAAGACTACGTTTTTGGCATCTTTCGATCCTGCTTTTTCCATTTCTCATAGCCAAGAAAATCCATCAGATCACCGCAGATATTTTCTACAGCTCTTATCAAGGGCTCCGGAGCAGTTTTCCATCTGCTAATAGCAACTGAAGCATTTCTGTACACAGAATAAGCGTCTCCTTGTTTTACATTTGTTTTACGAGCATTTATAAAGTCATGAGCGCTTGCCGACCAATCGAATCCCGCGAACCTGTATAGCTCCTGTGCTGCATTTAAAGTATTCAACGCAAGGTCTTCGTAGCGAATTACTTTAAAGCGATCCTTAAGCCAGGGTGGGGGATATAACAAGCCAAGCCGCATATTCCGCAGTATTGGATCGCAAATTCTATGAACGTTTTCTTGAAAGCTGGGATCCAAGTGGCCCCTCATCCATCCAAATACTTTAACCCCTGGAGAAAACAACTGCTCTTGGCTCGCGAACTAACTGGATGACTTTAACTTCATATCGATTTTCCTGTTGGAAAAGTTCTTCAAAAGTTTTTATTGTTCCGTTGGGCAGACGTTCTGACAAAATCTTGAGAACAGTGTGACTGTAACTGTTACAAGCTTCACTCAGCAGGGTATTTGAAATGTGCGGCAAATACTGTTTAGTTATCGCTTTGCTCCTACTTCGATGAAAGTGGCTCGAAAACGACGCTAAAGTGGAGTAATTAATATTACTAAAATCACACTGGAGGAAACTATCGATTACTTTGATGCTAAGTTTCTTTGTAGTTTTCCGGCTCCTTATGCGCGGCTTAGCGGGGGAGCCGCTGTTTAAGTAGCCTGTACGCGAAACGAGCGGGCGAGGAGAACGAGATGACTCCTCCGCGGAGTTACACGACCACCCACCACGCCAGTTTTCTCGCCTTTTATGACCCTTAGCGAACCGGTCGGATGTTCTAACCAGTGAGCTAAAGTTCAGGGAGAATTCGTGTAGAGCTACGTCATATTATTAGGTTCATAAGTGAGACTCGTCGTGCTTACTGTTAGGATCGAAAGCGCCCTGTGTCGGTGTGGTGAGAAACAGAGATCCCTGGTCAGAGACCTGAAGGCCGAAATTCTCAACAAATGGTCAAAGGCAGGGAAGCGTTACGCTCGATTGTTTTAGACTTGGAGACGCATGATAAAAGGGGAATTTCGTTCTTTCTTCCTTTTTATCTTTCTTTTTGTTTGTTTGTCTGTTTTTTGTTTTTTGTTTTTGTTTTTTCTTAGAACAAGAAAAATGAAATCCTTATTAAGTAAATAAATCGAGTTGTCGACGAAGAAGGTCTTAAGCGAAACCCCTTCCTGGTTTTATTATTCCGTTGTACTGCCTTTGTATGTTCGGCATGCACTGGTGACAAGCATCTCGGCGGTGTTGTCGCTTTTAAAAAGCATGCAATGAAATTCAGGTTAATTCCTATTGAACAATAGGTTTTGTTAATGACTGATCATGTGTAAAAACATTAAATTGAATTCAGTTTACAACACTCCCTAACTTGTATTAGCTGCCTAATACACTGCCTAACTACTATTAGCTGCAGCACCGGGATGTGACAAACTTTCATGCCTGATTTCCTTCAACCAGTCATCAAGTAATCCTGCCCTGGCTTTTTAAAAGCTTGGGATTCTTTTTAAGGTTTTCACCACTCCGTGGAAGAGCTCGAAATAGTTAGCTATGCGACACAAATTTAGCAGTTTGTGCTATAACCGTTTTGGTTGAAGTTCGCCAGTGACCAGATTTTTCTGAAGTACCGAGGCCAGAAATTCGTAAAATAGGCATCTTCGTTTTCGCTCAATACAAGTCAGCCAATATTAAAAATTGAGAAGTTATTTAGTAACTTGCGGTCGAGTAGGTATAAGAATTCATGACGAAAATAGCATGACATTCTTTGTTCTCCGCTTAACTCCCACAAACAAGGAAAGCCTGGATTGCCAAATGGTGGGAATATACTTAATCGGATCCATGTCCGTAGCTACCTTCACTGGGCATACCGAAGCAGTTTGTAAAAAAATTCTGCTTTTCCCGTTTGCTAATTGAGGAAATTGTATTTAATTAAAAAGGAAATGAGATATTTGTTACCTTGACTGTAAACGAACAAATTATGCTTTGCTAACAGCAAGATAGACTACATGGAAATGAGAGAATAAGGGGACAATTTATGCCAGTGTAATACAAGCCAGCGCACGCTGTGACAATGAGTGATACTGTATTTATGCTCATAGTCTCAATGGGAACATTTTGAAAATACTTTAATCAAAATGGCTAATTGTCTCAGAGTATACTCTTCAGCAGAGATAGCCAACGGTGACACAAGCGATTTCTTATTTCTTCACGAGTTGAAATTGAAATTGATTCTAGCAGTATGCTGCAGGACGCGTGTCACAACTGAACCTAATTTTCACCATGCTAGCCCTGAATCTCCCAGTAGCTCAGTCGGTGGTTAGTGCGTTCCACCGGTGTACGGAAGGTCAGGGATTCAATTCCATGTGGGGACTCCGACTCTCTTAACAAACTGAAAATTCCATCTTTGTCATTTCATCACCAAGCTGAAAATGTACCCTATTACTTATTTATTAAAAAAAAATTGCCATCTGCCTTTATTCGTACCATCATTTGTTATCGATCTGCTTCTTGAGACAGAGTTAACGATTATACATTCAATCAAGATAAACCGGTCAGTATTTTTTAGCACTTACCTTCCTGTTTTTCTTAATCCCTTCGACAACCCACAAACAAGACTTCCTTTAGTCCAAGCAATGTTTAAAAAAAATTACCATTTCTAAGTAGACAAAGTTTTCAAATGAGTCGCCTGCGGGGAGTTCGACCGTATTTCTTAGAGACAAAAAGTGCCGTGAAAAATGCTTGTAAAGTCAAGTATATATTTCTTGATCTTGGGACTTTTAATGGAGGAAAATGATACTTTATACGATCAGAAAAATACGAATAAGCTCGTAATTTTCTCTTTAATATATATATATTTCTTGTATTTACATCTTTTTTGGTCTTGTTTTAAAACTTAGCACGCGTGCGGGCTGCCCAGTTACTCCCCCGAATCAGCCTAGTACCCAGGCGTTCTCATCCCGACTTTGCGCGAAATGTCATGACGTCACCGAATGAGTCGCACGGGGAAATTCGGTGACGTCACGAAATTTGGCGCCAAGTAGAGAACGCCTGGGTACTAGGCTGCACTCGAATAACTCAATAAGTGAGCTCTCTCGCGGGCTGCGATAACGTGGGGACATACTGGAAACACAGATAGTACAATCGTGATAGATATCATAAAAACTAATGACACTTTGCGTTGCTGTTCAACCGTCAGATCCCTGACGACGCTGGCAGAGGACTTTCAGAGCATTTCCGAGGGATGTCTACTTGTGCTTCACCTGGAGATTAGATGTCACTGCTTTTACTATCTGATGAGGGCTGTACAGGAAGTAAGCATTCTCCTTTTTGGTTGCATTAAATTTCTTCTTGCCCTTTATGTTGAAAGAGTGCAAACGAGGGAAGAAAGGCAAAAACGATTAACACCAGTCGAACCTCCTTACAGACACCTTTGTAATACGGAAACCTCTCTATTACGGTCAGTTCACTTCGAAAGAGACCAAAACTCACACAAACTCTACTTCTGTAATGTGGCAGTCACCGCTGTCCCTATGGTGACTGTGTTTACGAAATTCGACTTTACTGATTGTACTACTTGAGTAGTCAAACTTTAGTACTTCACCTTAAAATAACAATAGAACAACAAGAAAGCGAAAATGCTGATACAGAGGGAGAAATCTACAACAAAATCACTTGATACAATGTGAATTTAAATTTAAGGTTGTGTTCGCTCGTTTTCTACTTGATTCAAAAACAAAAAATGAGAAAAAAAGGCCATTGGTTAAGCTTGGCGTTACGTGGTTAAGATTTTTCTTTGTGTTTTGTGGGCTGGAACAGGAAAAAATTTACCTTTACAAACTGAAATACGAAGAGACCCCTGGTAACATGTTTTTCACGTTGATGCAATGAAAATGCGCATTGCATTGATGACGATGATGATGATGATGATGATTGTTAATACTGTGTTTATACAGTCGAGCTACATGTGCAGCTCAAACGCCATGGACCCAGACACCAATGTGAACAATCTGAACAGGAGCTTGTCGTCCTTTGAGGAGATAGCCACCGCTTGCATGGGGCAGTACAAATTCAGGTACAGTTAAGACCTTCAGTGGTCGTTTTTCACACATAGTCAAACTCCAAGTGTTTGTGATCAGGATATACAACACCTAAAGGAGATATCAAACATAGGCCCGCAATGCGTGCAGAACCGACGAAGTGTTGGTTCGTCTCGAAAAGAAAGCAAGCGAGGGCAATAACATTCAAGGGTCTGTAACAGCAGGTTGCAGCAAAAAATGTGCGAACTGTAACTAACGCTGAAATTTGACCAACTATAAAGGCGACCAATCCCCTGGAAAGGAGGTCAACTGAATTATTCGCCCTCTGCTGACCAAACTCTCCACAGACAACGCCCATGACCTCAAGCATTCGCCACTCAAGATCATTTTTCGCTGTCTTTTGGTCGGTCTTCCTCAAAACCTTGAACAAAAAAGCCATCACAATTCTCAAAACAGACGCATTTCAAAACATAGGCACGCAATGCGTGCAGAGCCAATGACGTTTTGTTCCGCAATATGGTGAAATTTATGAACACAACCTATGGGTTTCACGCCACTGCTGTGCGGTCCCCTTCCCCTTCCACGGCAACTTGCGGCTAATGTAACATGTCTTCGCCAGAGCAAGGAATCAACATATTCAGTTATCATAAAACAGGGTGACGAGCAGCGTGACTACGTGACAGTTTATAATTATAGCGTGACATTAGCATTGCGTGCGAAGTAAATAAAGCCCTTCCTTTCCCTTCTCTTCAAAGACACGTCTGTTAGGGGTGTCAACTTGCTCACAGTGTATGCAACTCATGATAGGCGTGAAAAAAAAATTGCAAAATTCAGTAGGTCTCCATTAGCATTCTTTGTCACTTGCGTTCGTTTCGAGGTGTTTTAAGCGATGCGGTTCAAATTACAAGCAGCTGTTGACTATGCAAATTTGTTCAACGTACGCTTTGAACTACAAATAACCCGAAGTAAAGTTTAATTAATTGATAACCACTGTAACTTGGAGTTTTGATACTAGTTTCATTCAAGTTTTTGAGTACTAGGCCTGGAATAGCTAGGAACAAGCCCCCGCAAATCCCGATTTGTTTTTTCTAATTTGCATGAGCGGGGTGAAATTTAATTTGTGCGAAAGACGCAGATTCACACAGTTCATCTATTTTTAGAACCCGCTTTGGGTCTCGGCTTGTACTTGTAGTGTTTCTAGCCGGATAAATATTCTGCTTTGCTTGCAAACAGCACCGAAATATTTATATCCAGAATAAATAAATTGTATTAACCGTATGCAAAAACCGCTTGCTTCTCAGCTTGTGATTCTCATTATTTATCTTTCTCTTTATCTTTCTTTTGTAATTCCACTAGAAAGCGAAAAACAATTGTCGCCGTCAAGCTGATCGGAAGTCAAAATGTTCCTCTACGAAAACTAATAATTCCGCTTGGAAATTAATAAAGGAAAACAGAACCAAACAACATGTGCGTGATTTCACGCGCTTAAATGGGTCTCAAACTGACGAGAACGTCTTGTGTATAATTTCTGATGTGTTTGCTGCTGTGAAAACTTGTACTACGGCTAAGTAAACGCAGGACTACATCGAGAATAAAATCCTGCCAGACCTGAAGTATACAAAACAGCTACAGCGCGTTCGAAGTAACATTAAATAGTTCCTGTTGATCGCAAAACACTTCAAAGCCCGGGGGTCGTACTCCCATAGTATAAGCTGTGTGGGCATGTGTCGCTGATAAGAAGGATTTCAGTGTCCCAGTAGCACACCCCCACCCAACATCTCACAGAATCCCCCCCGGCTTCACAGACGAAGACGGATACCGTATATCGCACTGTGTATATCGTATATCGCCTTTCTTCTAGCCTTTGACATTAGCCATGACTTTCGTGACGTCATTGGCTAAAAATGGGCGATAAATTTTTTCCCTATATAAAAGTAACCACACCTTTACGATTGATCAGTATGGGCACCGTAACAGCCCAAAAGAATCGAACTTTTCCCCACGCCTGGGAACCACGCTTTGTGCACATTTTCTTTTAATCATGTCAAGGGCTCCTTAAGCCAAATTGTGAATGCAAATACGAAATAAATCTTTGCTATGCTCGATCGTACAGGTTACAAGAAAGCGCATTATGGGCTTTTACCAGTCGTTTTGTCCCAATCCACCCTCGGTAAATGTATTTACTTGGTTCAACGTGCTAACTGGCGTAACGAAAATTGTGACAGTATTTTGCCCTTTGCGTTACCGAATGACGTAATGTTTGAAATCTGATGACTCAGCTCATCTGTCTTATCCCTTTGAATATTTAATTTTGTTGAATTAAACTAAAAAATTAAATGTCGATATAAATTTGTCCACAACTGAACATGCTTTTACCGAGAGTTGTGAGCAATGTATTTATGTACTGTTGTGAACAGGGCACATTAAAAACATGATTATCGATAAAGACAAACATATCGTCAGAATCTCAACGTGCTAACCGGCGTGACGAAAACTGTGACAGTGTTTGGTCTTTTACGTTACCGAATGACGTAATGTTTAAAACCTGATGACTCAGCTCATCTGTCTCATTTTGTTGAATTATAATAGTAATTTAAAGATAAATTTTGTCCACAACTGAACATGCCGTTACCGAGAGTTGTGAGCGATGTATTTATATACTGTTGTGAAGATAGCACTATAAAAACATGATTATCGATTAAGACAAACACATCGTCAGAATGTGGAGAAATTAGTAAAAAGCGGAAGGCGTCGCTTTATCTCAAACGCGCTGAAGCATGTGTTATGACGTAAACGTTAAATCTGGTTTCCTCTTCCGGAGTCAGCAAGTCAGTGTCTCGAACTCTAAAATCGAACGAATCAGTTCAAAATCAAAAGTAAAGCAGAAAAATTAAAAAGACTATCTGGTATATCCTTCTGTGCCGCTCATACTATCCAAGAAGATCCAGCCTCGTGTTAGTCGTGTAGTCATTCATTTCCCACCTGCGAATAACCTTTCTTAACGTTGGCAGCTAGGCATTTCCAAGTATAACATAACCACAACAACATACACCAGAATTTTCCTTTCATAACATTTACTGAGAACGATTCTATCCTTACGATGTCTCAGCAACACTTTGGTCTTACCAACATCAACAGTGCCACTGGACTTCACCTCCTGTTACTGTCAGTCCTCCTTGCTTTCTTTCACTAGTATTGCACAGATATTTCAGTCCGGCCAAAACCAACACTGCTCGGCGGACGTGTGCTCCTATACCTGCGATACTTTTTATGTGCACCCTTGTCCTATCGTGCGTGCGTGTAATAAGCGATGTCTGTGTACAACTTCTTCTCTATGTGTTTAGAGGTCAGCACAAACCTCCGTCGACCACCTCCGTCACCTTTCTTGACCTGCCAATTCAAAATGGCGACTCGCCCGCTCTTGTTGTCATGTCATCCCATCCCATCGGCCATAGCGAAATACACACCTTATGAGCCTTACACGAATTATTTTAACCGACCACACCAATCCACGGTCTTCACGACTGCACTAATCCGATTTCGTCGGTTAAAAACGACGCCATGGGGAGTTTCTCTGACAAAATAATTGAGATGTCCTTCATACTTTCTCAAACGAGGCCAAAATCCATCCCAATTAAGACTGTCAAGTTCGACGAGTTCCCAAAAAATTTCACTGGAAAAAAAATTGAACAGCTCCTCATGAAAGTGCGAATAGACTTTTGTAGTCTAACTTCGGGTTTTGCGTTCATTGTTAACCGGAAAACAGCTCTCAGCCAAGTCGTAGTGGTTTTGTTCTTGCTGGATTGACCCGAGAAGAAAATCTGCTGTGTTTGAGTAGTGTTTAAATTGAGTTCATGGAAAGGAGTTATGTATGGATGTTGTAAGCTGAAATGTATGTTTCTAATCAGTTGATGTCATATCTCTATAGACTGTTTTTTTTTTTGCTATATTTTGTTTTCGTAGATACCTGTTTGAAGGAGTTGGTTTCCTTGTTTCTTCCATTCTTGTTTCAAACCTTTCGGAAATTAAGAGGATGAATCAAAATGGCATCAAGAAAATGTAAGTACAAACACTTCCCTTTTGGCAAGAAAGCCAGGATTTTCTTCGTACATTCGTACGTAGTGAGTGACCTTAACCCAGTGTTCCAGATAAGAGACGGGTTTCGGGTCAATGGCCCGATAAAGAAGGCTACCTGACCCGACAAATGAAATGGAAAATTTTGATTAATGATATGAAAAGGAAAGAGGAAAGTTTCTTGACGAAAAATATACGGCATTTGGCATTTGATTAACTTCTTTCCCGTTGGAGTGGCACGCGTGAGAAAAGACACTTCCTCGTACCCCTTTCGTTAGCTTTACGGTATTAGGTTTTTTCATTTTTCTTGAATTAAGTTCGCCCACACGGTGCTAGTCATGTCTTTTTAACGTTTCTCTGTACTTCAGTCCGTTTACTGCCTTTCTCTTGTTTTCTTTAACCTTGTTCTGTGTCCCAGTTCACCCGCACAGAGTAGTCTCCTTTTTTTAACTTTTCTCCGTACGCTAGTTCCTTTGTACGGTGTAGTTTTGTTTTTTAACGTTTTTCCTTACGTCAGTTCATTTGTAATGTGTTAGTCTTGTCTTTTTACAACCTTTCACCGCACGCTCTTTCGTTCGTTCGTACGTTGTTAGTCTTCAGTTGTCTTTTCAACCTTTCTCCGTACACTACGTATGGTGTAAACGTTTCTTCGTACGTTCTTTCTTACGGACGTTAGTTCGTTCATCCCGTGTGTCTCGTAGTTACGTTTCACTGTAACGGCTAGTTCGTTACAGTATTAGTCTTTTCAACGTTTTTCCCTGAGCTAGTTCGTTCGTACAGTATTAGTTTGTATTTACAACGTTTTCCCGTACGCTAGTTTGTACAGTGTTACTTTCGTCTTTTCAACGTTTTTTCGTACGCTAGTTTGTTCGTACAGAGTAAGTCTTGTAATTTCATTGTTCAGTCTCGGTGCGCTGTTTTAGTTATGTCTTTTTTACGTTTCTCCGTAAGATAGTAGCCGTTCGTATGCTATTAGTCTTGTCTCTTTGACGTTTCTCCATCCATCAGTAGTTCGTACTGTGTTAGTCTTGTCTTCTGTTCTGTACTTTTCTCCATACTCTGGTTCGTTCTTACTGTGATAGTCTTATCTTTTCAACGTTTATCCGTACCTAACGGCTCACCTTTTTTTATTTTTTCCCATCTGTGAGTTTGTTTGCATGGTGTTTGAGTCTTCAAGTCCTTTCAACGCTTCTTCGTAACTAGTTCGTTCGTACAATTTTAGTGAAAAAAAAGGGATTTCTCCATCTGTAATTTTCCTCATACAGTGTTAGTCGTATCCTTTTTTATGTTTCTCTGTACCGTCCGTTTGTTGATAATACAACTTTGTTAGTGTTATCTTTTGCACGTTTCTCTGCACGTCAACCTTTCGTTCGAACCGTAGTAGGCTTGTTTCAAATAGTTGACACGTGCTGATAAGTGGGTCACTTTGCACGGTTTTGTTTTTGTTTTTAGGAACACGGCCTTTCCTTCAGCGTGAGATAAGGACAAAGCATAAATTTGATAATTAAAATTATAAGGCGTCCCATTTCAAAATTTCGCCAACGAGAAAGTTCCGCTTGCGAGCCTAGGGTTTGCCTGTTCGGTGATGTTAGCAGGTAAAAGGCCAGTGCAGGAGATAAGGATTATCTGAGCACCTGGATCAGGCTATCCGATTTCTGGTTAAAGGTCTGGGACTCAACCCTCTGGTTTCTTTAGGTCCCTATTGATCAGGACATTGGTTTCTTCATTACATAATGCTCTGTTTTGGTTCGTTCTCTCCGGCTGGCTCTGAAAGAAATGACTCTTCATGCTTTATGTTGATGTTTCCAGGTGCCGCAACATCTTTGCAATCCAACAAAACCTGATAAACATCACAATGTCACGGGAGGGAGACCTGGACCGAGCCCGACAATACTACGGACTACTATACTCTAACCCGGATGTAAGTACCAGGCCACTCTCTCTGAAAGTGTTCTTTGAGTTAAACAACTTAACTAACTTATTGTTTACGTCTTTTTCGCGCAGGAAATATTGACTTCAATTGTTGAGCAAGGCGCCAAGTTTACGCAGAAGGAATACACTGACCTTTTGTCACTGCAGGCGCGCAGTCAGACGATCAGAGACAACAGTGCGCATGAGCGTCGACTACAAATGCTCAATGAGATATTCAAGAAATGATTGGAAGATCTTTCACTCAATAAATACTCTCCAGGCTGATTGGGCCACTTAGTTGCTCTCAATAGCCAATACTAAATGAAATGAAAATAACTCTCAATTTCAGTTTATTAAGGGTCAATATTGGCAAGTCTTATCCGATACTAGGGTGGTTACGATTAGTAACTTAACCAGGCAATGTATCTCACATTGGAATGGTTCTAACGAAAAACGTTTTTACAATAAGGGAAGTGGTCATATCAAGTTTACTCGATGAGGACCCACCATGTGTAGGGGTAGGGGGGCTATGAGAGATACCACCTGTCTGAATAGCCAAATGGACAACATTTATTGCCCTGAAAATTTGAGTTGAGACTTTCATGTTAGGTGTGCATGAAGCTTGCATACTGAACAAATGGAACAGCAAGGTTTGAACCTTTTCGTTAAATAAGTATTAATTTCCACTCCTGATAGAGTGGGGGCTATACAAACAAGACACCATCTTTTAAGGTGGGGGAAGGGGGGTACATGGAGAGACCACCTGTCTTTTTGCGGAATGGTGGGTCCTGTCTGAGTACAATAATTTTGACCATTTCCCTAACTGAGCGAATTCTTGCCCGCTGATTGGCTAACTTTTATTGTCAATAAGAGTACAGACGAACGAAACACGTAAAGCTGACGCAATCAGCAAAAGCGATGAAATTCTTATTCTGCGGCAATCGCATCTTCCATTAACTCTCGCATTTCTTTCCTTCGTTTGAAAATCAGTTTTGGCTTTTTGTTATTGTAAAAAACAAATTGACGTCAGTTTTTTATGCGTCTCTCCTCTTATTGATGATAAATTTCGTCATAACTTTGTCAAAGTTTGTCGAAAATCCACTAGCCTGCGGCTCCTGGATCTATGGTTGGATATCCTCACGAAAGCTAATTCCAACATTGTTATTTACAGTTTTATAGAACATACAAATATTCTGCGGCTATAGTTCATGTGATGGGTGGATAATGTTTACCGTGTCATGCACACTTAACGGCTGGAAATCGAGCCTACTTGTTCAAATGAAAGTTGCTGAGCAGTACCATTTTTCAACCGTATGCGTGGTCACTCAGCTCGGTTCCAGTCTCCTTATTTGGGGATTTGCGTCCC
Organism: Siderastrea siderea; assembly: GCA_964030785.1. NCBI lineage: Eukaryota > Metazoa > Cnidaria > Anthozoa > Scleractinia > Rhizangiidae > Siderastrea > Siderastrea siderea. The sequence continues at coordinate 68,294,013 of OZ034968.1, forward strand.
ATCTATTTTATCTATTTTCTCCAAAATAGGAGTTATGTCACGATAAGTCATAACAAAATGTAAAACTATGAAAGTATTTTTGATTAGATCACTAAAGAAAAAGATTTTGCACATAGGTTTACACTACAGAAATAAATTCAAAACGCTTTGTAGCCAATTGTTCACAAAAAAGTCAACTTTACAGTTATATGAAGCTCGATATGCCTATTGTTAGTAGCCACAAATTTTCGGCGGAGAAAAACAGTGGTCGGAAATGCATCTGTGTTCTAGGCTACGTACCGAAGAAGCGCCTCCGCTTTGAGGAAGCATTTCAAAATTAACATCAGATTAAATCGCTGCCAGCTATTGTTCGAAGAATTACAGTACACGAAAAGCTAAGTGACATGTTTGGAAAGGAATTGAGAACTGTTAAGAGAATATGTACTTTGGCACACTTGACTTATTTTTAATGACGACGAGGATGATTTCTTGTACAGATTGCCAAACGTGCCACTACCAAAATTATGTGCCTTAAGTTGTTAAGTTGTTAAGTTCCCTAGTTGTGAGTTATGTAAAGTAGTAGTGACTTACGCTAGAAATTCGATGTTGAACACAGTAGAGGGGACAATAAAGCTATTGAATCTTCTCTTGTATTTCCCTTCCAAGTCTTTGTGTGGTGCAGTACGAGAAGTTATATTAAAACATATAAAAAGTGGATATCAGTGTGATAAATCCGTGACAGAAATCTATCCCGGCTTGGGTTATGACTTTTCTCAGACCTGTTATTTGTTTCCTACTATCAACACCTTTTGGAGATTTTTATTAAATTGTATATATCGTTTGACCATCTTTTTTCACGACATTTTTCTTCAGCGATGGAATGTTTATACTTTATTCCATACGTAGTACGAAATGCTAGAATGGTACGTCAAGATTGATCTGTGAATGTTTTGTTGCTGGGAAACAACCACATTGAAAAAGGCTTGTTAACAGCCGAAAACCCATCCTCGGAGACCCAGGGGCAGATAGGCGGGGCGAGATAGGCGCACCGGGCAGGAGCCTGGTGCGAGCGAAAGTTTACAAGTCGGGCTGGAACAGCCCCTGGGAGGATACCTTTGACGGACTAGTTCAAGAGCCCATTTGCATTCTTGCTTCTGATTGACCACAAATTTTGAGGCATTGTATTTTTTGTGCCCAATCAGCGATCAGCTTATTTCACCGTTCCTTTCGTGACGTCTTATACAGAGTTCAACTTTGTTAAACCTTTTGCCGAGATCTTATGCACTCGTGCTTACTGAAATCAACTTTCTATCTCGCTCGTTCGATAGGCCTACCATCGAAGAAAGTTTTCAATAGTAATATGCGAACCCACAAAGCCGAAAAAGAAAACAAGTACGAAAATCAGATTGAGGTATTGTGAAAAGTTCACACCCTAGATGTGGACTTTTAGAAGCGTGCAGTTAGGATTTACGTGCCATCCACAACACGTCTTTACGTTTGCACGCTTCTGAAAGTTCATACCTAAGGTGTGAACTTTTCACAATACCTCGCTCTGATCTTCATACTTGTTGTTTTCTTTTTCCTTGAGTACCCTTTCCAAATTTCTCGATTTCTGGGCTTTGTGGGTTCGCATATTACTATTGAAAACTTTCTTTGATGGTAGGCCTATCGAACGAGCGATATAGAAAGTTGATTTCAGGACGCACCAGTGCATGAGATTTGGGTAAAAGTTTTAACAAAGTTACTGTTGTGATACAACATTACGTGTCTTTTCTTTCTCGATCGTTAATGAACGTTATTATTTTCCTTGTGAATGCATATGGAATGATTCATTATGAAATATGTGTGAAAACTTGTAGAATAATTATTCAGAGATATTCTAATAAGTCACGTTTATTTCCTGTGAGTTTGTTCGCTACCTGAAGCTGAAAGGACGTCAAATAAATACGCGCTAAAGAACAGTTACCTCTTCGAATCGTTCTATCCCTTCGATACAAGATTTTTCTACACAATTACGATAAAGAGACACGCGTGGAAACAGTTACACTCTGTATAAGACGTCACCAAAGAAACGGTGAAATAAGCTGATCGCTGATTGGGCACAAAAAATACAATGCCTCAAAATTTGTGCTCAATCAGAAGCAAGAGCGCAAATGGGCTCTTAGCCTGTTCCAGGCGTTCAGATAGTGGAGCACGAGCTCCTCTCCCCTAGTCTCCCCTCGTTTTTTCCCGCTCTTTCGCTCGCTTTAGTTTTCGCTTGCGCTCCACTATCTGAACGCCTCGAACAGGCTAATGGGCTCTTGAACTAGTCCGTTAAAGGTATCCTCCCAGGGGCTGTTCCAGCCCGACTTGTAAACTATCGATCGCACCAGGCTCCTGCCCGCATAAATTTCGCCCGTTTTATCTGCCTCTCGCCCCGCCTATCTGCCCCTGGGTCTCCGAGGATGCCGAAAACCTGAAAAACCTCTTTGAAATGACTACGTTTTTGGCATCTTTCGATCCTGCTTTTTCCATTTCTCATAGCCAAGAAAATCCATCAGCTCACCACAGATATTTTCCACAGCTCTTATAAAGGGCTCCGGAGCTCTTTTCCATCTGCTAATAGCAACCGTAGCGTTTCTGTACACAGAATAAGCGCCTCCTTGTTTTGTATTTGTTTTAAGAGCACTTATAAATTCATGAACGCTTGCCGACCAATCGAATCCTGCGAACCTGTATAACTCCTGTGCCACATTTAAAGTATTCAACGCAAGGTCTTCGTAGCGAATTACTTTAAAGCGTTCCTTAAGCCAGGGTGAGGGATATAACAAGCCAAGCCGTATATTCTGCAGTATTGGATGACAAAGGTCTTGAACATTTTTATGGAAGCTGGGATCCAAGTGGCCCCCCATCCATCCAGGCACTTTAACCCTGGAGAAAACAACTGCTCTTGGGTCGCGAACTAAGTGGACGACTTTAACGTCATATCGATTTTGCTGTTGGAGAAGTTCTTTAAAAGTTTTTATGGTTCCGTTTGGCAGACGGCCTAACAAAATCTTGAGAACAGTGTGATTGTAATTGTTACAAGCTTTACTAAGCAGGGTATTTGAAATCTTCGGCAAATACTTTCTAGATAGCGCTTTGCTCTTATTTCGATGAAAGTGGCTCGAAAACGACGCTAAAGTGGAATTACTAATATTACTAAAATTACACTGGAGGAAACTATCGATTACTTTGATGCTAGTTTCTTTGTAGTTTTCCGGCTCCTTATCCCCAAGCTCCAAATTGACTTTAAACATTTCGTTTTTAACGGCATATAACGGCTCAAAAAAATACATGACGTGCGGATTGCGGTCAAATAACGATCCAAGGAAAGTAGACCCCCCTCGGCCTGGACTCAATATGATGAGATTTTTCCTCTTAGCAAACGTTTGCTGTAGCTGGTATGTTTCCTCTTTTCTATCTTTTTCGTCACTCTGTGTTGTGCCGTCGTTTTCGTTCGGTGAAGGTTCTTTTAGTTTCATACCCAACTCCAGCACATGCCTACTTTCAGACGTCTTTGGTGATTTTTCTATTTCTAGGGCTTCTCCAGTCCGTTCAGCCTGTTCTTTGTCGTCACGTAAACTCGCATAGCCCCTCAGCAAGGTGTCGTCGGTATTCGCTCCTCGAGTTAAAAATATTAAGCGTGTCCATGGTCTCGTTAAGCTATAATCATTGTAGAAGAACACCAACAATGGCGAAACAGCAGCAGAAAATAGGAAAAGCTTCAAGCTGGTCCTCATGATTTCTTTCAGTAATATTTGTTTCGACGACAGGCAACTTTGTTTAATTTCAACGTCACCTACGAAAGTAACAAAAAACACGGGAGCGGGAATCAAACCTAGCCGGCAATCAGCTGTTTTTGTTGAGTTTCTGAGCGACTTAGCAGGGGAGCCGCTATTTAAGTAGCCTGCATGCGAAACGAGCTGGCGAGGAAAACGAGATGACTCCCCCACCGAGTTACACGAACACCCAACATGCGAGCTTACTACTATGACTCCTCGCGAACCGGACGGAGGCTCTAACCAGTGAGCTAAAATTCAGGGCGACTCGTGTAGAGCTACGTCATATTATTAGGTTGATTAGTGAGACACGTCTTGTATACCGTTAGGGTCGAAAGCGCCCTGTGTCAGTGTGGTCAGAAGAAAGAAGCATGGACAGAGACCTCAAAAAGCCTGACTTGTAGTGATGCTATTAGCTGCAGCAGCGGGATGTGACAAACTTCCATGCCTGATTTCCTTCACCAAAGTACTTCAGCAGTCATCAAGTAATTCTGACTTGGGTTTTTAAAAGCTTGGGATTCTTGGTAAGGTTTTCACCACTCCGTTGAAAAGCTCGAAATAGTTAGCTACGTGACGTAAATTTAGCAGTTTGTCCTATAACCGTTTTGCTTGAATTTCGCCAGTGACCAGATTTTTATGAAGTGCCGCAGCCAGAAATTCGTAAAATAGGCATCTTCGTTTTCTCTCCAAAATTGCCGGATAAATTATTTTAGTAACTTGCAGTTGCGTAGGTATGAAAATTCATGACGAAAATAGCATGACATTCAGTTCTTTGTTCTCCGCTAAACTCTCACAACAAGGAAAGCCGGACCTTGTGTCTTATAGGGGGTGTCCACCGACGTAGCGGTCGACACCTCAGTCGAATGTTCGGGGATATGTCGACCGAAAGTCGAGCAAGGTGTCGACCGCTACGTCGGTGGACACCCCCTATAAGACACAAGATCCGTGAGTTGCCAATTGGTTGGAATATACTTAATAGCATCCATTTCTGTACCTTCACTGGGCATACCGAAGTAGTTTGTATAAAAATCTTGCCTTTCCCATTTGCTAATTGAGAAACGTTGTATTTAATTAAAAAGGAAATGAGATATGTGTTACCTTGACTGTAAACGAAGCAGTTTGTGCTTTCGGCTAACAGCAAGATAGACTACATTGAAATGAGAGAATAAGAGAGCAATTTATGCCATTGTAATACAAGCCAGTGCACACCGTGACCGTGAATCATACTGTATTCATGCTCACAATGGCTAAATGTCTCAGAGTTTACTCTTCAGCAGAGATAACTAGCGGTGACACAAGCGATTTCTTATTTCTTCACTGAGTTGAAATTGAAATTGATTCTAGCAGTATGCAGGACGTGTGTCACAACTGAACATAAATTTCACGATGCTAGCCCTGAATCTTCCAGTAACTCAGTCGGTGGTTAGTGCGTTACACCAGTGTACGGAAGGTCAGGGATTCAATTCCATGCGGGGACTTCAATTTTTTTGTTTGTCCGACTCTCTTGACAAACTGAATATTTGGTCGTTCTCATTTTATCACCAAGCTTAAACTCTGCCCTATTACTTATTTAATAAAAAAAAATTGCCATCTGCCTTTATTCATACCATCATTTGTTATCGATTTGTTTCTTAAGACAGAGTTAACGATGATACATTCAATTAAGATAAACGCGTCAGTATTTTTTATCACTTACCTTCTTGTTTTTCTTAATCCCTTCGACAACCCACGAACAAGTCTTCCTTTAGTCCAAGCAATGTTTTAAAAATTACCATTTCTAAGTAGACAAAGTTTTCAAATGAGTCGCCTGCGGGGAGTTCAACGGTATTTCTTAGATACAAAAAGTGCCGTGAAAAATGCTCGTTAAGTCAAGTATATATATATAACTTGCGACTTTAAATGGAGGAAAATAAGAACAGTTTGAAGACTTACCTTTTACGCCCCTCTGTAACAGACCTGGAGAAAACCCGACCTGGTGGGTTATTTTGCCCTCCCTGGTGGAATTTTGACCTCCCTGACCCCTGCTGGATTTTAAAAAGCCCCTGGTCAATTTTATTTCTCCCTGGTGAACAATTTAGTTTCCCGGGTGATGCCTGTTAACCTGTGAGAAAACGTCACTGCTTTACATATCGGACCAAGAATCTGCATGTGAAAAATCTGGCTAAGGAGTGTCAACTTCCATTGAAGCTTTTAACGATGGAAATGGTTCTTTCGATTTTCCCTTTTATCACATTCATGACATCGGACACCAGATAAAGAATGCACAGGCTTCCCTTGAGAGGGGCAACCATTTTGATGGTCGTTTCGCTTATGACTTTACTGATTTATCGTTGCTTTTCACCACAGGAGAAGTTGAAGTGGCAGAGCTGATGTTAAAGGGGGTATCGCATAAAGCCTTAGCCCAGCTAGACAAGCACAGCGATGAGCAAAGCTTGCAGAGAGTTAGCGAACACGTGACCGCTGCTTGCGGTCAGACTGACAAGATGGTAAGGACAGACATTCCAGAGCTTCGAAGACCTTGGTTTGCTGAAGGCCACTCGGACGTAAGCTTCCCATTGTTTCTTTGCATATCAAAGGAGGGAGTCGTGTACTTCACTGTTGACTCACACCATCACTATCTTGTTACAGGCAGACACCGCTACCAGGAAAGCTTATCTCCAGAGCCAAAGGAAATGTGCCTTTCAACGATCAAGGTGCCCCAGAAGACGCTGTCCCATTTGCACCTCAGAGTATTCCCTCTGATAAAGGAAGATGGCTTTCCTTCGCTGGATTGGCCCTGACCAATGATGAAAAGTATTTGCTTGTTGGTGATTCAAAACTCGGATCTATCAGGATTGTAAAAAATGTTTCCCGAATTGCTCACCATCCAGCGTGGAAGACATCACTCAGTAAATTAAAAGTAATTGGTAACATTCAAAGGTTCCATCCATTTGCGATCCGTACCGGTCTACCACGTGACGAGCAGATTGTAATCACCAATCCTGTAGTGGGGGTGATTTATTTGTGCAGGCTTTCCGCAGATTACACCGCTTTAACGTTATGCCGCACAATTGAGAGTGCAGATATATTCCACCCAATTGATCGTCTTTTCTATGCTGATAACGTAATCGTGGTCACAGACTGTCTGTCTGCGGAGGCCATGAGCGGGGAAGTCAAAGCTATGGTAATTGAAGATACCACAACAAGAAAACAATTCAGCTTCGACAGTGCAAGTGCTGTCAAGTTTCCGTTTGGGCTGTGTGAAGTAGATGGCGAAGTCCATTTTTCTGACCACCTGAGGCATTCTATCTACAAGATCAATTTTTTCAGAGCAATCAGTGTGTTTGGCTCTTGGAATAGATGATGATCCTGGACAAAATGATGGCCCCAAAGAGTCTGCAAAGCTGTGCTACTCGGCTGGTTTGGCTGCAGGAGGTACATGCCTTTACATTCTGAGCACCCATCAGACATCCAAGGAGCCATCAGAATGGCTTGTTCCGATTTCAGTCCACGTGGCGAGAAATTGCCGAGGGAATGGGATTGGTGTCAAAACGGGTTAGGTCCTCTGATCCAGACTACGCTGCTAAGGTCAGAGAGACAACATGAACTAAAGGTTACCGAAAATGTATCAACGGCGAGTATTGGACCACGGTCCAAATTGCGGAGAGATTTTCTTGCTGAAACCTCGCGAGATGAAGAGAGCATTTTCTATGCCATAGACCCCAACTGGACAGGTGCTTCAATGGCATACGCACATATCCTGTGAGACAGTGATGACAATGCCATGCTGTATGCTTAGATGAAGCTGTTACTATCACGGAAACCGCGTACAAGATGTCAGTGGAGACATATCATGAAATTCAAGAAATTGCTGAAGAATTTGAGGATTCCCTCACACGAGCATTGGTGCCACCGCATGCAGACGACAACTACGAAGATGACGGTGAAGAGGCAACCTCAGAACCAGTTGAAGCAGAGGAGACCCTTGCCTATCTAGATCGGAGGCAAAGAAGAGGCAGAGCCTGCAGGCATAACGACATCATGGCCTGTCTGCGATAAACAACACTACGATATGCATACGATATGTAGTCACCAAGAAGTGGTGAGTTAATTTTGAGAATATTGCTTAAATGGCTTTGACTTGTGTTGAACAACTCTTGAATAAGATGCCTCAGTTGACATATTTTTAAAATGTAATGTAATAGGCGTTCCCTTCTTAACTACTGGGACACAGTTTTGCGGGCATATACATATATGGCTAGAGTTTATAAATCGTCGGCCTCCCTGGTAAACAATCGGATCAACCTGGTGGATTTTTGTCTCCCCTGGTAGAATTTTTGTAGAAAACCTGGTGAACAACCAAGCTTCACCAGGTCTGTTACAGAGGGGTGTTCTTTTTAAGCACTATTTTAATCTATAGTTCTGTTTTATTATTTAGTACTTAGTATTTTAAAACCTTTATTGTGAAGCGCTCAGAGCTTTTGGATAAGGCGCTATAAAAATTATTATTATTATTATTATTATTATTATTATTATTATTAAAATGATATTTTATACGATCAGGAAAATACGAATAAGCTCGTAATTTTTTGGTCTTGTTTTAAAACTTAGCAGGCGTGCGGGCTTCCCAGTTACTCGCTCGAATCAGCCTTGTACCCAGGCGTTCTCCTCCCGACTTGGCGCGAAATGGCCTGATGTCACCGAATGAGTCGCCAGGAGAAATTCGGTGACGTCACGTAATTTCGCGCCAGTCGAGTGAGCGAGAAGAGAATGCCTGGGTACTAGGCTGCGCTCGAATAAATCAATAAGTGAGCTTTCTCGCGGCCTACGATAACGTGGGGAAATACTGGAAACGCAGATAGTACAATCGTGATAGATATCAATAAAAGCTGAAGAGACTTTGCATTGCTGTTCAATCATCAGATCTCTGACGACGCTGGCAGAAGATTTTCAGAACATTTCCGAGTCATGTCTACTCGTGCTTCACCTGGAGATTAGATGTCACTGCTTTTATTATCTGATGAGAGCTGTACAGGAAGTAAGAATTCTCCTTTTTGGTTGCATTAAATTTTTTCTTGCCCTTTATGTTGAAAGAGTGCAAACGAGGGAAGAAAGGCAAAAACGATTAACACCAGTCGAACCTCCTTACAGACACCTTTGTAATACGGAAACGTCTCTATTACGGTCAGTTCACTTCGAAAGAGACCAAAATTCACACAAACTCTACTTCTGTAATGCAGCAGTCACCGCTGTCCCTTTGGTGTCTGTGTTTGCGAGATTCGATTATACTGCTTGTACTACTTGAGTAGTCAAACTTGAGAATTTCACCTTCAAATAACAATAGAACAACAACAACAACAACGAAAATGCTGATACAGAGGGAAAAATCTACAACAAAATCACTTGATAGAATGTGAATTTAAATTTAAGTTTGTGTTCGCTTGTTTTCTACTTGATTCAACAACAAAAATAAGAAAAAAAGGCCATTGGTTAAGCTTGGCGTTACGTGATTAAGATTTTTCTTTGCGCTTTGTGGGTGGGAACAGAAAAAATTTTTCCTTTTACAAATTGAAATACGAAGAGACCCCTGGTAGCATGTTTTTTACGTTGGTGCAAAGAAAATGCAGATTGCGTTGATGATGATGATGATGATGATGATGATGATGATGATGATGATGATGATGATTGTTGTTACTGTGTTCATACAGTCGAGCTACATGTGCAGCTTAAACGCCATGGACCCGGACACAAATGTGAACAATCTGAACAGGAGCTTGTCGTCCTTTGAGGAGATAGCCACCGCTTGCATGGGGCAGTACAAATTCAGGTACGATTCAGACCTTCAGCGGTCGTTTTTCACACATAGTTTAACTCCGAGTGTTTGTAATCAGTATATCCAGCATTGAAAGGAGATTTAAAAAAACGACGTGATGCGGAGTTTCTCCGACAAAATAATTGAGATGCTGTGTGTACTTTCTCAAACAAGGTATTAATACGAAGTTATGAGAATGCGAAAAAGAATGACCGCCAAAATCCATCCTACTTAAGACTGTCAAAAGTACAAGTTCGATGAGTTCCCAAAACATTTCACTCGAAAAAAAAATTGAGCAGCTCCTCATGAAACTGCAAATAGACTTTTCCGGCCCACCTTCGGGTTTTGCGTTCATCGTTCATCGACTCGGAAAACAGCTCTGAGTCAAGTCATCAATGGTTTTGTTTGCATCGGATTCACCGAGAAAAAAGTATACTGTGTTTACAAGTGTTTAAATTGAGTTACTGGAAAGGAGCTTTCATATGGATATAAGCTAAAATGTATGTTTCCGATCAATTAATGTCATATCTCTATAGACTGAGTTTTTTGCTGTATCTGTATTTTTTTTCGCAGATACCTGTTTGAAGGAGTTGGTTTCCTTGTTTCTTCCATTCTTGTTTCAAACCTTTTGGAGATTAAGAGGATGAATCAAAACGGCATTAAGAAAATGTAAGAACAAACACTTCCCTTTTGGCAAGAAAGCCAGGGTTTTCTTCGTACATTCTCAGCTAAATAGTAACTGACCTTAACCAACCAGATGTTTGATGTCCTGGGGTTCATGGTTGGCTACAAGCTGCTGTTTCTCCTTTGACACGATTTGCCTTGATCCAATCAATCCACAGACTTCAAAACAAACGTATTCCTTTCTGCGACAAAGTTCAAAATTTCGCCAAAGAGAATATTCCGGTTGCGAGCCTGGAGTTGCCTGTTCGAATAGTAAAGCGGTGGTGTTAGCAGGTAAAAGGCCAGTATAGGGGACAGAGAGCATCTGAGCACCTGGATCAGGCTATCCGATTTCTGGTTAAAGGTCTGGGATTCAGCCTTCTGGTTTCTCTAGGACCCTATTGATCAGGATATTGGCTTTTTTCATTACAAACTGCTCTGTTTTGGTTCGTTCTCTCTAGCTGGCTGTGTAAGAAGTGACTCTCCGATCCATGGTTTATGTTGATGTTTCCAGGTGCCGTAACATCTTTGCAATCCAACAAAACCTGACAAACATCGCAATGTCAGGGGAGGGAGACCTGGACCGAGCCCGACAGTATTACGAACTACTATACTCTAACCCGGATGTAAGTACCAGGCCACTTCGCTGAAAGTGTTCTTTGCGTTAAGCAACTTAACTAACTTATTGCTTACGTCTTTTTCGCGCAGGAAATATTGACTTCAATTGTTGAGCAAGGCGCCAAGTTTACGCAGAAGGAATACACTGACCTTTTGTCACCGCAGGCGCGCAGTCAGACGATCAGAGACAACAGTGCGCATGAGCGTCGACTACAAATGCTCAATGAGATATTCAAGAAATGATTGGAAGATCTTTCACTCAATAAGTACTCTCCGGGCTGATTGGGCCACTTAGTTGCTCTCAATAGCAAATACTAAATGAAATGAAAATAACTCTCAATTCCAATTTATTGAGCGTCAATATTGGCAAGTCTTATCCGATACTAGGGTGGTTACGATTAGTAACTTAACCAGGCAATGTATCTCACATTGGAATGGTTGTTACGAAAAACGTGTCAGTTACGTACTGGAGCTGCTGTATACTGTGTAAAAATTAGGGTGATGGGTTCTACTAGACCTAACGATGATTGGATATCCTCAGGAAAGCTAATTTGAACATTGTTATTTACAGTTTTATAGAACATACAAATGTTCTGCGGATGTAGTTCATGGGACGAGTTGATAACGTTTATTGTGTCGTGTGCACTTAACCCTTTAAGCCCCATTATCCACATACATATTCTCCTCACTGTTTTCCAAATATTTCTTTTGTGACTAGTTGGGAGAATTTGATTAAACATCAACACATTTCATGTCTGGTGATCATTGCCTTTATTCTCATGATCTGTATATTTGATCAAGTAGTCATTTTGTAAGGAGAAATTGGATGCTTGTCACTCTTGGGGCTTAAAGTGTTAACGGCTGGAAATCGAGCTTACTTGTTCAAATGAAAGTTGCTGAGCAGTTCCATTTTTGAGCCGTCTGCGTGGCCACTCAGCTCGGTTCCAGTCTCCCCATTTGGGGATTTGCGTCCCATCAACAAAACTGTGGACCAACCGGTTTCCTCGCGTAAATGGATTCTCGTTTCCTCCAAAATAGGATTTATGTCACGATACGTCGTCGCAGAAAAAGGGTGTTAATAATTATTCAAAGTTATCATAGCAAAATGTAAAACTATAAAAGTATTTGTGATTGGATCACTAAAGGAAAAGAGTTTACACTACAGAAATAAATTCAAAACGTTTTGTTACCAATCACAAAAAAGTCAACTTTACAGTTGCATGAAGCTCGATGTGCCGATTGTTAGTAGCCACAAATTTTCGGCGGAGAAAAACGGTGGTCGGAAATGCGTCTCTGTTCTAGGCTACCGAATAATCCGCCGCCTCCCGCTTTGAGTCAGCATTTCAAAATTTTCTTCAGATTAAATAGCTGCCAGCTATTGTTCGAAGAATTACAGTACACGAAAAGGTAAGTGACTTGTTTCGAAAGGACTTGAAATTTGTACTTCGGCACACTTGACTTATTTGAAATGACGATAACGATAATTTCTTGTACAGAATGTTAAGTGTGCCACTACCAAACTTAAGTTTTCATGTTGCAACTTCCTTCCCTAGTTGTGAGTTATGTAAAGTAATAGTGACTTACGCTAGAAATTCAATGTTTAATACAGTAGAGGGGACAATAAAGCTATTGAATCTTCTCTTGTATTTCCCTTTTAAGTCTTTCTCTGGTGCAGTACGAGAAGTTATATTAAAACATAAAACAAGTGGATAGCAGTGTGATAAAGCCGTGACGAAAACCGATCCCGGCTTCGGTTGTGAGTTTTCTCAGACTTGTAATTGGTTTCCTGCTATCAACACCTTTTGGAGATTTTTAGTAAATTGTATCTATTGTTTGACCATCTTTTTTCACGACATTTTTCTTCAGCGATGGAATGTTTATACTTTATTCCGTACGTAGCACGAAATGCTAGAACGGTACGTCAAGATTGCTCTGTGAATGTTTTGTTGTTGGGAAAAAGTAAACGACCACATTGAAAAAGGCTTGTTATCAGCCGAAAAACTGAAAAACCTCTTTTAAATGACTACGTTTTTGGCATCTTAGTCCTGCTTTTTCCATTTCTCATAGCCAAGAAAGTCCATCAGATCAACACAAATATTTTCCACAGCTCTTATAAAGGGCTCCGGAGCTCTTTTCCATCTGCTAATAGCAACCGTAGCGTTTCTGTACACAGAATAAGCGCCTCCTTGTTTTGTATTTGTTTTAAGAGCACTTATAAATTCATGAACGCTTGCCGACCAATCGAATCCCGCGAACCTGTATAGCTCCTGTGCTACATTTAAAGTATTCAACGCAAGGTCTTCGTAGCGAATTACTTTAAAGCGTTCCTTAAGCCAGGGTGAGGGATATAACAAGCCAAGCCGTATATTCTGCAGTATTGGATGACAAAGGTCTTGAACATTTTTATGGAAGCTGGGAGCCAAGTGGCCTCCCATCCATCCCGGCACTTTAACCCTGGAGAAAACAACTGCTCTTGGGTCGCGAACTAAGTGGACGACTTTAACGTCATATCGATTTTGCTGTTGGAGAAGTTCTTTAAAAGTTTTTATTGTTCCGTTGGGCAGACGGCCTGACAAAATCTTGAGAACAGTGTGATTGTAATTGTTACAAGCTTTACTAAGCAGGGTATTTGAAATCTTTGGCAAATACTTTCTAGATAGCGCTTTGCTCCTACTTCGATGAAAGTGGCTCGAAAACGACGCTAAAGTGGAGTAACTTATGTTACTAAAATCACACTGGAGGAAACTATCGATTAGTTTGATGCTAGTTTCTTTGTAGTTTTCCGGCTCGTTATCCCCAAGCCTCAATTTGACATTAAACATTTTGTTTCCAACGGCATATAACGGCTCAAAGAAATACATGACGTGCGGATTGCGATCAAATAATGATCCAAGGAAAGTAGATCCCCCTCGGCCTGGACTCAATATGATGAGATTTTTCCTCGTAGCAAACCTTTGCTGTAGCTGGTATCTTTCCTCTTTTCTATCTTTTTCGTCACTCTGTGTTGTGCCGTCGTCAGTTTCGTTCGGTGAAGGTTCTTTTAGTTTCATACCCAACTCCAGCACATGCCTACTTTCAGACGTCTTTTGTGATTTTTCTATTTCTAGGGCTTCTCCAGTCCGTTCGGCCTGTTCTTTGTCGTCACGTAAACTCGCATAGCCCCTCAGCAAGGTGTCGTCGGAATTCGCTCCTCGAGTTAAAAATATTAAGCATGTCCATGGTCTCGTTAAGCTATAATTGTAGAAGAACACCAAAACTAGCGAAACAACAGCAGAAAATAGAAAAACCTTCAAGCTGGTCCTCATGATTTCTTTCAGTAATATTTGTTTCGACGACAGGCAACTTTGTTTAATTTCAACGTCACCTACGAAAGTAACAAAAAACACAAGTCGAATGCCATGAGCGGGAATCAAACCTAGCCTGGAATCAGCTGTTTTTGTTGAATTTCTGCGCGACTTAGCGGGGGAGCCGCTATTTAAGTAGCCTGCATGCGAAACGAGCTGGCGAGAAAAACGAGATGATTCCCCCACCGAGTTACACGAACACACAACATGCGAGCTTACTACTATGACTCCTCGCGAACCGGACGGAGGCTCTAACCAGTGAGCTAAAATTCGGGGCGACTCGTGTAGAGCTACGTCATATTATTAGGTTGATTAGTGAGACACGTCTTGTATACTGTTAGGGTCGAAAGCGCCCTGTGTCAGTGTGGTCAGAAGAGAGAAGCATGGACAGAGACCTCAAAAACATGAACTGAATTTAGTTTACAACACCGCCTGACTTGTAGTCGTGATGCTATTAGCTACAGCACCGGGATGTGAAAAACTTCCATGCCTGATTTCCTTCAACCAAAGTACTTCAGCAGTCATCAAGTAATTCTGACCTGGGTTTTTAAAAGCTTGGGATTCTTGGTAAGGTTTTCACCACTCCGTTGAAAAGCTCGAAATAGTTAGCTACGCGACACAAATTTAGCAGTTTGTCCTATAACCGTTTTGCTTGAATTTCGCCAGTGACCAGATTTTTATGAAGTGCCGCAGCCAGAAATTTGTAAAATAGGCATGTTCGTTTTCGCTCCAAAATTGTAAATTATTTTAGTAACAACTGAACTTGCAGTTGAGTATATAGATGACGAAAATAGCATGACATTCAGTTCTTTGTTCTCCTCTAAACTCCCACAACAAGGAAAGCCGGACCTTGTGTCTTATAGGGGGTGTCCACCGACGTAGCGGTCGACACCTCGGTCGAATGTTTAGCGATATGTCGACCGACAGTCGAGCAAGGTGTCGACCGCTACGTCGGTGGACACCCCCTATAAGACACAAGATCCGTGAGTTGCTAATTGGTTGGAATATACTTAATAGCATCCATATCTGTACCTTCACTGGGCATACCGAAGTAGTTTGTATAAAAACCTTGCCTTTCCCATTTGCTAATTGAGAAAAGTTGTATTTAATTAAAAAGTAAATGAGATATGTGTTACCTTGACTGTAAACGAAGCAGTTTGTGCTTTGCTAACAGCAAGGTAGACTACATTGAAATGAGAGAATAAGTGGGCAATTTATGCCATTGTAATACAGCCAGGGCACACTGTGACAATGCGTGATACTGTATTCATGCTCACTGTATCAATGGAAACATTTTGAAAATTCTTTAATCACAATGGCTAAATGTCTCAGAGTATACTCTTCAGGAGAGATAACTAACGGTGACACAAGCGATTTCTTATTTCTTTACTGAGTACAAATTGAAATTGATTCTAGCAGTATGCAGGACGTGTGTCACAACTGAACCTAAATTTCACCATGCTAGCCCTGAATTTCCCAGTAACTCAGTCGGTGGTTAGTGCGTTACACCGGTGTACGGAAGGTCAGGGATTCAATTCCATGTGAGGACTTCAATTTTTTTGTTTGTCCGACTCTCTTGACAAACTGAATATTTCTTCGTTCTCATTTCATCACCAAGCTTAAACTCTGCCCTATTACTTATTTAATAAAAAAATTGCCATCTACCTTTATTCATACCATCATTTGTTATCGATTTGTTTCTTAAGACAGAGTTAACGATGATACATTCAATTAAGATAAACCCGTCAGTATTTTTTAGCACTTACCTTCCTGTTTTTCTTAATCCCTTCGACAACCCACGAACAAGTTTTCCTTTAGTCCAAGTAATGTTTTAAAAATTACCATTTCTAAGTAGACAAAGTTTTCAAATGAGTCGCCTGCGGGGAGTTCGACCGTATTTCTTAGATACAAAAAGTGCCGTGAAAAATGCTCGTTAAGTCAAGTATATATATCTTGCGACTTTAAATGGAAGACAATAAGAACAGTTTGAAGACTCATCTTTTTAAGCACTATTTTAATCTATAGTTTTGTTTTATTATTTAGTACTTAGTATTTTAAAACCTTTATTGTGAAGCGCCATAGAGCTTTTGCATAATCTAATTTTATATTTTTCTTACATTTACATCTTTTTTGGTCTTGTTTTAAAACTTAGCACGCGTGCGGGCTTCCCAGTTACTCGCTCGAATCAGCCTTGTACCCAGGCGTTCTCCTCCCGACTGGGCGCGAAATGTTATGGCGCCACCGAATGAGTCGCCAGGAGAAATTCGGTGACGTCACGTAATTTCGCGCCAGTCGAGTGAGCGAGAAGAGAATGCCTGGGTACTAGGCTGCTCTCGAATAAATCAATAAGTGAGCTTTCTCGCGGGCTACGATAACGTAGGGAAATACTGGAAACGCAGATGGTACAATCGTGATAGATATCAGTAAAAACTAATGAGACTTTGCATTGCTGTTCAACCGTCAGATCCCTGACGACGCTGGCAGAGGACTTTCAGAACATGTCGAAGTCATGCCTACTCGTGCTTCACCTGGAGATTAGATTTTACTGCTTTTATTATCTGATGAGAGCCGTACAGGAAGTAAGAATTCTCCTTTTTGGTTGCATTAAATTTCTTCTTGCCCTTTATGTTGAAAGAGTGCAAACGAGGGAAGAAAGGCAAAAACGATTAACACCAGTCGAACCTCCTTACAGACACCTTTGTAATACGGAAACATCTCTATTACGGTCAGTTCACTTCGAAAGAGACCAAAATTCACACAAACTCTACTTCTGTAATGCGGCAGTCACCGCTGTCCCTTTGGTGTCTGTTTTTACGAAATTCGACTTTACTGATTGTACCACTTGAGTAGTCAAGTTTGAGTACTCCACCTGCAAATAACAATAGAACAACAACAACAACGAAAATGCTGATACAGAGGGAAAAATCTACAACAAAATCACTTGATAGAATGTGAATTAAATTTAAGGTTGTGTTCGCTCGTTTTCTACTTGATTCAAGAACAAAATTAAGAAAGAAAGGCCATTGTTAAACTTGGCGTTACGTGATTAAGATTTTTCTTTGTATGTTGTGGGCTGATACAGGAAAAAATTTGCCTTTTACAAACTGCAATAATACGAAGAGACCCCTGATAACATGTTTTTTTACGTTGGTGCAAAGAAAATGCGCATTGCGTTGATTATGATGATGACGATGATGATGATGATGATGATGATGATGATGATGATGATGATGAGAACAGCCGACAAGCGTCATCATCAGCTTGGTGTTTGCAATGTTTCCATATCCTGTCATTAACTGTCAAGGCTTGTCAACTCTCCTTGGATTATTGGCTGTTCGCTTGAATGAACTTGAAACGGCGCTCATTTACAAAAACAAAATAAAAATTATTCGATTGTTTAAATGGGCTATCTTCATCGCGTTCAGATGTTAACAAATAACATGAACTGCCACTAAACAAAAATATTAGTCTGATCAAAAATTTACACTGACATTTCACATTTTTACTGGGATTACCCGAAAGAAAGGATCTGGGGAGCTTCGAAGCACTTGTAATAAACTTATCGAAGAAATGTCGCGTAGGTTTTAGCAGCCGCGAAAAAATTCAAGCACTTTGAGGAACACACATAACTTACCGGATAAAATAGCTTTAAACTCAAAACTGCTTCACTTATAGCGTTCTCTAACTTGAGACCATCGAAGTTGAAAACAAACAAACAAACACCGTCCAAACATTCTCTGTGGCATAAGTTTTGCGGCTGCAAATTGTCTGAAATTCGAGCGCTTTTAAAAATGCACAGAACTGTTTTTGGAAGCTTTTCGCTTATAGTTTTTCAAATAACTG
This sequence comes from Siderastrea siderea, assembly GCA_964030785.1. Classification (NCBI taxonomy): domain Eukaryota; kingdom Metazoa; phylum Cnidaria; class Anthozoa; order Scleractinia; family Rhizangiidae; genus Siderastrea; species Siderastrea siderea. The sequence continues at coordinate 68,312,051 of OZ034968.1, forward strand.
TTATATTTCGTTCTCTAACTAGAGACCATCAAGATTCAAAACAAAGAAACACCAAACACGCTTTAATTAAATTATGCCGGCATAAGTTTTGCGGATGCGAAGTAAGCCTATATAAAGTTAGGCGCTTTGAGGAACGCACAAAACTGTTTTCGGAATCTTTTGGAATAAAATAGCTTTAAACCGACAACTGCTTCGCTTAAAAGATTATTACTATTGAAAACTTCAAGGACAAGAAAATCGACAGTTGCACGAAGAGATGGACCGGACAGTCAAAACACTCAAAATTGAAAGCAAAGCTTGTGCAGTTGTCTTGCGGCTGTGCTCAGACCTACTGTTATGAATAAACAAACACAAAATAATGGACAGAGAAATCATTTTTGAAAAAAGTTTATTCGAAAAGCCGTAAGTTTATACTTAAATGCAATTAGCGTTACACTTCCAAAATCGTAGGTCTGTCCACGCGAGTGAAATCGGTTGAGCATGGCAAAATATTCGAGAATCTGTCACAAATCTGAGCGCGTTTTCTAATAATTTTTTAAAGTCAAAATTAAATGACACATTTCTAATGGCATAAATCAAATTTCCATTTCAAAACGTAATTTCTTTGACCGTAATACTCGAAATCATGTACCTTATACCCTTTAAAAACTTTACTTACTCGGTTGTGTTTCAGAACAGGGCTAACTCTCCGCCGTGAAGAAAACAAAGCGATGAAGTCCTTTGAAGGCACCTTTCGTAACTTGAACTTTTTGCCTTCTACCAGTATTCTTTTGAACTTTTTCTTTCCATTTATAGATATTAGATGCTGTTTTTTGTCAAGTATAAAACTTCAGTACTCTCGAGCAATCGTTAAATGCTAAAGAAGCTTAAGCTTTTAAAGAAACCTCTTTTTCAAAAGCGACGATGGTCATGCGATTTCCCGCCAAGAAAAACGTCCGTTCCCCGTTGCCCAAAAGCACCGCGCGATTTCCCGCCAAAAGAAGATGGCATTCTCTACCCCCGTCGGGTTGTCTCGGGACTCCCCTCCACCTCCCACAGAGTCTGTGCGGACGGACGGACGGACAGACGTACGGATGTACGGACATACGGACGGACGGTCACGTGACTATTACGTCACAACCAAAATTTCTCGGATTGATAGTTTACTAACAGGAGGGAGTGATGAACTCGCCGCTCGGCTGGTTCGAGGTGTCTGGCCATCGTGACGTCACGACGTGAAAAGCGCGAGTTTGCCGAGTCTTCAAAAATGGCGCTGGCAACTATGTTAGAGTTCGGGCTACAAACGTATTTTTGGTGCTATTAAGCTTTCAGCTAAGCTTGTTTTCTTGGGTAATGGAATTTTAGTCATCCCTTTTTTCGATATAGGTAAGTGGCTCTTTGTCTTAACGTTAAAATCACGCTTAAATAATGTTTTAAGAGTCATGTTTACTCTCTGCGATCGAAGAATTATGCGGGAAAATTGTTATTGTCCGCGTTCCAAAAAGTGTGTTTATTTCAGTTATATATCACAGGGAAACTTGAAACTTGGCTACGGACTAGCCTATAGTTTAACAAAAGTACCCAAGTTGAAAAAAGTGGTATAGTATTTGCCAAAAAAATGATCAGTCCGTTTGTTTAGCTGAGTATAATAGAAGGCGAACCTAGAAGGGTATGTTTAGCACTTAAAGTGCCACTGGGACCAGAATTTTGGTATTCCATATTTTTGCATTTTCGAAAATAGTCTGTGGTTGTTAGTCACCATGCCAAACTTCAACTCTCTACGACGACTGGAAGTCGCTTTTTTCGGACGGTTTTTGTCGAGATTTTACGGCCGCCATTACTGGCCCTTGTTCCGGAAGCTGGTTTGCGAATTAGCGGAAGTGACGTTAGAGGCTCACCTCAAACCTAATACCTTCATACGTTTACTTGCCGCGAGAAATTTAACTGTCGTGGAGGGAAGATTTCCTGCCAACTCTTTGCTGTACGGCCTTGAAATTTTCGTTGTTGCAGCAGTTATAAAGGGTATTACTTGTGTTGTATAATGTTACAACAATAAATCCAACCACCGAGCTGGTATTTCGCTTCATCGAAACCTTGCGAGCGGACCCGCAATGGAAAAATGAATAAGCTTAATTTTTGTAATCACACACAGTGCAAATTTCATCCCGAGAGGTATTTTTGTCGGCTGTTCTGATCACTTCACGGACGAGTGTTTCCAGAGGGCTGTTCACGTCGAAGGATCCCAGAGGTCGATTATTCCATTGTCCATTCCAAGTATATGAAAAAAAAGGATCCGGAAAAAACAAGACCAAAGGTACCTAATCTTAACGCAGTTGAAGTGATAGTTTGTTTCTTTTTCAACACATCCACCATTGACCAAAACCTATTTTCTTTTAACGTATTTTAAAGTTTATTTTTCTTGTGGAAAACCCTTTCAGTTCTGCCGTCTGCTAGCCCGAAGATCTTCGGCGTAGTCGTCATAAAATGTATCCTGGGCGAATACAGGACCGCCGCGATTAAGCCACTACTAGTTTGTATTGCTTGGCTTTTTTTTAAATTCCGTGTGTGTTAATTTCAAAGCAGTAATCGCTTAGAAGCATGGTCATTTATTTTATAGCATACCATCCTGAATGTGGAGAAACTTTTCTCCTTATTCCCTGTCGGTGAAGAGTCGATTGACATTATTATTCGAAATATATACTTAAAGGCTTCAACAGCTCGGATCGTCTTGCGTGGAAATTTAAGCTTAAGCTTAAGTTGGTTGGGAAAAAATATCACACGCCACTATTTGTCTAAGGGGTTTACAATGTTACTTCTTTTAACTGTCATATCAATCTTAGTAAATGAACTACCAAGAAAAATGATTAGATACCAAGCTATTATTTAGCTTGTGAATAAAGCAAGTGAAAGCTTCGTTTCTTCGGCGGTCCGCATGTTGTTGTTGAACAGCAGAAAATTTTCCTTGTGGCTTTGATTTGCACGACAAATATTTAGATTCCGGTCACACAAGGCCTCCAGTTCTTAAAAAAAAGGTCTTGGTTTATTTCACTTTTTTCGGCTCAAGTTAAGAATTCTACAAAAACTGTTCAAAATATTTTGAAACCCAAGCACTTGTGTTTCTATGCAAGCGACCACTATACTATGATTGACACGATAGGCTTCCATCAGCTGACTGCCAGATGACTACAACATTACGGCTCTTCAAGAATTTTTCCCATACTATGCTAAGAATGGCCAAAAATCTCAATGCTTCACAATACAAATATAAACAACGGCAGACAAAATATAGCTTCTTTTATTTCTCCAACGAAGCGAACAATAAAATCAATCCACGATGCTTGAGAATTCGCGGGCATCAAATTCTAGAGTTTTTATAGGTGTTTTGTCTAAATTTCCAATGTTTAAAACATCAGTTTTTCGAATAGCTGGACAGCGATTTATTCGTTGGATGAGAGTTAACCGCTCTTTGAGCAACTTGTGCCTGAACTGTAATCACTGTAAACACTATTTTGCGCATATTTTGAACTCCCGCCAGCATGGCGAGAAAAACAACTTTGAACAGTTTGTTTACAAGTTTGTTATAAGCTGAAATCTCCTGACATCAGTTCTTACATCGTACGGTAAGAGAAATTCTTCATTTGTCGAATGAAATGAATCTTCTGATGTTTCGGAAGCTAAAGACTGTTTCGAATCGTAGAAATACTCTTCGGAGGTCTCGCAGTCGACGGTAGGCATCTTGAGTCAAAACACATGGAAACGCGACTGAGGTGAGCCTCTGACGTCACAAGCTATTAAATTGCGCAATCACCCAGCAACACGTTTTCAGTAATGGCGGACACATTTTACGCAACTTTGGAGCTAATGCATCAATCAATTCCAGCTGCGCCCATCCCCCCCCCCGGGCAACTGCGGGGCATTTGCGTGCCTTGTCAGTCCCGGGGGTGGGGCATTAGCAAATTTGGCACGGCCCGGGAGTCGGGCATTTGCCTACCCCCGGGCTTTTGACACTCATGTGGTTTCCGACTCGAAATCCAAACACGGACGATTTTATCGCAAAGGACCGGCAGTTCGTCGCAGATTGGATTGTCTGCCAAGGACTGGACAAACTTTTGGAGGTTTTCTCGATTTTATGCATTTCTTCATTGCTCATCAAGGCACAACTATCACTTAATATAGCGAGATCGGGAACGATCAACGTGAATCGACGTACGCATTCTTCTTAAGGATTTAAATAAAATTTAGTCGCGATGATTCTTAAATTCTAAACATGGGTATAGGGATCGTCGTTTTATACTTTTGCATATTATTAAAATATTCACAACAGATGACGTTGCAACACACTTTTATTATGTCAAGATTTCTGTTTACTAGCGAACTGTTTGAAACAAAACATTAAAGTAACAATCAACTATCATGTAGTATTGTTGTCTGTGAAGTATTAAAATATCATCACTTGGCATTTATACTAACTTTATTAACATCGGATAGTGCCGTTACAAACGATAGAAGACGGAGAGGTAGGCCTACAGAAACGAAAAATCACACATAAAAATGCTGAAAGTGGTATTATTGTGCAATGAATGAAAACTGCTGCAGTGTTGATTGGGGACGTACGATCCCGGGGGCAGGGCATTTGCCCTCTTCCTTCGTCCACACCGCGGGGCATTTGGCAGCTAAAGTGTCCCCACCCCCGGGAATTTGAGTCGACCAGCACCTCATTGAACATCTCACATGATTGGCCATATGAACAATAAGATAACGGCACAAACAATGCCCCTATCCCTGAAGACAATGAGCAATATTGTTTTAGAATGCCTCTGAAATTAGAGGTTCACAAGAGGTACTGGACTACTCGGGAATTTGCCATCCGAGAGAAAAAAAATGCTAATGCCCGGGGGTTAGCCCGGGGGAGCATGGGCGCAGCTGGAATTGACTGATGCATAACAAATAATAGGATGGACGGTTTCTTGTTCAGTTTTCTGGGTAAATATAGACACAACGCGATATTCTGCGACAGAATTTGGCCGAAATAGACCTACGAATTTTCGTCTCAGTGGCACTTTAAAAGTTAACTTTTCTTACAGTATTTGCTTCCATCTTCTGCATAAGGAAAGAATTGTGATATTTAATTGCTAGGGAAAGAGTAATCGAACTTAGTAAATTTTTGCCACCTCATTTAACCCGTGTAAACTACACTTTTGCAGAACAACATAAAAATCTGAATCAGCTCGCAAATTGTGCGGGCGCCTGAGAAAAGAAGTCTTCGCTGATCTGGTTCTGTACTTTTTTATGAAAACTAATAGATATATTTGAGTACCATTGGATCAGTGATTCAGTGATTTATTCTCAATACCTCCAGTTTCCTCTAGATTCAGTTGCTGTCCAGGTTGCATAGTGTTTTAGAAAGAGTTTGACCGTCTACTTGATCCACAACTAGCTACAACTGACGATGACCGTTTCGCAAATAAATTGAATTGGTCCTCTCATTTGATTTTCAAAGATTAATTACTTTTAAAACAGTCAAACTGAGGACCATTCTAGTAAAGAGAGAGCCTTGTTAACCCTTAACATCAGTAACCTGAGAAAGTTGGCGTTTTAGATAAACTGTGGTTTTTTATAATTATTCGATAAGAGATCAGCAGAAATTTGGCCGGAAAGGCGGCGTGTCAGCTGTTTTGCCTCGCCTCCAGCAAATGTTGTCATCTTTGTCGTTTTTTACAAGATAGTCTAGAAAAGTAAGGAATTACTGTGGCCATTATTAACTTCGAACCAAGCAGATGAATTCACAGTAAACGTTTCTTGGTATTGGAGTATTCTTTTATAAAGCCACTGATCATTTTAATGAAATTGTTACGCAATTTTATTTTCCTAAAATTGGAAAGAGTTTATACATATAAAAGTTATGTTTTTGTCTCCAAGCGACACATCTTAGGGTTTGTGAGATACAGCTTCTGAAAGGTGATCTTGATCACGATTTCAATCGATCGACCAAAGCGTCCATGAAAACTTTTGAGTCTTATCGCCAATTGGTTATTTTGTTTTGAGGACCAATTTGCATTAAGAATACTTTTTATGTTATAGCATGCAGCATACCTTTCGTTCTTTTATTGTTTTGATCTGTCCTTTTTGAGAAACTGGACTGTAAACATTTGCGAGGAAGCCATTTGTTAACTTTCCTTTGAATTTCCGGGGCAGATTTATATGTGACGTCACGATGGCCAGACACCTCGGTTTTTCATTCGCCAATACCGGCGCTTGTGCCCAGGCCCAAGTTCATCACTCCCTCCTGGTTACTAAATTTCCTTAGCAATGGAGCTCCGCTGGCGGGCTTTGCCCGCAGGCTCCGCTATTAATACGAAGTTATGAAAAAGCGATAAAGAATGACCGCCAAAATCCATCCTACTTAAGACTGTCAAAAGTACAAGTTCGATGAGTTCCCAAAACAATTTCACTCGAAAAAAAAAATTGAGCAGCTCCTCATGAAAGTGCAAATAGACATTTGCGGCCTACCTTCGGGTTTTGAGTTCATCGTTCATCGACTCGGAAAACAGCTCTGAGCCAAGTCATAAGTGGTTTTGTTTGCATCGGATTGACTGAGAAAAAAGTATGCTGTGTTTGTAACTGTTTAAATTGAGTTACTGGAAAGGAGCTTTCATATGGATGTTATAAGCTGAAATGTATGTTTCTGATCAATTAATGTCGTTTTTTGTTGTATTTGTATTTTTTTTCGCAGATACCTGTTTGAAGGAGTTGGTTTCCTTGTTTCTTCCATTCTTGTTTCAAACCTTTCGGAGATTAAGAGGATGAATCAAAACGGCATCAAGAAAATTTAAGAACAAACACTTCCCTTTTGGCAAGAAAGCCAGGGTTTTCTTCGTACATTCTCAGCTATATAGTGAGTGACCTTAACCAACCAGATGTTTGGTGTCCTGGGGTTCATGGGTGGCTACAACCTGCTGTTTCTCCTTTGACACGATTTGCCTTAATCAGGTCAATCCACAGACTTCAAAACAAACGTATTCCTTTCTGCGACAAAGTTCAAAATTTCACCAACGAGAATGTTCCGTTTGCGAACCTGGAGTTCGCCTGTTCGAATAGTAAAGCGGTGATGTTAGCAGGTAAAAGGCCAGTATAGGGGACGGGGATTATCTGAGCACCTGGACCAGGCTATCCGATTTCTGGTTAAAGGTCTGGGATTGAGACTTCTGGTTTCTTTAGGTCCCTATTGATCAGGATATTGGTTTTTTTTTTATTACAAACTGCTCTGTTTTGGTTCGTTCTCTCCGGCTGGCTGTGTAAGAAATGACTCTCCATGGTTTATGTTGATGTTTCCAGGTGCCGTAACATCTTTGCAATCCAACAAAACCTGACAAACATCACAATGTCACAGGAGGGAGACCTGGACCGAGCCCGACAGTATTACGAACTACTATACTCTAACCCGGATGTAAGTACCAGGCCACTTCGCTGAAAGTGCTCTTTGCGTTAAACAATTTAACTAACTTATTGTTTACGTCTTTTTAATTTCGCGCAGGAAATATTGACTTCAATTGTTGAGCAAGGCCCCAAGTTTACGCAGAAGGAATACACTGACCTTTTGTCACTGCAGGCGCGCAGTCAGACGATCAGAGACAACAGTGCGCATGAGCGTCGACTACAAATGCTCAATGAGATATTCGGCAAGAAATGATTGGAAGATCTTTCACTCAATAAGTACTCTCCGGGCTGATTGGGCCACTTAGTTGCTCTCAATAGCCAATACTAAATGAAATGAAAATAACTCTCAATTTCAGTTTATTAAGCGTCAATATTGGCAAGTCTTATCTGATACTAGAGTGGTTACGATTAGTAACTTAACCAGGCAATGTATCTCACATTGGAATGGTTATAACGAAAAACATTTTTACAATAACTGAGCGAATTATTGCGCGCTGATTGGCTAACTTTTATTGTCAATAAGAGTACAGACGAACGAAACACGTAAGGCTGACGTAATCAGCAAAAGCGATGAAATTCTGATTCTGCGGCAATCGTATCTTCCATTAACTCTTGCATTTCTTTCCTTCGTTTCAAAATCAGTTTTGGCTTTTTGTTATTGTAAAAAACAAATTGACGTCAGTTTTTTATGTGTTTGTCCTCTTATTGATGATAAATTTCGTCATAACTTTGTCAAAGTTTGTCGAAAATCCACTAGCCTGCTCCCAGATCTACAGCACTTTGACAATGGTTGGATATCCCCAGGAAAGCTAATTCCAACATTGTTATTTACAGTTTTATAGAACATACAAATATTCTGCGGATATAGGTCATGGGATGAGTGGATAATGTTTACTGTGTCGTGCGCACTTAACGGCTGGAAATCGAGCCTACTTGTTCAAATGAAAGTTGCTGAGCAGTACCATTTTTCAACCGTATGCGATGCCACTCAGCTCGGTTCCAGTCTCCTTATTTGGGGATTTGCGTCCCATCTACAAAACTGTGGACCAACCGGTTTCCTCGCATAAATGGATTCTCCTTTTCTCCAAAATAGGATTTATGTCACGATAAGTCGTCGTAGGAAAAACGAGTTAATTATTATTCAAAGTTATCATAACAAAATGTAAAACTATGAAAGTATTTTTGATTAGATCACTAAAGAAAAAGATTTTGCACATAGGTTTACACTACAGAAATAAATTCAAAACGTTTTGTTACCAATTGTTCACAAAAAAGTCAACTGTACAGTTATATGAAGCTCGATATGCCTATTGTTAGTAGCCACAAATTTTCGGCGGAGAAAAGCGGTGGTCGGAAATGCATCTGTGTTCTAGGCTACGTACCGAACAATCGCCTCCGCTTTGAGGAAGCATTTCAAAATTATCATCAGATTAAATCGCTGCCAGCTATTGTTCGAATAATTACAGTACACGAAAAGGTAAGTGACTTGTTTCGAAAGGAATTGAGAACTGTTAAGAGAATATGTACTTTGGCACACTTGGCTTATTTTTAATGACGACGACGATGATTTCTTGTACAGATTGCTAAACGTGCCACTACCAAAATTATGTGCCTTAAGTTGTTAAGTTGTTAAGTTGTTAAGTTCCCTAGTTGTGAGTTATGTAAAGTAGTAGTGACTTACGCTAGAAATTCAATGTTGAACACAGTAGAGGGGACAATAAAGCTATTGAATCTTCTCTTGTATTTCCCTTCTAAGTCTTTGTCTGGTGCAGTACGAGAAGTTATATTTTTAACATATGAAAAGTGGATATTAGTGTGATAAAGCCGTGACGGAAATCGATCCCGGCTTGGGTTGTGAGTTTTCTCAGACTTGAAATTTGTTTCCTGCTATCAACACCTTTTGGAGATTTTTATTAAATTGTGTATATTGTTTGACCATCTTTTTTCACGACATTTTTCTTCAGGGATGGAATGTTTTCAGTTACTTTATTCCATACGTAGTACGAAATGCTAGAACGGTACGTCAAGATTGATCTGTGAATGTTTTGTTGTTGGGAAAAAGTAAACGACCACATTGAGAAAAGCTTGTTCACAGCCAAAAACCTGAAAAACCTCTTTAAAAAGACTACGTTTTTGGCATCTTTCGATCCTGTTTTTTCCATTTCTCATAGCCAAGAAAATCCATCAGATCACCGCAGATATTTTCTACAGCTCTTATCAAGGGCTCCGGAGCAGTTTTCCATCTGCTAATAGCAACTGAAGCATTTCTGTACACAGAATAAGCGTCTCCTTGTTTTACATTTGTTTTACGAGCATTTATAAAGTCATGAGCGCTTGCCCACCAATCGAATCCCGCGAACCTGTATAGCTCCTGTGCTGCATTTAAAGTATTCAACGCAAGGTCTTCGTAGCGAATTACTTTAAAGCGATCCTTAAGCCAGGGTGGGGGATATAACAAGCCAAGCCGCATATTCCGCAGTATTGGATCGCAAATTCTATGAACGTTTTCTTGAAAGCTGGGATCCAAGTGGCCCCTCATCCATCCAAATACTTTAACCCCTGGAGAAAACAACTGCTCTTGGCTCGCGAACTAACTGGATGACTTTAACTTCATATCGATTTTCCTGTTGGAAAAGTTCTTCAAAAGTTTTTATTATTCCGTTGGGCAGACGTTCTGACAAAATCAGCAGGGTATTTGAAATGTGCGGCAAATACTGTTTAGTTATCGCTTTGCTCCTACTTCGATGAAAGTGGCTCGAAAACGACGCTAAAGTGGAGTAATTAATATTACTAAAATCACACTGGAGGAAACTATCGATTACTTTGATGCTAAGTTTCTTTGTAGTTTTCCGGCTCCTTATCTCCAAGCCTCAATTTGACATTAAACATTTTGTTTTCAACGGCATATAACGGCTCAAAGAAATACATGACGTGCGGATCACGGCAGTCAAATAATGATCCAAGGAAAGTAGATCCCCCTCGGCCTGGACTCGATATGATGAGATTTTTCCTCGTAGCAAACCTTTGCTGTAGCTGGTATCTTTCCCCTTTTCTTATCTTTTTCGCCACTCTGTGTTTTGCCGTTGTTTTCGTTCGGTGAAGGTTCTTTTAGTTTCATACCCAACTCCAGCACATCCCCACTTTCAGATGTCTTTGGTGTTTTTTCTGTTTGTAAGGTTTCTCCAGTCTGTTCAGGTTGTTCTTTGTCGTCACGTAAACTCGCCGCTTGGCCCCTCAGCAAGGTGTCGTCGGAATTTGGTCCTTGAGTTAAAACTATTAAGCGTATCCATGTTCTCGTTAAGCCTTAATTGTAGAAGAACACCAAAAATAGCGAAACAACAGCAGAAATTAGAAAAAGCTTCAGGCTGGTTCTCATGATTTCTTTCAGTAATATTTGTTCTGACGACAGGCAACTTTGTTTAATTTCAACGTGACCTACGAAAGTAACAAACACAAGTCGAATGTCATGAGGCTTACAATAAAGATGTGTTAGTCAGCATGTTACCAGCAAGAGACAAAGGAAGGGATCAGTTTCCCCAGCGGGAATCAAACCAAGCCTGCCAGCAGCTCTGACTTGGTCGAGTTTCTGCGCGGCTTAGCGGGGGAGCCGCTGTTTAAGTAGCCTGTACGCGAAACGAGCGGGCGAGGAGAACGCGATGACTCCTCCGCGGAGTTACACGACCACCCACCACGCCAGTTTTCTCGCCTTTTATGACCCCTAGCGAACCGGTCGGATGTTCTAACCAGTGAGCTAAAGTTCAGGGAGAATTCGTGTAGAGCTACGTCATATTATTAGGTTCATAAGTGAGACTCGTCGTGCTTACTGTTAGGATCGAAAGCGCCCTGTGTCGGTGTGGTGAGAAACAGAGAAGCCTGGTCAGAGACCTGAAGGCCGAAATTCTCAACAAATGGTCAAAGGCAGGGAAGCGTTACGCTCGATTGTTTTAGACTTGGAGACGCATGATAAAAGGGGAATTTCGTTCTTTCTTCCTTTTTATCTTTCTTTTTGTTTGTTTGTCTGTTTTTTGTTTTTTGTTTTTGTTTTTTCTTAGAACAAGAAAAATGAAATCCTTACTAAGTAAATAAATCGAGTTGTCGACGAAGAAGGTCTTAAGCGAAACCCCTTCCTGGTTTTATTATTCCGTTGTACTGCCTTTGTATGTTCGGCATGCACTGGTGACAAGCATCTCGGCGGTGTTGTCGCTTTTAAAAAGCATGCAATGAAATTCAGGTTAATTCCTATTGAACAATAGGTTTTGTTAATGACTGATCATGTGTAAAAACATTAAATTGAATTCAGTTTACAACACTCCCTAACTTGTATTAGCTGCCTAATACACTGCCTAACTACTATTAGCTGCAGCACCGGGATGTGACAAACTTTCATGCCTGATTTCCTTCAACCAGTCATCAAGTAATCCTGCCCTGGCTTTTTAAAAGCTTGGGATTCTTTTTAAGGTTTTCACCACTCCGTGGAAGAGCTCGAAATAGTTAGCTATGCGACACAAACTTAGCAGTTTGTGCTATAACCGTTTTGGTTGAAGTTCGCCAGTGACCAGATTTTTCTGAAGTACCGAGGCCAGAAATTCGTAAAATAAGCATCTTCGTTTTCGCTCAATACAAGTCAGCCAATATTAAAAATTGAGAAGTTATTTAGTAACTTGCGGTCGAGTAGGTATAAGAATTCATGACGAAAATAGCATGACATTCTTTGTTCTCCGCTTAACTCCCACAAACAAGGAAAGCCTGGATTGCCAAATGGTGGGAATATACTTAATCGGATCCATGTCCGTAGCTACCTTCACTGGGCATACCGAAGCAGTTTGTAAAAAAATTCTGCTTTTCCCGTTTGCTAATTGAGGAAATTGTATTTAATTAAAAAGGAAATGAGATATTTGTTACCTTGACTGTAAACGAACAAATTATGCTTTGCTAACAGCAAGATAGACTACATGGAAATGAGAGAATAAGGGGACAATTTATGCCAGTGTAATACAAGCCAGCGCACGCTGTGACAATGAGTGATACTGTATTTATGCTCATAGTCTCAATGGGAACATTTTGAAAATACTTTAATCAAAATGGCTAATTGTCTCAGAGTATACTCTTCAGCAGAGATAGCCAACGGTGACACAAGCGATTTCTTATTTCTTCACGAGTTGAAATTGAAATTGATTCTAGCAGTATGCTGCAGGACGCGTGTCACAACTGAACCTAATTTTCACCATGCTAGCCCTGAATCTCCCAGTAGCTCAGTCGGTGGTTAGTGCGTTCCACCGGTGTACGGAAGGTCAGGGATTCAATTCCATGTGGGGACTCCGACTCTCTTAACAAACTGAAAATTCCATCTTTGTCATTTCATCACCAAGCTGAAAATGTACCCTATTACTTATTTATTAAAAAAAAATTGCCATCTGCCTTTATTCGTACCATCATTTGTTATCGATCTGCTTCTTGAGACAGAGTTAACGATTATACATTCAATCAAGATAAACCGGTCAGTATTTTTTAGCACTTACCTTCCTGTTTTTCTTAATCCCTTCGACAACCCACAAACAAGACTTCCTTTAGTCCAAGCAATGTTTAAAAAAAATTACCATTTCTAAGTAGACAAAGTTTTCAAATGAGTCGCCTGCGGGGAGTTCGACCGTATTTCTTAGAGACAAAAAGTGCCGTGAAAAATGCTTGTAAAGTCAAGTATATATTTCTTGATCTTGGGACTTTTAATGGAGGAAAATGATACTTTATACGATCAGAAAAATACGAATAAGCTCGTAATTTTCTCTTTAATATATATATATTTCTTGTATTTACATCTTTTTTGGTCTTGTTTTAAAACTTAGCACGCGTGCGGGCTGCCCAGTTACTCCCCCGAATCAGCCTAGTACCCAGGCGTTCTCATCCCGACGTTGCGCGAAATGTCATGACGTCACCGAATGAGTCGCACGGGGAAATTCGGTGACGTCACGAAATTTGGCGCCAAGTAGAGAACGCCTGGGTACTAGGCTGCACTCGAATAACTCAATAAGTGAGCTCTCTCGCGGGCTGCGATAACGTGGGGACATACTGGAAACACAGATAGTACAATCGTGATAGATATCATAAAAACTTATGACACTTTGCGTTGCTGTTCAACCGTCAGATCCCTGACGAAGCTGGCAGAGGACTTTCAGAGCATTTCCGAGGGATGTCTACTTGTGCTTCACCTGGAGATTAGATGTCACTGCTTTTACTATCTGATGAGGGCTGTACAGGAAGTAAGCATTCTCCTTTTTGGTTGCATTAAATTTCTTCTTGCCCTTTATGTTGAAAGAGTGCAAACGAGGGAAGAAAGGCAAAAACGATTAACACCAGTCGAACCTCCTTACAGACACCTTTGTAATACGGAAACGTCTCTATTACGGTCAGTTCACTTCGAAAGAGACCAAAACTCACACAAACTCTACTTCTGTAATGTGGCAGTCACCGCTGTCCCTATGGTGACTGTGTTTACGAAATTCGACTTTACTGATTGTACTACTTGAGTAGTCAAACTTTAGTACTTCACCTTAAAATAACAATAGAACAACAAGAAAGCGAAAATGCTGATACAGAGGGAGAAATCTACAACAAAATCACTTGATACAATGTGAATTTAAATTTAAGGTTGTGTTCGCTCGTTTTCTACTTGATTCAAAAACAAAAAATGAGAAAAAAAGGCCATTGGTTAAGCTTGGCGTTACGTGGTTAAGATTTTTCTTTGTGTTTTGTGGGCTGGAACAGGAAAAAATTTACCTTTACAAACTGAAATACGAAGAGACCCCTGGTAACATGTTTTTCACGTTGATGCAATGAAAATGCGCATTGCATTGATGACGATGATGATGATGATGATGATGATGATGATTGTTAATACTGTGTTTATACAGTCGAGCTACATGTGCAGCTCAAACGCCATGGACCCAGACACCAATGTGAACAATCTGAACAGGAGCTTGTCGTCCTTTGAGGAGATAGCCACCGCTTGCATGGGGCAGTACAAATTCAGGTACAGTTAAGACCTTCAGTGGTCGTTTTTCACACATAGTCAAACTCCAAGTGTTTGTGATCAGGATATACAACACCTAAAGGAGATATCAAACATAGGCCCGCAATGCGTGCAGAACCGACGAAGTGTTGGTTCGTCTCGAAAAGAAAGCAAGCGAGGGCAATAACATTCAAGGGTCTGTAACAGCAGGTTGCAGCAAAAAATGTGCGAACTGTAACTAACGCTGAAATTTGACCAACTATAAAGGCGACCAATCCCCTGGAAAGGAGGTCAACTGAATTATTCGCCCTCTGCTGACCAAACTCTCCACAGACAACGCCCATGACCTCACGCATTCGTCACTCAAGATCATTTTTCGCTGTCTTTTGGTCGGTCTTCCTCAAAACCTTGAACAAAAAAGCCATCACAATTCTCAAAACAGACGCATTTCAAAACATAGGCACGCAATGCGTGCAGAGCCAATGACGTTTTGTTCCGCAATATGGTGAAATTTATGAACACAACCTATGGGTTTCACGCCACTGCTGTGCGGTCCCCTTCCCCTTCCACGGCAACTTGCGGCTAATGTAACATGTCTTCGCCAGAGCAAGGAATCAACATATTCAGTTATCATAAAACAGGGTGACGAGCAGCGTGACTACGTGACAGTTTATAATTATAGCGTGACATTAGCATTGCGTGCGAAGTAAATAAAGCCCTTCCTTTCCCTTCTCTTCAAAGACACGTCTGTTAGGGGTGTCAACTTGCTCACAGTGTATGCAACTCATGATAGGCGTGAAAAAAAAATTGCAAAATTCAGTAGGTCTCCATTAGCATTCTTTGTCACTTGCGTTCGTTTCGAGGTGTTTTAAGCGATGCGGTTCAAATTACAAGCAGCTGTTGACTATGCAAATTTGTTCAACATACGCTTTGAACTACAAATAACCCGAAGTAAAGTTTAATTAATTGATAACCACTGTAACTTGGAGTTTTGATACTAGTTTCATTCAAGTTTTTGAGTACTAGGCCTGGAATAGCTAGGAACAAGCCCCCGCAAATCCCGATTTGTTTTTTCTAATTTGCATGAGCGGGGTGAAATTTAATTTGTGCGAAAGACGCAGATTCTCACAGTTCATCTATTTTTAGAACCCGCTTTGGGTCTCGGCTTGTACTTGTAGTGTTTCTAGCCGGATAAATATTCTGCTTTGCTTGCAAACAGCACCGAAATATTTATATCCAGAATAAATAAATTGTATTAACCGTATGCAAAAACCGCTTGCTTCTCAGCTTGTGATTCTCATTATTTATCTTTCTCTTTATCTTTCTTTTGTAATTCCACTAGAAAGCGAAAAACAATTGTCGCCGTCAAGCTGATCGGAAGTCAAAATGTTCCTCTACGAAAACTAATAATTCCGCTTGGAAATTAATAAAGGAAAACAGAACCAAACAACATGTGCGTGATTTCACGCGCTTAAATGGGTCTCAAACTGACGAGAACGTCTTGTGTATAATTTCTGATGTGTTTGCTGCTGTGAAAACTTGTACTACGGCTAAGTAAACGCAGGACTACATCGAGAATAAAATCCTGCCAGACCTGAAGTATACAAAACAGCTACAGCGCGTTCGAAGTAACATTAAATAGTTCCTGTTGATCGCAAAACACTTCAAAGCCCGGGGGTCGTACTCCCATAGTATAAGCTGTGTGGGCATGTGTCGCTGATAAGAAGGATTTCAGTGTCCCAGTAGCACACCCCCACCCAACATCTCACAGAATCCCCCCCGGCTTCACAGACGAAGACGGATACCGTATATCGCACTGTGTATATTGTATATCGCCGTTCTTCTAGCCTTTGACATTAGCCATGACTTTCGTGACGTCATTGGCTAAAAATGGGCGATAAATTTTTTCCCTATATAAAAGTAACCACACCTTTACGATTGATCAGTATGGGCACCGTAACAGCCCAAAAGAATCGAACTTTTCCCCACGCCTGGGAACCAAGCTTTGTGCACATTTTCTTTTAATCATGTCAAGGGCTCCTTAAGCCAAATTGTGAATGCAAATACGAAATAAATCTTTGCTATGCTCGATCGTACAGGTTACAAGAAAGCGCATTATGGGCTTTTACCAGTCGTTTTGTCCCAATCCACCCTCGGTAAATGTATTTACTTGGTTCAACGTGCTAACTGGCGTAACGAAAATTGTGACAGTATTTTGCCCTTTGCGTTACCGAATGACGTAATGTTTGAAATCTGATGACTCAGCTCATCTGTCTTATCCCTTTGAATATTTAATTTTGTTGAATTAAACTAAAAAATTAAATGTCGATATAAATTTGTCCACAACTGAACATGCTTTTACCGAGAGTTGTGAGCAATGTATTTATGTACTGTTGTGAACAGGGCACATTAAAAACATGATTATCGATAAAGACAAACATATCGTCAGAATCTCAACGTGCTAACCGGCGTGACGAAAACTGTGACAGTGTTTGGTCTTTTACGTTACCGAATGACGTAATGTTTAAAACCTGATGACTCAGCTCATCTGTCTCATTTTGTTGAATTATAATAGTAATTTAAAGATAAATTTTGTCCACAACTGAACATGCCGTTACCGAGAGTTGTGAGCGATGTATTTATATACTGTTGTGAAGATAGCACTATAAAAACATGATTATCGATTAAGACAAACACATCGTCAGAATGTGGAGAAATTAGTAAAAAGCGGAAGGCGTCGCTTTATCTCAAACGCGCTGAAGCATGTGTTATGACGTAAACGTTAAATCTGGTTTCCTCTTCCGGAGTCAGCAAGTCAGTGTCTCGAACTCTAAAATCGAACGAATCAGTTCAAAATCAAAAGTAAAGCAGAAAAATTAAAAAGACTATCTGGTATATCCTTCTGTGCCGCTCATACTATCCAAGAAGATCCAGCCTCGTGTTAGTCGTGTAGTCATTCATTTCCCACCTGCGAATAACCTTTCTTAACGTTGGCAGCTAGACATTTCCAAGTATAACATAACCCCAACAACATACACCAGAATTTTCCTTTCATAACATTTACTGAGAACGATTCTATCCTTACGATGTCTCAGCAACACTTTGGTCTTACCAACATCAACAGTGCCACTGGACTTCACCTCCTGTTACTGTCAGTCCTCCTTGCTTTCTTTCACTAGTATTGCACAGATATTTCAGTCCGGCCAAAACCAACACTGCTCGGCGGACGTGTGCTCCTATACCTGCGATACTTTTTATGTGCACCAGGGGGGGGGAAGCAACTTCCCATACATTCTCTTAAATGAAATCCAAACGATGTTCTCACAACTTGCAAAGCAATCTGCGAGGTTCTAGTCAGCGGATATGCCTCGTACGCGTGCGCAGATGTCGCATGTTCCAACGGAACTCGGACGCTGAAGGGAAAAAATTATGGCGGCCAAAGGCGGCGGATTCGGTTTTGCCCTTTCGTTTAGGTAATTGACGAATTGATCGTATTTTACACTTTTATCATGTTTTCGTGCATTTTGCTTCTTATGAACACAAAAGTTTACTCTCGAAATTTTTTAGTCGCAAAGTAGAACAGTAGCGCTTCGATCAATCCAGTCTGTGCTGATCGACTGTATAGAATCAGATAGAATTTTCTGAAGCTGGGTTATAAACTGGGATCGGGTTCAAAGTACTGAACTGATGAAATGATCTTGTTAACACATAACTGGATTATTGATAATAAAAGTCGTATTTTGTGCATAGGTATTGTTTCCATGCATTACCTTGCATTAGGTTATAGCGGTTTTGATTGAATTTATTTCCATCGATGTTTTGTGGCCCATTTCCCGTTGCAATTTATTTAGACCACGCTGGAGGAAAACATGCAAACCGAGTACAGCCAAAACTGTCTCATCTCATGCTATCAATTCGTTACAGAATGAGATGTAAAAAGAAACATTGACAGTATTTTTATTTATCACATGCATCAGTTCAGCGATAGACAAAGACCAAAATTACGTCGCGGAGTACAAGAAATAAAATCCTGAATAGTTCAAGCGATTTCTCTTGGTGAGGAGTTTATTTACGTTGAATTATCTAATTCTAGCATTCAACTTTGAAACGTTTGTCGCAAACCTGGTCTCCAAGCATAAACAAGCGAAACGTGACTGCCGTACAGCTCGCAGCTGATCCACTCGCCACCGCAACAAACAAGACAGTGCGAAAACAGAAGCGTCTTCATCGATGTGGCTTCCATCGAATATTCTCTTGTACGAAACTAACAGTAAGTTCCATGCGAGATTAGCCGTTCACCGCTTACTTTCCCCCAACAAAAGACACATAAATTTTGCAAACTATTTCGCATAAGTTGATCGTCGATCGGAAATATTTACTACGACAAACACCGCTGTCCACGTTTTGACTGGACCGCTTTGCAAGTTGTGAGAACATCGTTTCTCGGTCCCAGGCCTCGCTTCTATCCCCCCCCCTGATGTGCACCCTTGTCCTATCGTGCGTGCGTGTAATAAGCGATGTCTGTGTACAACTTCTTCTCTATGTGTTTAGAGGTCAGCACAAACCTCCGTCGACCACCTCCGTCACCTTTCTTGACCTGCCAATTCAAAATGGCGACTCGCCCGCTCTTGTTGTCATGTCATCCCATCCCATCGGCCATAGCGAAATACACACCTTATGAGCCTTACACGAATTATTTTAACCGACCACACCAATCCACGGTCTTCACGACTGCACTAATCCGATTTCGTCGGTTAAAAACGACGCCATGGGGAGTTTCTCTGACAAAATAATTGAGATGTCCTTCATACTTTCTCAAACGAGGCCAAAATCCATCCCAATTAAGACTGTCAAGTTCGACGAGTTCCCAAAAAATTTCACTGGAAAAAAAATTGAACAGCTCCTCATGAAAGTGCGAATAGACTTTTGTAGTCTAACTTCGGGTTTTGCGTTCATTGTTAACCGGAAAACAGCTCTCAGCCAAGTCGTAGTGGTTTTGTTCTTGCTGGATTGACCCGAGAAGAAAATCTGCTGTGTTTGAGTAGTGTTTAAATTGAGTTCATGGAAAGGAGTTATGTATGGATGTTGTAAGCTGAAATGTATGTTTCTAATCAGTTGATGTCATATCTCTATAGACTGTTTTTTTTTTTGCTATATTTTGTTTTCGTAGATACCTGTTTGAAGGAGTTGGTTTCCTTGTTTCTTCCATTCTTGTTTCAAACCTTTCGGAAATTAAGAGGATGAATCAAAATGGCATCAAGAAAATGTAAGTACAAACACTTCCCTTTTGGCAAGAAAGCCAGGATTTTCTTCGTACATTCGTACGTAGTGAGTGACCTTAACCCAGTGTTCCAGATAAGAGACGGGTCTCGGGTCAATGGCCCGATAAAGAAGGCTACCTGACCCGACAAATGAAATGGAAAATTTTGATTAATGATATGAAAAGGAAAGAGGAAAGTTTCTTGACGAAAAATATACGGCATTTGGCATTTGATTAACTTCTTTCCCGTTGGAGTGGCACGCGTGAGAAAAGACACTTCCTCGTACCCCTTTCGTTAGCTTTACGGTATTAGGTTTTTTCATTTTTCTTGAATTAAGTTCGCCCACACGGTGCTAGTCATGTCTTTTTAACGTTTCTCTGTACTTCAGTCCGTTTACTGCCTTTCTCTTGTTTTCTTTAACCTTGTTCTGTGTCCCAGTTCACCCGCACAGAGTAGTCTCCTTTTTTTAACTTTTCTCCGTACGCTAGTTCCTTTGTACGGTGTAGTTTTGTTTTTTAACGTTTTTCCTTACGTCAGTTCATTTGTAATGTGTTAGTCTTGTCTTTTTACAACCTTTCACCGCACGCTCTTTCGTTCGTTCGTACGTTGTTAGTCTTCAGTTGTCTTTTCAACCTTTCTCCGTACACTACGTATGGTGTAAACGTTTCTTCGTACGTTCTTTCTTACGGACGTTAGTTCGTTCATCCCGTGTGTCTCGTAGTTACGTTTCACTGTAACGGCTAGTTCGTTACAGTATTAGTCTTTTCAACGTTTTTCCCTGAGCTAGTTCGTTCGTACAGTATTAGTTTGTATTTACAACGTTTTCCCGTACGCTAGTTTGTACAGTGTTACTTTCGTCTTTTCAACGTTTTTTCGTACGCTAGTTTGTTCGTACAGAGTAAGTCTTGTAATTTCATTGTTCAGTCTCGGTGCGCTGTTTTAGTTATGTCTTTTTTACGTTTCTCCGTAAGATAGTAGCCGTTCGTATGCTATTAGTCTTGTCTCTTTGACGTTTCTCCATCCATCAGTAGTTCGTACTGTGTTAGTCTTGTCTTCTGTTCTGTACTTTTCTCCATACTCTGGTTCGTTCTTACTGTGATAGTCTTATCTTTTCAACGTTTATCCGTACCTAACGGCTCACCTTTTTTTATTTTTTCCCATCTGTGAGTTTGTTTGCATGGTGTTTGAGTCTTCAAGTCCTTTCAACGCTTCTTCGTAACTAGTTCGTTCGTACAATTTTAGTGAAAAAAAAGGGATTTCTCCATCTGTAATTTTCCTCATACAGTGTTAGTCGTATCCTTTTTTATGTTTCTCTGTACCGTCCGTTTGTTGATAATACAACTTTGTTAGTGTTATCTTTTGCACGTTTCTCTGCACGTCAACCTTTCGTTCGAACCGTAGTAGGCTTGTTTCAAATAGTTGACACGTGCTGATAAGTGGGTCACTTTGCACGGTTTTGTTTTTGTTTTTAGGAACACGGCCTTTCCTTCAGCGTGAGATAAGGACAAAGCATAAATTTGATAATTAAAATTATAAGGCGTCCCATTTCAAAATTTCGCCAACGAGAAAGTTCCGCTTGCGAGCCTAGGGTTTGCCTGTTCGGTGATGTTAGCAGGTAAAAGGCCAGTGCAGGAGATAAGGATTATCTGAGCACCTGGATCAGGCTATCCGATTTCTGGTTAAAGGTCTGGGACTCAACCCTCTGGTTTCTTTAGGTCCCTATTGATCAGGACATTGGTTTCTTCATTACATAATGCTCTGTTTTGGTTCGTTCTCTCCGGCTGGCTCTGAAAGAAATGACTCTTCATGCTTTATGTTGATGTTTCCAGGTGCCGCAACATCTTTGCAATCCAACAAAACCTGATAAACATCACAATGTCACGGTAGGGAGACCTGGACCGAGCCCGACAATACTACGGACTACTATACTCTAACCCGGATGTAAGTACCAGGCCACTCTCTCTGAAAGTGTTCTTTGAGTTAAACAACTTAACTAACTTATTGTTTACGTCTTTTTCGCGCAGGAAATATTGACTTCAATTGTTGAGCAAGGCGCCAAGTTTACGCAGAAGGAATACACTGACCTTTTGTCACTGCAGGCGCGCAGTCAGACGATCAGAGACAACAGTGCGCATGAGCGTCGACTACAAATGCTCAATGAGATATTCAAGAAATGATTGGAAGATCTTTCACTCAATAAATACTCTCCAGGCTGATTGGGCCACTTAGTTGCTCTCAATAGCCAATACTAAATGAAATGAAAATAACTCTCAATTTCAGTTTATTAAGCGTCAATATTGGCAAGTCTTATCTGATACTAGAGTGGTTACGATTAGTAACTTAACCAGGCAATGTATCTCACATTGGAATGGTTCTAACGAAAAACGTTTTTACAATAAGGGAAGTGGTCATATCAAGTTTACTCGATGAGGACCCACCATGTGTAGGGGTAGGGGGGCTATGAGAGATACCACCTGTCTGAATAGCCAAATGGACAACATTTATTGCCCTGAAAATTTGAGTTGAGACTTTCATGTTAGGTGTGCATGAAGCTTGCATACTGAACAAATGGAACAGCAAGGTTTGAACCTTTTCGTTAAATAAGTATTAATTTCCACTCCTGATAGAGTGGGGGCTATACAAACAAGACACCATCTTTTAAGGTGGGGGAAGGGGGGTACATGGAGAGACCACCTGTCTTTTTGCGGAATGGTGGGTCCTGTCTGAGTACAATAGTTTTGACCATTTCCCTAACTGAGCGAATTCTTGCCCGCTGATTGGCTAACTTTTATTGTCAATAAGAGTACAGACGAACGAAACACGTAAAGCTGACGCAATCAGCAAAAGCGATGAAATTCTTATTCTGCGGCAATCGCATCTTCCATTAACTCTCGCATTTCTTTCCTTCGTTTGAAAATCAGTTTTGGCTTTTTGTTATTGTAAAAAACAAATTGACGTCAGTTTTTTATGCGTCTCTCCTCTTATTGATGATAAATTTCGTCATAACTTTGCCAAAGTTTGTCGAAAATCCACTAGCCTGCGGCTCCTGGATCTATGGTTGGATATCCTCACGAAAGCTAATTCCAACATTGTTATTTACAGTTTTATAGAACATACAAATATTCTGCGGCTATAGTTCATGTGATGGGTGGATAATGTTTACCGTGTCATGCACACTTAACGGCTGGAAATCGAGCCTACTTGTTCAAATTAAAGTTGCTGAGCAGTACCATTTTTCAACCGTATGGCGTGGTCACTCAGCTCGGTTCCAGTCTCCTTATTTGGGGATTTGCGTCCCATCTATTTTATCTATTTTCTCCAAAATAGGAGTTATGTCACGATAAGTCATAACAAAATGTAAAACTATGAAAGTATTTTTGATTAGATCACTAAAGAAAAAGATTTTGCACATAGGTTTACACTACAGAAATAAATTCAAAACGCTTTGTAGCCAATTGTTCACAAAAAAGTCAACTTTACAGTTATATGAAGCTCGATATGCCTATTGTTAGTAGCCACAAATTTTCGGCGGAGAAAAACAGTGGTCGGAAATGCATCTGTGTTCTAGGCTACGTACCGAAGAAGCGCCTCCGCTTTGAGGAAGCATTTCAAAATTAACATCAGATTAAATCGCTGCCAGCTATTGTTCGAAGAATTACAGTACACGAAAAGCTAAGTGACATGTTTGGAAAGGAATTGAGAACTGTTAAGAGAATATGTACTTTGGCACACTTGACTTATTTTTAATGACGACGAGGATGATTTCTTGTACAGATTGCCAAACGTGCCACTACCAAAATTATGTGCCTTAAGTTGTTAAGTTGTTAAGTTCCCTAGTTGTGAGTTATGTAAAGTAGTAGTGACTTACGCTAGAAATTCGATGTTGAACACAGTAGAGGGGACAATAAAGCTATTGAATCTTCTCTTGTATTTCCCTTCCAAGTCTTTGTGTGGTGCAGTACGAGAAGTTATATTAAAACATATAAAAAGTGGATATCAGTGTGATAAATCCGTGACAGAAATCGATCCCGGCTTGGGTTATGACTTTTCTCAGACCTGTAATTTGTTTCCTACTATCAACACCTTTTGGAGATTTTTATTAAATTGTATATATCGTTTGACCATCTTTTTTCACGACATTTTTCTTCAGCGATGGAATGTTTATACTTTATTCCATACGTAGTACGAAATGCTAGAATGGTACGTCAAGATTGATCTGTGAATGTTTTGTTGCTGGGAAAAAGTAAACAACCACATTGAAAAAGGCTTGTTAACAGACGAAAACCCATCCTCGGAGACCCAGGGGCAGATAGGCGGGGCGAGATAGGCGCACCGGGCAGGAGCCTGGTGCGAGCGAAAGTTTACAAGTCGGGCTGGAACAGCCCCTGGGAGGATACCTTTGACGGACTAGTTCAAGAGCCCATTTGCATTCTTGCTTCTGATTGACCACAAATTTTGAGGCATTGTATTTTTTGTGCCCAATCAGCGATCAGCTTATTTCACCGTTCCTTTCGTGACGTCTTATACAGAGTTCAACTTTGCTAAACCTTTTGCCGAGATCTTATGCACTCGTGCTTACTGAAATCAACTTTCTATCTCGCTCGTTCGATAGGCCTACCATCGAAGAAAGTTTTCAATAGTAATATGCGAACCCACAAAGCCGAAAAAGAAAACAAGTACGAAAATCAGATTGAGGTATTGTGAAAAGTTCACACCCTAGATGTGGACTTTTAGAAGCGTGCAGTTAGGATTTACGTGCCATCCACAACACGTCTTTGCGTTTGCACGCTTCTGAAAGTTCATACCTAAGGTGTGAACTTTTCACAATACCTCGCTCTGATTTTCGTACTTGTTGTTTTCTTTTTCCTTGAGTACCCTTTCCAAATTTCTCGATTTCTCGGCTTTGTGGGTTCGCATATTACTATTGAAAACTTTCTTTGATGGTAGGCCTATCGAACGAGCGATATAGAAAGTTGATTTCAGGACGCACCAGTGCATGAGATTTGGGTAAAAGTTTTAACAAAGTTACTGTTGTGATACAACATTACGTGTCTTTTCTTTCTCGATCGTTAATGAACGTTATTATTTTCCTTGTGAATGCATATGGAATGATTCATTATGAAATATGTGTGAAAACTTGTAGAATAATTATTCAGAGATATTCTAATAAGTCACGTTTATTTCCTGTGAGTTTGTTCGCTACCTGAAGCTGAAAGGACGTCAAATAAATACGCGCTAAAGAACAGTTACCTCTTCGAATCGTTCTATCCCTTCGATACAAGATTTTTCTACACAATTACGATAAAGAGACACGCGTGGAAACAGTTACACTCTGTATAAGACGTCACCAAAGAAACGGTGAAATAAGCTGATCGCTGATTGGGCACAAAAAATACAATGCCTCAAAATTTGTGCTCAATCAGAAGCAAGAGCGCAAATGGGCTCTTAGCCTGTTCCAGGCGTTCAGATAGTGGAGCACGAGCTCCTCTCCCCTAGTCTCCCCTCGTTTTTTCCCGCTCTTTCGCTCGCTTTAGTTTTCGCTTGCGCTCCACTATCTGAACGCCTCGAACAGGCTAATGGGCTCTTGAACTAGTCCGTTAAAGGTATCCTCCCAGGGGCTGTTCCAGCCCGCCTTGTAAACTATCGATCGCACCAGGCTCCTGCCCGCATAAATTTCGCCCGTTTTATCTGCCTCTCGCCCCGCCTATCTGCCCCTGGGTCTCCGAGGATGCCGAAAACCTGAAAAACCTCTTTGAAATGACTACGTTTTTGGCATCTTTCGATCCTGCTTTTTCCATTTCTCATAGCCAAGAAAATCCATCAGCTCACCACAGATATTTTCCACAGCTCTTATAAAGGGCTCCGGAGCTCTTTTCCATCTGCTAATAGCAACCGTAGCGTTTCTGTACACAGAATAAGCGCCTCCTTGTTTTGTATTTGTTTTAAGAGCACTTATAAATTCATGAACGCTTGCCGACCAATCGAATCCTGCGAACCTGTATAACTCCTGTGCCACATTTAAAGTATTCAACGCAAGGTCTTCGTAGCGAATTACTTTAAAGCGTTCCTTAAGCCAGGGTGAGGGATATAACAAGCCAAGCCGTATATTCTGCAGTATTGGATGACAAAGGTCTTGAACATTTTTATGGAAGCTGGGATCCAAGTGGCCCCCCATCCATCCAGGCACTTTAACCCTGGAGAAAACAACTGCTCTTGGGTCGCGAACTAAGTGGACGACTTTAACGTCATATCGATTTTGCTGTTGGAGAAGTTCTTTAAAAGTTTTTATGGTTCCGTTTGGCAGACGGCCTAACAAAATCTTGAGAACAGTGTGATTGTAATTGTTACAACCTTTACTAAGCAGGGTATTTGAAATCTTCGGCAAACACTTTCTAGATAGCGCTTTGCTCTTATTTCGATGAAAGTGGCTCGAAAACGACGCTAAAGTGCAATTACTAATATTACTAAAATTACACTGGAGGAAACTATCGATTACTTTGATGCTAGTTTCTTTGTAGTTTTCCGGCTCCTTATCCCCAAGCTCCAAATTGACTTTAAACATTTCGTTTTTAACGGCATATAACGGCTCAAAGAAATACATGACGTGCGGATTACGGTCAAATAACGATCCAAGGAAAGTAGACCCCCCTCGGCCTGGACTCAATATGATGAGATTTTTCCTCTTAGCAAACGTTTGCTGTAGCTGGTATGTTTCCTCTTTTCTATCTTTTTCGTCACTCTGTGTTGTGCCGTCGTTTTCGTTCGGTGAAGGTTCTTTTAGTTTCATACCCAACTCCAGCACATGCCTACTTTCAGACGTCTTTGGTGATTTTTCTATTTCTAGGGCTTCTCCAGTCCGTTCAGCCTGTTCTTTGTCGTCACGTAAACTCGCATAGCCCCTCAGCAAGGTGTCGTCGGTATTCGCTCCTCGAGTTAAAAATATTAAGCGTGTCCATGGTCTCGTTAAGCTATAATCATTGTAGAAGAACACCAACAATGGCGAAACAGCAGCAGAAAATAGGAAAAGCTTCAAGCTGGTCCTCATGATTTCTTTCAGTAATATTTGTTTCGACGACAGGCAACTTTGTTTAATTTCAACGTCACCTACGAAAGTAACAAAAAACACGGGAGCGGGAATCAAACCTAGCCGGCAATCAGCTGTTTTTGTTGAGTTTCTGCGCGACTTAGCAGGGGAGCCGCTATTTAAGTAGCCTGCATGCGAAACGAGCTGGCGAGGAAAACGAGATGACTCCCCCACCGAGTTACACGAACACCCAACATGCGAGCTTACTACTATGACTCCTCGCGAACCGGACGGAGGCTCTAACCAGTGAGCTAAAATTCAGGGCGACTCGTGTAGAGCTACGTCATATTATTAGGTTGATTAGTGAGACACGTCTTGTATACTGTTAGGGTCGAAAGCGCCCTGTGTCAGTGTGGTCAGAAGAAAGAAGCATGGTCAGAGACCTCAAAAAGCCTGACTTGTAGTGATGCTATTAGCTGCAGCAGCGGGATGTGACAAACTTCCATGCCTGATTTCCTTCACCAAAGTACTTCAGCAGTCATCAAGTAATTCTGACTTGGGTTTTTAAAAGCTTGGGATTCTTGGTAAGGTTTTCACCACTCCGTTGAAAAGCTCGAAATAGTTAGCTACGTGACGTAAATTTAGCAGTTTGTCCTATAACCGTTTTGCTTGAATTTCGCCAGTGACCAGATTTTTATGAAGTGCCGCAGCCAGAAATTCGTAAAATAGGCATCTTCGTTTTCTCTCCAAAATTGCCGGATAAATTATTTTAGTAACTTGCAGTTGAGTAGGTATGAAAATTCATGACGAAAATAGCATGACATTCAGTTCTTTGTTCTCCGCTAAACTCTCACAACAAGGAAAGCCGGACCTTGTGTCTTATAGGGGGTGTCCACCGACGTAGCGGTCGACACCTCAGTCGAATGTTCGGGGATATGTCGACTGAAAGTCGAGCAAGGTGTCGACCGCTACGTCGGTGGACACCCCCTATAAGACACAAGATCCGTGAGTTGCCAATTGGTTGGAATATACTTAATAGCATCCATTTCTGTACCTTCACTGGGCATACCGAAGTAGTTTGTATAAAAATCTTGCCTTTCCCATTTGCTAATTGAGAAACGTTGTATTTAATTAAAAAGGAAATGAGATATGTGTTACCTTGACTGTAAACGAAGCAGTTTGTGCTTTCGGCTAACAGCAAGATAGACTACATTGAAATGAGAGAATAAGAGAGCAATTTATGCCATTGTAATACAAGCCAGTGCACACCGTGACCGTGAATCATACTGTATTCATGCTCACAATGGCTAAATGTCTCAGAGTTTACTCTTCAGCAGAGATAACTAGCGGTGACACAAGCGATTTCTTATTTCTTCACTGAGTTGAAATTGAAATTGATTCTAGCAGTATGCAGGACGTGTGTCACAACTGAACATAAATTTCACGATGCTAGCCCTGAATCTTCCAGTAACTCAGTCGGTGGTTAGTGCGTTACACCAGTGTACGGAAGGTCAGGGATTCAATTCCATGCGGGGACTTCAATTTTTTTGTTTGTCCGACTCTCTTGACAAACTGAATATTTGGTCGTTCTCATTTTATCACCAAGCTTAAACTCTGCCCTATTACTTATTTAATAAAAAAAAATTGCCATCTGCCTTTATTCATACCATCATTTGTTATCGATTTGTTTCTTAAGACAGAGTTAACGATGATACATTCAATTAAGATAAACGCGTCAGTATTTTTTATCACTTACCTTCTTGTTTTTCTTAATCCCTTCGACAACCCACGAACAAGTCTTCCTTTAGTCCAAGCAATGTTTTAAAAATTACCATTTCTAAGTAGACAAAGTTTTCAAATGAGTCGCCTGCGGGGAGTTCAACGGTATTTCTTAGATACAAAAAGTGCCGTGAAAAATGCTCGTTAAGTCAAGTATATATATATAACTTGCGACTTTAAATGGAGGAAAATAAGAACAGTTTGAAGACTTACCTTTTACGCCCCTCTGTAACAGACCTGGAGAAAACCCGACCTGGTGGGTTATTTTGCCCTCCCTGGTGGAATTTTGACCTCCCTGACCCCTGCTGGATTTTAAAAAGCCCCTGGTCAATTTTATTTCTCCCTGGTGAACAATTTAGTTTCCCGGGTGATGCCTGTTAACCTGTGAGAAAACGTCACTGCTTTACATATCGGACCAAGAATCTGCATGTGAAAAATCTGGCTAAGGAGTGTCAACTTCCATTGAAGCTTTTAACGATGGAAATGGTTCTTTCGATTTTCCCTTTTATCACATTCATGACATCGGACACCAGATAAAGAATGCACAGGCTTCCCTTGAGAGGGGCAACCATTTTGATGGTCGTTTCGCTTATGACTTTACTGATTTATCGTTGCTTTTCACCACAGGAGAAGTTGAAGTGGCAGAGCTGATGTTAAAGGGGGTATCGCATAAAGCCTTAGCCCAGCTAGACAAGCACAGCGATGAGCAAAGCTTGCAGAGAGTTAGCGAACACGTGACCGCTGCTTGCGGTCAGACTGACAAGATGGTAAGGACAGACATTCCAGAGCTTCGAAGACCTTGGTTTGCTGAAGGCCACTCGGACGTAAGCTTCCCATTGTTTCTTTGCATATCAAAGGAGGGAGTCGTGTACTTCACTGTTGACTCACACCATCACTATCTTGTTACAGGCAGACACCGCTACCAGGAAAGCTTATCTCCAGAGCCAAAGGAAATGTGCCTTTCAACGATCAAGGTGCCCCAGAAGACGCTGTCCCATTTGCACCTCAGAGTATTCCCTCTGATAAAGGAAGATGGCTTTCCTTCGCTGGATTGGCCCTGACCAATGATGAAAAGTATTTGCTTGTTGGTGATTCAAAACTCGGATCTATCAGGATTGTAAAAAATGTTTCCCGAATTGCTCACCATCCAGCGTGGAAGACATCACTCAGTAAATTAAAAGTAATTGGTAACATTCAAAGGTTCCATCCATTTGCGATCCGTACCGGTCTACCACGTGACGAGCAGATTGTAATCACCAATCCTGTAGTGGGGGTGATTTATTTGTGCAGGCTTTCCGCAGATTACACCGCTTTAACGTTATGCCGCACAATTGAGAGTGCAGATATATTCCACCCAATTGATCGTCTTTTCTATGCTGATAACGTAATCGTGGTCACAGACTGTCTGTCTGCGGAGGCCATGAGCGGGGAAGTCAAAGCTATGGTAATTGAAGATACCACAACAAGAAAACAATTCAGCTTCGACAGTGCAAGTGCTGTCAAGTTTCCGTTTGGGCTGTGTGAAGTAGATGGCGAAGTCCATTTTTCTGACCACCTGAGGCATTCTATCTACAAGATCAATTTTTTCAGAGCAATCAGTGTGTTTGGCTCTTGGAATAGATGATGATCCTGGACAAAATGATGGCCCCAAAGAGTCTGCAAAGCTGTGCTACTCGGCTGGTTTGGCTGCAGGAGGTACATGCCTTTACATTCTGAGCACCCATCAGACATCCAAGGAGCCATCAGAATGGCTTGTTCCGATTTCAGTCCACGTGGCGAGAAATTGCCGAGGGAATGGGATTGGTGTCAAAACGGGTTAGGTCCTCTGATCCAGACTACGCTGCTAAGGTCAGAGAGACAACATGAACTAAAGGTTACCGAAAATGTATCAACGGCGAGTATTGGACCACGGTCCAAATTGCGGAGAGATTTTCTTGCTGAAACCTCGCGAGATGAAGAGAGCATTTTCTATGCCATAGACCCCAACTGGACAGGTGCTTCAATGGCATACGCACATATCCTGTGAGACAGTGATGACAATGCCATGCTGTATGCTTAGATGAAGCTGTTACTATCACGGAAACCGCGTACAAGATGTCAGTGGAGACATATCATGAAATTCAAGAAATTGCTGAAGAATTTGAGGATTCCCTCACACGAGCATTGGTGCCACCGCATGCAGACGACAACTACGAAGATGACGGTGAAGAGGCAACCTCAGAACCAGTTGAAGCAGAGGAGACCCTTGCCTATCTAGATCGGAGGCAAAGAAGAGGCAGAGCCTGCAGGCATAACGACATCATGGCCTGTCTGCGATAAACAACACTACGATATGCATACGATATGTAGTCACCAAGAAGTGGTGAGTTAATTTTGAGAATATTGCTTAAATGGCTTTGACTTGTGTTGAACAACTCTTGAATAAGATGCCTCAGTTGACATATTTTTAAAATGTAATGTAATAGGGGTTCCCTTCTTAACTACTGGGACACAGTTTTGCGGGCATATACATATATGGCTAGAGTTTATAAATCGTCGGCCTCCCTGGTAAACAATCGGATCAACCTGGTGGATTTTTGTCTCCCCTGGTAGAATTTTTGTAGAAAACCTGGTGAACAACCAAGCTTCACCAGGTCTGTTACAGAGGGGTGTTCTTTTTAAGCACTATTTTAATCTATAGTTCTGTTTTATTATTTAGTACTTAGTATTTTAAAACCTTTATTGTGAAGCGCTCAGAGCTTTTGGATAAGGCGCTATAAAAATTATTATTATTATTATTATTATTATTATTATTATTATTATTAAAATGATATTTTATACGATCAGGAAAATACGAATAAGCTCGTAATTTTTTGGTCTTGTTTTAAAACTTAGCAGGCGTGCGGGCTTCCCAGTTACTCGCTCGAATCACCCTTGTACCCAGGCGTTCTCCTCCCGACTGGGCGCGAAATGTTATGGCGCCACCGAATGAGTCGCCAGGAGAAATTCGGTGACGTCACGAAATTTCGCGCCAGTCGAGTGAGCGAGAAGAGAATGCCTGGGTCCTAGGCTGCGCTCGAATAAACCAATAAGTGAGCTTTCTCGCGGCCTACGATAACGTGGGGAAATACTGGAAACGCAGATAGTACAATCGTGATAGATATCAATAAAAGCTGAAGAGACTTTGCATTGCTGTTCAATCATCAGATCTCTGACGACGCTGGCAGAAGATTTTCAGAACATTTCCGAGTCATGTCTACTCGTGCTTCACCTGGAGATTAGATGTCACTGCTTTTATTATCTGATGAGAGCTGTACAGGAAGTAAGAATTCTCCTTTTTGGTTGCATTAAATTTTTTCATGCCCTTTATGTTGAAAGAGTGCAAACGAGGGAAGAAAGGCAAAAACGATTAACACAGTCGAACCTCCTTACAGACACCTTTGTAATACGGAAACGTCTCTATTACGATCAGTTCACTTCGAAAGAGACCAAAATTCACACAAACTCTACTTCTGTAATGCAGCAGTCACCGCTGTCCCTTTGGTGTCTGTGTTTGCGAGATTCGATGATACTTCTTGTACTACTTGAGTAGTCAAACTGGAGAATTTCACCTTCAAATAACAATAGAACAACAACAACAACAACGAAAATGCTGATACAGAGGGAAAAATCTACAACAAAATCACTTGATAGAATGTGAATTTAAATTTAAGTTTGTGTTCGCTTGTTTTCTACTTGATTCAACAACAAAAATAAGAAAAAAAGGCTATTGGTTAAGCTTGGCGTTATGTGATTAAGATTTTTCTTTGCGCTTTGTGGGTGGGAACAGAAAAAATTTTTCCTTTTACAAATTGAAATACGAAGAGACCCCTGGTAGCATGTTTTTTACGTTGGTGCAAAGAAAATGCAGATTGCGTTGATGGTGACGATGATGATGATGATGATGATGATGATGATGATGATGATGATTGTTGTTACTGTGTTCATACAGTCGAGCTACATGTGCAGCTTAAACGCCATGGACCCAGACACAAATGTGAACAATCTGAACAGGAGCTTGTCGTCCTTTGAGGAGATAGCCACCGCTTGCATGGGGCAGTACAAATTCAGGTACGATTCAGACCTTCAGCGGTCGCTTTTCACACATAGTGTAACTCCGAGTGTTTGTAATCAGGATATCCAGCATTGAAAGGAGATTTTAAAAAAAACGACGTGATGCGGAGTTTCTGTGACAAAATAATTGAGATGCTGTGTGTACTTTCTCAAACAAGGTAATAATACGAAGTTATGAGAAAGCGATAAAGAATGACCGCCAAAATCCATCCTACTTAAGACTGTCAAAAGTACAAGTTCGATGAGTTCCCAAAACATTTCACTCAGAAAAAGAAAATGAGCAGCTCCTCATGAAAGTGCAAATAGACTTTTGCGGCCTACCTTCGGGTTTTGCGTTCATCGTTCATCGACTCGGAAAACAGCTCTGAGTCAAGTCATCAATGGTTTTGTTTGCATCGGATTCACCGAGAAAAAAGTATACTGTGTTTACAAGTGTTTAAATTGAGTTACTGGAAAGGAGCTTTCATATGGATGTTATAAGCTGAAATGTATGTTTCTGATCAATTAATGTCATATCTCTATAGACTGAGTTTTTTGCTGTATCTGTATTTTTTTTCGCAGATACCTGTTTGAAGGAGTTGGTTTCCTTGTTTCTTCCATTCTTGTTTCAAATGTTTCGGAGATTAAGAGGATGAATCAAAACGGCATCAAGAAAATGTAAGAACAAACACTTCCCTTTTGGCAAGAAAGCCAGGGTTTTCTTCGTACATTCTCAGCTAAATAGTAAGTGACCTTAACCAACCAGATGTTTGATGTCCTGGGGTTCATGGGTGGCTACAACCTGCTGTTTCTCCTTTGACACGATTTGGCTTAATCGGGTCAATCCACAGACTTCAAAACAAATGTATTCCTTTCTGCGACAAAGTTCAAAATTTCGCCAAAGAGAATATTCCGGTTGCGAGCCTGGAGTTCGCCTGTTCGAATAGTAAAGCGGTGATGTTAGCAGGTAAAAGGCCAGTCTAGGGAATGGAGAGCATCTGAGCACCTGGATCAGGCTATCCGATTTCTGGTTAAAGGTCTGGGATTCAGCCTTCTGGTTTCTCTAGGTCCCTATTGATCAGGATATTGGTTTTTTCATTACAAACTGCTCTGTTTTGGTTCGTTCTCTCCGGCTGGCTGTGTAAGAAATGACTCTCTGATCCATGCTTTATGTTGATGTTTCCAGGTGCCGTAGCATCTTTGCAATCCAACAAAACCTGACAAACATCACAATGTCACGGGAGGGAGACCTGGACCGAGCCCGACAGTATTACGAACTACTATACTCTAACCCGGATGTAAGTACCAGGCCACTTCGCTGAAAGGGTTCTTTGCGTTAAACAACTTAACTAACTTATTGTTTACGTCTTTTTAATTTCCCGCAGGAAATATTGACTTCAATTGTTGAGCAAGGCGCCAAGTTTACGCAGAAGGAATACACTGACCTTTTGTCACTGCAGGTGCGCAGTCAGACGATCAGAGACAACAGTGCGCATGAGCGTCGACTACAAATGCTCAGTGAGATATTCAAGAAATGATTGGAAGATCTTTCACTCAATAAGTACTCTCCGGGCTGATTGGGCCACTTAGTTGCTCTCAATAGCCAATACTAAATGAAATGAAAATAACTCTCAATTTCAGTTTATTAAGCGTCAATATTGGCAAGTCTCATCTGATACTAGAGTGGTTACGATTAGTAACTTAACCAGGCAATGTATCTCACATTGGAATGGTTATATCGAAAAACGTTTTTACAATAACTGAGCAAATTATTGCGCGCTGATTGGCTCACTTTTATTGTCAATAAGAGTACAGACGAACGAAACACGTAAAGCTGACGTAATCAGCAAAAGCGATGAAATTCTGATTCTGCGGCAATCGCATCTTCCATTAACTCTTGCATTTCTTTCCTTCGTTCGAAAATCAGTTTTGGCTTTTTGTTATTGTAAAAAACAAATTGACGTCAGTTTTTTATGCGTCTGTCCTCTTATTGATGATAAATTTCGTCATAACTTTGTCAAAGTTTGTCGAAAATCCACTAGCCTGCTCCTAGATCTACAGCACTTTGACAATGGTTGGATATCCCCAGGAAAGCTAATTCCAACATTGTTATTTACAGTTTAATGCTCCCAACCCATGAATACAGCAGCACAACAAATTGTGTGGGAAAAGGGGTAGGGGATGAAGTACTCGAGTTGCCTATACACATCCATCTATAAGGATCATACAGGTCAGGTTGCTTGGCAACGAGAGTGCTAAGCCTCTCATGGAGTCCTAATCCCAAGGCCACTGAGAGGTCCTAATCCTCTCTATGGGGTCCTAATCTCCAGTCCCTGAGAGGTTCTAATGCTCTCAATGAGGTCCTAATCCCCAGGCCCTGAGAGGTCCTAATCCTCTCTACGGGGTCCTAATCCCCAGGCCCTGAGAGGTCCTTATCCTCTCGACAACCGAGTATCCTGGGGTCCCATTCTACCAAGATAGCTGACCATGTGAGTCTGTGGGGCAAAGGGTGACCTGTATGGAGCACTTCATCCCACCCAAACTTTATTAGATAACAAATAATTCAGCTCGAGGACTTTAAATAGTCAGAACCTGCTAAATTATAAAAAATCAAAAAATCAAAAATAAAATAATAATAATAATAATAATAATAATAATAATAATAATAATAATAATAATAATAATAGGACAACATTATAAGATAGATACAACAAAACTGAAGTCAGCAAACAAAGTCGAAACAGCACAGCACGCTGTGCGAGTCCAAAACAGCACTAGGCTGGATAACTGTAACATAAGGGCAGACATGCTGCACAAGTCCACAAGAGCACAAAGCTTTATGACAGTAATATTTGCTAGAAAGTCATAATGGGCAGACATGCCGCACAAGTCTACAACAGTATTTGGCTGTATAACTAATGTTAGCAATGAAAACCCTCTACAGGAGGTAACTTCACAGAATAGGTAACCCAAAACAACTAAGGGCTAAAATACAATGCTTATTATTTTCATAACATTTCTGATAGTATGAGGGAATTTACAAGATTAATTATTAACCGTTTTACTCCCAAGAGTGCCACAATCAAAATTCAAAACAAATAAAAATATTCTTGGTAAAAATAAAAATAGTACCAAGGGAAAGTACCGAAACTGTTGGAGAGGTCTTACTTCAGTGGTCACACCATAGGATTTCATCAACAAAACAAAGGTTTGAACCACAAAAATGACTCCAAGTGACTTTGGGAGTAAAAGGGGTTATGGCAATTGCTGGGAATAAAATCTGTAAACTATAATTTTGTTGCCAATACGTTAACAAGACAAGGGCTGGGTGGGTGGGAATTTTTGGCCACCGCTTGGAAAGATCAGGGAATTATGAACTCCATGCAGGGAAATGTAAAAGAGAACAGTAATGTTTTGATTGACAGTAAGACTTGCTGCATTTTGATTGGACTAGAAATGACAAGTCATTTCCTATGCACTAGGTCAAGTTGACCTTTGGATATACACACAGAGGCCATTGTCTTGCTAGCGCATTGCGTGACAGATATGATCACCTTCATGGTTGTCACATTAACTTAAATTTATAATATTTATAAATTTGCTTTATAGAACATACAAATATTCAGTGGATATAGGTCATGGGATGAGTGGATAATGTTTACTGTGTCGTGCGCACTTAACGGCTGGAAATCGAGCCTACTTGTTCAAATGAAAGTTC
The DNA here is from genome assembly GCA_964030785.1 of Siderastrea siderea. NCBI lineage: Eukaryota > Metazoa > Cnidaria > Anthozoa > Scleractinia > Rhizangiidae > Siderastrea > Siderastrea siderea. The sequence goes on from OZ034968.1 coordinate 68,348,326, forward strand.
CTGAGCAGTACCATTTTTCAACCGTATGGCGTGGCCACTCAGCTTGGTTCCAGTCTCCTTATTTGGGGATTTGCTTCCCATCTACAAAACTGTGGACCAACCGGTTTCCTCGCATAAATGGGTTCTCCTTTTCTCCAAAATAGGATTTATGTCACGATACGTCGTCGTAGGAAAAACGAGTTAATTATTATTCAAAGTTATCATAACAAAATGTAAAACTATGAAAGTATTTTTGATTAGATCACTAAAGAAACAAGATTTTGCACATAGGTTTACACTACAGAAATAAATTCAAAACGTTTTGTAACCAATTGTTCACAAAAAAGTCAACTTTACAGTTATATGAAGCTCGATATGCCTATTGATAGTAGCCACAAATTTTCGGCGGAGAAAAACGGTGGTCGGAAATGCATCTGTGTTCTAGGCTACGTACCGAATAAGCGCCTCCGCCTTGAGGAAGCATTTCAAAATTATCATCAGATTAAATCGCTGCCAGCTATTGTTCGAAGAATTACAGTACACGAAAAGGTAAGTGACATGTTTGGAAAGGAATTGAGAACTGTTAAGAGAATATGTACTTTGGCACACTTGACTTATTTTTAATGACGACGAGGATGATTTCTTGTACAGATTGCTAAACGTGCCACTACCAAAATTATGTACCTTAAGTTGTTAAGTTGTTAAGTTCCCTAGTAGTGAGTTATGTAAAGTAGTAGTGACTTACGCTAGAAATTCGATGTTGAACACAGTAGAGGGGACAATAAAGCTATTGAATCTTCTCTTGTATTTCCCTTCCAAGTCTTTGTGTGGTGCAGTACGAGAAGTTATATTAAAACATATAAAAAGTGGATATCAGTGTGATAAATCCGTGACAGAAATCGATCCCGGCTTGGGTTATGACTTTTCTCAGACCTGTAATTTGTTTCCTACTATCAACACCTTTTGGAGATTTTTATTAAATTGCATATATCGTTCGACCATCTTTTTTCACGACATTTTTCTTCAGCGATTTTCTACATACGTAGTACGAAATGCTAGAACGGTACGTCAGGATTGATCTCTGAATGTTTTGCTGTTGGGAAAAAGTAAACGACCACATTGAAAAAGGCTTGTTAACAGCCGAAAACCCATCCTCGGAGACCCAGGGGCAGATAGTCGGCGCGAGAGGCAGATAAAACGGGCGAACTTTATGCGAGCAGGAGCCTGGTGCGATCGATAGTTTACAAGTCGGGCTGGAACAGCCCCTGGGAGGATACCTTTAACGGACTAGTTCAATAGCCTATTTGCGTTCTTGCTTCTGATTGAGCACAAATTTTGAGGCATTGTATTTTTTGTGCCCAATCAGCGATCAGCTTATTTCACTCTTCCTTTCGTGACGTCTTATACAGAGTTTAACTTTGCTAAACCTTTTACCGAGATCTCATGCACTCTGCTTACTGAAATCAACTTTCTATCTCACTCATTCGATAGGCCTACCATCGAAGAAAGTTTTCAATAGTAATATGCAAACCCACAAAGCCGAAAAAGAAAACAAGTACGAAAATCAGATTGAGGTATTGTGAAAAGTTCACACCCTAGATGTGGACTTTTAGAAGCGTGCAGTTAGGATTTACGTGTGATCCACAACACGTCTTTGCGTTTGCATGCTTCTGAAAGTTCACACCTAAGGTGTGAACTTTTCACATTACCTCGCTCTGATTTTCGTACTTGTTCTTTTCTTTTTCCTTGAGTACCCTTTCCAAATTTCTCGATTTCTCGGCTTTGTGGCTTCGCATATTGCTATTGAAAACTTTCTTTAATGGTAGGCCTATCGAACGAGCGATATAGAAAGTTGATTTCAGTACGCACCAGTGCATGAGATTTGGGTAAAAGGTTTAACAAAGTTACTGTTGTGATACAAGATTACGTATCTTTTCTTTCTCGATCGTTAATGAACGTTATTATTTTCCTTGTGAATGCATGTAGAATGATTCATTTTGAAATATGGGTGAAAACTTGTAGAATAATTATTCAGAGATATTCTAATAAGTCACGTTTATTTCCTGTGAGTTTGTTCGCTACCTGAAGCTGAAAGGACGTCAAATAAATACGCGCTAAAGAACAGTTACCTCTTCGAATCGTTCTATCCCTTCGATACAAGATTTTTCTACACAATTACGATAAAGAGACACGCGTGGAAACAGTTACACTCTGTATAAGACGTCACCAAAGAAACGGTGAAATAAGCTGATCGCTGATTGGGCACAAAAAATACAATGCCTCAAAATTTGTGCTCAATCAGAAGCAAGAGCGCAAATGGGCTCTTAGCCTGTTCCAGGCGTTCAGATAGTGGAGCACGAGCTCCTCTCCCCTAGTCTCCCCTCGTTTTTTCCCGCTCTTTCGCTCGCTTTAGTTTTCGCTTGCGCTCCACTATCTGAACGCCTCGAACAGGCTAATGGGCTCTTGAACTAGTCCGTTAAAGGTATCCTCCCAGGGGCTGTTCCAGCCCGCCTTGTAAACTATCGATCGCACCAGGCTCCTGCCCGCATAAATTTCGCCCGTTTTATCTGCCTCTCGCCCCGCCTATCTGCCCCTGGGTCTCCGAGGATGCCGAAAACCTGAAAAACCTCTTTGAAATGACTACGTTTTTGGCATCTTTCGATCCTGCTTTTTCCATTTCTCATAGCCAAGAAAATCCATCAGCTCACCACAGATATTTTCCACAGCTCTTATAAAGGGCTCCGGAGCTGTTTTCCATCTGCTAATAGCAACTGTAGCGTTTCTGTACACAGAATAAGCGTCTCCTTGTTTTGTATTTGTTTTAAGAGCACCTATAAATTCATGAACGCTCGCCGACCAATCGAATCCCGCAAACCTGTATAACTCCTGTGCTACATTTAAAGTATTCAACGCAAGGTCTTCGTAGCGAATTACTTTAAAGCGATCCTTAAGCCAGGGTGGGCGATATAACAAGCCAAGCCGTATATTCTGCAACATTGGATCACAAAGGTCTTGAACAATTTTATGAAAGCTGGGATCCAAGTGGCCCTCCATCCATCCCAGCACTTTAACCCTGGAGAAAACAACTGCTCTTGGGTCGCGAACTAAGTGGACGACTTTAACGTCATATCGATTTTGCTGTTGGAGAAGTTCTTTAAAAGTTTTTATTGTTCCGTTGGGCAGACGACCTAACAAAATCTTGAGAACAGTGTGATTGTAATTGTTACAAGCTTTACTAAGCAGGATATTTGAAATCTTCGGCAAATACTTTCTAGATAGCGCTTTGCTCTTATTTCGATGAAAGTGGCTCGAAAACGACGCTAAAGTGGAATTACTAATATTACTAAAATTACACTGGAGGAAACTATCGATTACTTTGATGCTAGTTTCTTTGTTGTTTTCCGGCTCCTTATCCCCAAGCTCCAAATTGACTTTAAACATTTCGTTTCTAACGGCATATAACGGCTCAAAGAAATACATGACGTGCGGATTGCGGTCAAATAATGATCCAAGGAAAGTAGATCCCCCTCGGCCTGGACTCAATATGATGAGATTATTCCTCGCAGCAAACCTTTGCTGTAGCTGGTATCCTTCCTCTTTTATATCTTTTTCGTCACTCTGTGTTGTGCCGTCGTCAGTTTCGTTCGGTGAAGGTTCTTTTAGTTTCATACCCAACTCCAGCACACGCCTACTTTCAGACGTCTTTTGTGATTTTTCTAATTCTAGGGCTTCTCCAGTCCGTTCAGCCTGTTCTTTGTCGTCACGTAAACTCGCATAGCCCCTCACCAAGGTGTCGTGGGAATTCGCTCCTCGAGTTAAAAATATTAAGCGTGTCCATGGTCTCGTTAAGCCATAACTGTAGAAGAACACCAAAAATAGCGAAACAACAGCAGAAAATAGAAAAACCTTCAAGCTGGTCCTCATGATTTCTTTCAGTAATATTTGTTTCGACGACAGGCAACTTTGTTTAATTTCAACGTCACCTACGAAAGTAACAAAAAACACAAAGTTAGTCGAATGTCATGAGCGGGAATCAAACCTAGCCTGCAATCAGCTGTTTTTGTTGAGTTTCTGCGCGACTTATGGAGGGAGCCGCTATTTAAGAGGCTCTGACTGTAAATATCGAGAATCGTCGGACAAGCTCAAAAAATCGAAAATCCTGATAACTTGCCAGAAGAATACCTTTGGGGAGCTATCTTCGAAAATGTTACTTAAACCTTCTGGAATTCTATTGTTTTCGAGAAATTCGGAAAAACGGTTTTGCTTAATTTATTACGCAATAATCAGGCTTAAAATTAATCAAATTGAAACCGCTTGCTTTAAAACCGTTTGCAACGCCAGAAAACAATTTTAATTTTAAATGATAGCAATACCCTTATACTTTCTATCAATGGGAATTGCAGGGAGTTTTGCTTTATTTATGTGGTTTGGTGGTTCTTTGAAACAAAGGCATTTTGCGCACTTCGGAAAAAGGCAAAAATTGGTAAACTACAGAGGCTTAAAATGGGTCTTGGTATGTCTAATGTCGAATTGAAATAAACACTGTGATAAAGTTTGGCCCTACTTCTATTATGATATGAAATAAAAAATCTGGGCAATTCAGGCTCGCGCTGACAAAAACAAAAATTCGCGAACCAGTGTTGCCAAAATTTGCATAATTTGGATAATAGGAAAAAGAACTGTAATGGAAGGACGACTTGAAATATGACAAATCGTTTACCGTAACTATTTTCAGATGGTCTTTCTACTAGATGATGCATTTGCTGGTATCTTCATTTATTTTTCTGAAGAATTACGAACAAATTTGGAAAATTGTTGGTGAAACTTAAGAGTGCAGTGGGTTATCATATTTTGTCAGATGTCTTTACTTTGCAGCACCAGTGGCCTTTCTTTGTTATTTGCAGTTTCTTTGGGAAAATACTAATGTTCTCGAAAATCCAAACGGTTTCTTTTATTAATCATTAAAGTTGACGTACGCGTATAAATTGAGAGCTAAAATGGCTGTGTAAGGTAAGGAACACAAAGTACCACTCAAAATAATCAAGTCACGCAACCGATCACTGCACGTTCATGCAAACGTGAAAATATTCTTCAGTGAAAATCTTTTCCTCCAAAACTGTGAAAGAGTTCTCAGCGATCTTGCAAAGTAAAACCAAAAAAACTGTGTATTGATATCTCTTAGATATACAGCCGCATTAAGAACTCATAAATACCGATCCCGTCCGTGGTTTGCATTTAATTTTAAACATATTTATACAAGTGTAATAATATTGATAGAAAGAGCACATGTTTTGACAAATACGTATAAATCATAATAATAATGATGTACTTTTGCTTCCTGGCCAAAATAGTGTCATTTCAAAAAGTCGCCCAAAATCTTAGTAGTCGTTTGAAAAGAGCGATCGAGTCAAGTACACAACAACATACTACGAAAGGGTTAACTGTAAGTATCGTTTCACGCAGAATTTTTTTCGGCTTTTCTTGGGAAACTGTGAAAATCCGTTTAACTCTTGGAAATCAAGCTATCATCGCTTCTTAATTAAGCCACGGTGAATATTGTAAAATGACACTATGTTCTGAATGAAAGACACAAAGAGTTCTGGTTTTCGTCGAAACGTGATTCCTTGAAATAATTACAAAGACTGAATTCTTTGACATTCCGCCACGAGAAAGTTGTACACAGTCTTTCATCCCTTGACTAGCCGATGAAATTGTTTTCGAAGGCAAAGCTGTGTTCGATTTCGAATTTATCCTCGTCATTTATCCTGCGACTATTCTCGGAGGCTAACAAACCCTAAATCAAGGCCTATGAGAGGAAGCGACCTCAAATGTCTCTCAATAGTTTTACGCGGAGTTATGTCCATCCTGTTAGCAGACGTTTTGAATTTGTATTCAGCGGGTAAAACTAAGCCCTCCATAAATAGAAAGAAAAACATTGAGGTTCTTTGATATCCTGTCGCAATCAGCCGTAAACAAGGAGCAGTCTAACTAGCCTTTCTACACAGGATATTCGAGCAAAAATATATACGTGCGAGCGTAAAAATCGCCTGCCGCGAGGAAACGTGCTTCGCTTTTGCATTGAGCCCAGCACAACGAGTGTGTAATTGTGCGCCCCAAAATGTATCATTGTACAATCTCTACAGGAATTATGGTCACAAGCTGCGTGTATTCCTTTCCAACTGATAAAATTTTGTAACTATTTCGAAAAGTTCAGTTTTTAATATCCTATTTCATTTATTTTGTAGTGTCTGCTTTTTCTTAGTTTCTCCGAAAGTTCTAAATACGTACAGAAACCCATCAACGGGCGACCCTAAAACGCGGAATGGCGGAATGATGGAACGGCGGAACGGCGGAAAATTACCCCAAATCCTAAAACGCGGAATGGCGGAAAATCACCCCAAATCCTAAAACGAGGAATGGCGGAAAATCCTAAAACGCAGAATGGCGGAAAATCCTAAAACGCGGAATGGCGGAAAATCACCCCACATCCTAAAACTCGGAACGGCGGAAAATCACCCATAATCCTAAAACGCGGAACGGCGGAAAATCACCCATAATCCTAAGACGTGGGAAACAAAATTACATGGCACTGATTCGCTTGACGAAAAAACAGTCAGGCTAAGCCAAATGGCGCTAATGTTCAGCTGCAAGGTTTCCCGCGAGCCCTCACCTGTACAGTGCGAATTGTGACTAACTTCATATTCCCATACTTCACCCCCGCCTTCAACAGTTTACTACCGTAAAACACAACAGAAGACATCTGCAGATATTGCACTTCTCTTCCTGATTCTCTTTTATTTAATTGTTTATCATAAACATTGGTTACTCAGTAACTTAGATAATCTCAAAGTCACAGCGTCAAAAATAAACGATTTAACTGTTTTATTGTAGTCACTCAATCGTTTATCAGTCGAGTCGTTAATCAAGATTTGTTATTTTTATACTAAAATGCTAAATACTTATGCTAAAATCAAAAATATATTTTGATATTTTTATTCAGTTTCATAAGTCGTGACTTATTTCGTCTACTAAAACAAAGTCCAAAATTACAATAATAAATCATAAAAAACATTAAAAGGTCATAAAAAATCATGCTGGGCTAACATTAACGTAACAGCAACTGTCCATATATGCAGTGCTTTGTGTTTCGTAACCTAAGCCTAAAATAGCAATGGAATAATTTTGGTAATTCAATTAATATGAAAGGAAAATATCGAGCGATTGAATCGAACGATAGGCTAAAACGTAACAAAACTATACTTTAGCTATTTAGTTTGCAAAAAATGAATGAAAATCTAACAGGATAACCTTTCTATTCTTTTATTTTGAAGAACGATGCCTGACTTTCGATTCGCTTTCTGATGTATTTTAAAAACTGTCGTGTAGATCCATTTAGGAGACTACAGATTTTTGAAACAGCGGTAGAAAGCGTGGAAATGCTAGGCTGCTAAGCTGAAGTAAATATGGCAGCTTTTTGTAGGAACAAAGCAATGGAAAGAAATCGTTCTTCGCCTCCTTCAGGGCATTCGCGAGCCCAGATGAAGGTTGAGTTTATTCGTGAAAAAGCCTTTTTTCGGTGTTAATTTGCGGCCTCCTATGTTATCGGGGAAGGCTATATTTTACGTATTTAAAAAGATCGTAGACTGAAGATAATTTTAAAGTGGTCGGCACCGTTGAAAGCATGAAACACACGGGCAGCTCAAAGCTTAGAAATCAATTTTTTTTTCTTTAATTATATTTAATTATTTTAGTTAAATTCGGTTTGATTTTTCTTGGGAAAACAAAGTTACCCTAGACCCTCGACATGGTACCCTCGACCCTCGACATGAAACCCTCGACCCTCTCTACCTTCGACGAAAAGATAGACTCCTAATTAATACGTTACGTACTCTGCTTTACTCGGAGTTTCAGTCAACATAATGAAAACAATGCCACTACATAAAAACCGTGAATTTTTGGCAGTACGAATGTGTGAACTCTGGGTATGCGTGTACAGATATCTTGTTTATCAATGTCTTTAAATCACGCCATTGCCGTCTATATTCTTTCGGTCATCTGTAGATGATAAACATTGAATCAATTTGGGGGTCGCTACTATCGCGGGCATCGTTACTTTCGGAGGGTCGTTACTTTCAGGGATTTATTAGCTTCCTCCAATTTTTAACGTTCCGCGTTTAGGATTATGGGTGATTTTCCGCCGTTCCGCGTTTTAGGATGTGGGGTGATTTTCCGCCATTCCGCGTTTTAGGATTTGGGGTAATTTTCCGCCGTTCCTCCGTTCCGTCATTCCGCCATTCCTCGTTTAAGGGTCGCCCCCATCAACTGGTATGGAAGAAACGCGATTTGTTCGGATTTCGTGCTTGCTCAGCGTATGCCTGTATAATTGTCGGAATATTCTCGCGCGAGTTTTAGCAAATCATAGCAATGCGTCTGCAATTCTCGTCACCTTCTTCAATTGCCAGTTTGTACCGCATTCTTAGATTTTATGAAAAATGTTTCCCTTCCACAAATCATTTAACTGAATTTAAACGTATACTGCACGTGATGAACCCTCTTTGATGCAAGTATATTCGTAACACGAGCCTACAAATGTAGTTCTTTCCGATCCCGATATTGAGCAAGCGGGAAACATCTCCCAGGACATTTATCACTGCTTTACTGACAAACGAAAAGCGCACGATAAAGACGAGCAGCCGTGAGGAAAAAGTGTGGAGGCCAGAATCAGTGGATTTTTAATTCCCTTTGAGCCCTTCGCCCTCCCCTCCCCTGTCGGTTTTTCATTTCTTGGCTTTATCCCACAGGCGTCCCAAACTCACGATTCGAGAAATCGATCGAATAAATGATTTATGTAAGCATATGAATGATTTATGTAAGCGTATGAGTGATTTATGTAAGCGTGTCGAGTGGGACGTGACTACTTAAAGTGCGCGGTGTTGTGTTACAATTTAGGCCGTTGGAAATTTGAGCGCTCTATAAGACTTTGTATGGAGTTTAAACACAGGTAGCCCAAGCTCACTATTTTAGGCCTTCAAACACAGTAATCCAACCCTCCTGTCGACGATTATAAGAGTTTGTATGGGAAATCTTTCTTTCACTTCTAAAACCGAAATAAAATTGCCTACAAAACTCACCGTTCTCGTTTTCTTGTAGTTTCCTAGTATATCCCTGCCCCCCCTTTAATTAAGGTTAACAGAAATCAAGAAAGGTGAGTACATTTTCTTTATTTTATTGAAAAGAAGGTAAAATTTTATTTCGTCGAGCGCTTTTATTCTACGTTATTTTAAACTCCATACAAAGTCTTATAGAGCTCAAATTTCCAACGGCCTAAATTGTAACACAACACCGCGCACTTCAAGTAGTCACGTCCCACTCGACACGCTTACATAAATCACTCATACGCTTACATAAATCATTCATACGCTTACATAAATCATTTATTCGATCGATTTCTCGAATCGTGAGTTTGGGACGCCTGTGTTTATCCAAACATTTTCTCGAAACGCGCTGGGGCTAGGGTCACTGAACACACCATACTGGGTGGGTTCGCAAGTGAACCCACCGGGTTTCAACTTCTTTTATTTACTTTGACACAGTTTTTTTTTACTAGCTAGCTCTGGCATGACGTCAAGACAGGACAAATTTCAAAACAATCACATATCATTAACTAAAACCAAACCAATTACAAGATGCAGACAATCAAATGATCCAACGAAAACTCGAAGCAAATACATGTGACCAGTGCCAAGCGTGGAAAAAACGTTCAAGGGCAAAATAAATTGGTTGTTGTTGCAGTATACCATGTGTATACGTTCCTATTAAAGCCTACTTAGCTGTCTTAGTAGGCTGCCAAATTGATTGAAGACAACATCCTAATACATGAGCTTTTCAGCCATAGCGTTCTCGCACTCTACTCGACCGGGTGCGATTCTCATAATTTGTTGTTGTTCTGTTTTTCTTGTGTGTGTGTGTGTGTGCGTGTGTGTGTGTTTTTGTTTTGTTTTGTTTTTACCAACTGCTCTTAGTGTAGCGACATTTATTTCTCGCGACAGCAGCAAACCCAAACTGGCAAAAGATGTGTCATCTTGGCAGCCCTGCTAATAAAAGATGTGTCATCTTAAGAGCAGGAATGGTTGCCACCGTCACAAAGAAACAAATACTCTTCCACTGATTGAGTTTCAACCGGGGTTTCAACTCTTTCTTTTTTTTTTCCCCTTTTTTTCCTCAAACTTCATCGCTATGATAAGTGAGAAGTCTATGGCTCACGTTGATCACAGACTTAGCTAAAACCTGCTTTCCGACTAAAACTCGCTGCTTTGAACTTTTTAAATATTTATATGTTCATTTTGCCAGTTCGAGACTTAGGGCCCGTTTACATGGAAGGAGGGTAACCCTCCTACAAGGGTTACCCTCCTAGAAGGGTTACCCTTTTCTATTGTTTTTCCCGGTTTCGTTTACATGAAAGGTAGGGTCACCCTAGGAGGAGGGTTACCCTACCTGCTTGCTAGGGTAACCCTTCTAGAAGGGACAACTTTTTGTTTATTTAAGCCATGTAAAAGGTCGAGGTAGGGTTACCCTCCTAAGAGGGACAAGTCTAGCGCGATCGGATTACTGTCACATTGCCGCCAGACTGCTTAAAATATAATAATAACAAATGGCTTTGCGCGCTTATAAACCTGGAGAATTATTTCGTCGACCTATGCTGGCAAGATTGAATCAAAAGGACGAAGAAGAAAGTAATATTAGTTTGGAGGCCGGAATAGATCATTCTGGTGAAATCGTTCTGGTAAAAGGCGAAGGCCTTGACCTAAAAGATTCACCACACGGAGTCAACCACTGGAAAATATAAACACAAGTAATAATAAATCAAGAGGCGAGTCTTCAGCCAAAAAGGCAAAGAAATGAGCACGAACGCCCGAAGCCGCTGAGGTGCTTCTCAATTACGTAAACGAATTTCGAAGTGCGACTCTGATCCGCGTGATGGTTTCAGGTTTCCGCGCCCTTAGCTGGTAAGACAGCCCCAGGGATAACCCTACACATGTAAAGAAGGGCTATCTTTTGACCCTCTAAGGAGGGTAGACCTTCTAGGAGGGTTACCCTCCTTCCATGTAAACAGGCCCTTAGATATGCAGGCCGCTCTCCTCCTTAACTCTACTAATTATGGCTGGAAAGGCTGACAAATTGTTTCAAGAAATTATTTAAGCACAAAGGTTTTGGAACCAGAGCTTTCATTCCTTATTCACGGCCGCGTCATTATTATCATATGTTTGTTTGTTGTTGTTGTTTTTGTTGTTGCTTAATTTTTTGGTTTTTATCAACTGCAATTTATTTCTTGTGACAACAGCAAACACAAACTGGCAAAAGATGTGACATCTTGGCAGCCCTGCTAGTGAAAGATGAGTCGTCTTAAGAGCAGGGATGGTTGCTACCGTCACAAAGAAACAAATATTCTTCAATTGACTTTCAACTCTTGCATATTTTTACTCAAACATTACTCTGATTACTGCTGTCAGAGCTGAGAAGACTCGTCGGTTGCTCAGAACGATTGGCCTACATTAGCTAAGTTACGGACTGGCAAAATGAACATCGAAATAACTGAACTTCAAATATCTTTCCATGAATCAGAGTTAGTAAGTGGCAAAAAACTGTCAACTTAGTGGACAGTATTTCTAACAAAAGAGGTGCCTCCTCCATCGTCTGACTTGTTTGATAGACCGAATAAGCAAACCGATTTCAAACAGTTACTGATTTCTTCTGATTCTTTTCTTAGCATCTTACTGCAACCAGACCTTGTAAACAAATTAATGTGGATTAGCTGTAATTAATTTTAATAAATAAATTTGGTATCCAACTTGCCATACAATGCTGTTTTGCGTTTGTTCGATCCACACAAATTCCCGCCAAAATTATAGTGCTTTATTGAGCACTGATCGAAGCCGTTCCAAAATACTGGAGAGAAAAACCCGGCATATGCATGTAATTCATGTAACTTCGCGTTTGTGATTAGCAATGATTTAAAGTTGTAATGAGGCGACGAAATCTTAAATGTAACCGAGGCATATCTGAGATAAATAACAAAATTCAGATCGAACACGTGGTTTTGTTCAAGACTTGTAGCCCTCTAATATTTTTCCATACCGAAAAGACTACTTAGTTAGCAGCTACAATTGTACCCGATTTTGCACGGCTTACATACAGATTCAACTTACCAGAGTCCACTACGCGAGGCTTTTGTGAAAGGACATCAGGGAAGATTTTTCTAGTCTTGTTCACTGTAATCTAGTTTGAATTTATCCCATTGTTTGATACAAAAGGAAAACAAAATGTCGATTCCCAGAGTTCCAGGATAACATCAATCTAGTCACATCGCTTTTAGGCTCCGGAAACGGGTGCATTGACGGTATTGGAAGGAAAACAAACCACTGAGATCAGCCTTTAACAACCCCCTGTAACATCACATCGTTTCTCAAGAAAATGAAACCAGAAACTGCAAGAAAACACTTCATTGATCCTTTTCGTTACTGGCATCCGGTGACAAATTATGATGTACAAAATTAGAAAGACCTCCTGGTCTCGCTCCTGTTGGAAAGTTTATTCTTGGCGAAAGTCCATCGCAGAGTTTTCAGTCAAATGTTAGCCGCTTCCAACCAACAGAACATTAACCGTGACTATTTTGCTTTTCGCTGCATTTTTGAAAAAATATTTTTCGATTGCTTACACCTTGAGCGGTCTCACCTTACCACACACAAATTAATTTTTATAAATGAGTTTTTGGTTCGGATTTCCTATTTGATTGACCAAAATTGTCTTGTGTTGACTTGTGAATGATGCGCACCATTCCTCTATGGAAAAATCAAGTCACGTTTGACTCGATGACATGTATGAGTCGGTCCTTACGTCTCCGCTGTTCTGGTTTACATTTGATGCAGTGACGTTTCGATCATGAAGCAGCAGATTACGACGCCTTGCGGTAAGCCCATTAGATACGCTTGAAAAACCCCTCACAAATTCTTAGAAAAGTTTTCTAAGAATTTGTATGGGACAACAGGAGGTACTTACAGTTCGCGCTTTCTCCGTCCTGTCATGAGTCTTCTCTCGAAGAGAAAGGTGTCATATGTATACGAAACTAATTCTAGACTTGCCTGTCGGAATTTTCGTCCCAGTAGAATATCAACTGCACATGACAGTATGCCCCAAACACAGGGATGCGTACGGTATTCGCTGGAGAGCTAGCCATGCATAAAACAGCGGCCAATGCAGGAGACCGCATTCAAAAACTGCCATAAGTAGGTTGACAAATTGACAAAAATATTCACGTGACACGGGTCACGCAACAACTTGTGTAGAACTTTTAAAACTTCTTCTCCTTCTCTTTAGTTTTACGTAGAAATAGTACAAGCCCAAAACAATGCAAGAATAGATTGAAGAAATGTTTTAGTCCATTCTTTGTGTATCGTCAGTGTATAAAATCCTCCAAATTAAGCTCACCCAAACTACTATTTTTCATTTCATTCATTTCATTATGCAAATTTTGGCAACACTGGTTCGCGAATTTTTGTTTTTGTCAGCGCGAGCCTGAATTGCCCAGATTTTTTATTTCATATCATAGTAGAAGTAGGGCCAAACTTTATCACAGTGTTTATTTCAATTCGATATTAGACATACCAAGACCCATTTTAAGCCTCTGTAGTTTACCAATTTTTGCCTTTTTCCGAAGTGCGCAAAATGCCTTTGTTTCAAAGAATTACCAAACCACATAAATAAAGCAATTCTCCCTGCAATTCCCATTGATAGAAAGTATAAGGGTATTGCTATCATTTAAAATTAAAATTGTTTTCTGGCGTTGCAAACTGTTTTAAAGCAAGCGGTTTCAATTTGATTAATTTTAAGCCTGATTATTGCGTAATAAATTACGCAAAACCGTTTTTCCGAATTTCTCGAAAACAATAGAATTCCCCAATAGAACTCCCCAAAGGTATTCTTCTGGCAAGTTATCAGGATTTTCGATTTTTTGAGCTTGTCCAACGATTCTCGATATTTACAGTCAGAGCCTCTTAAGTAGCCTGCATGCGAAACGAACTGGCAAGAAAAACGAGATGACTCCCCCACCGAGTTACACGAACACACAACATGCGAGCTTACTACTATGGCTCCTCGCGAACCGGACGGAGGCTCTAACCAGTGAGCTAAAATTCGGGGCGACTCGTGTAGAGCTACGTCATATTATTAGGTTGATTAGTGAGACACGTCTTGTATACTGTTAGGGTCGAAAGCGCCCTGTGTCAGTGTGGTCAGAAGAGAGAAGCATGGTCAGAGACCTCAAAAACATGAACTGAATTCAGTTTACAACACCGCCTGACTTGTAGTCGTAATGCTATTAGCTGCAGCACCGGGATGTGACAAACTTCCATGTCTGATTTCCTTCAACCAAAGTACATCAGCAGTCATCAAGTAATTCTGACTTGGGTTCTTAAAAGCTTGGGATTCTTGGTAAGGTTTTCACCACTCCGTTGAAAAGCTCGAAATAGTTAGCTACGTGACGGAAATTTAGCGGTTTGTCCTATAACCGTATTGCTTGAATTTCGCCAGTGACCAGATTTTTATGAAGTGCCGCAGCCAGAAATTCGTAAAATAGGCATGTTCGTTTTCGCTCCAAAATTGATAAATTATTTTAGTAACTTGCAGTTGAGTAGGTATGAAAATTCATGACGAAAATAGCATGACATTCAGTTCTTTGTTCTCCGCTAAACTCTCACAACAAGGAAAGCCGGACCTTGTGTCTTATAGGGGGTGTCCACCGACGTAGCGGTCGACACCTCAGTCGAATGTTGGGCGATATGTCGACCGACAGTCGACCGAGGTGTCGACCGCTACGTCGGTGGACACCCCCTATAAGACACAAGATCCGTGAGTTGCCAATTGGTTGGAATATACTTAATCGCATCCATTTCTGTACCTACCTTCACTGGGCATACCGAAGTAGTTTGTATAAAAACCTTGCCTTTCCCATTTGCTAATTGAGAAAAGTTGTATTTAATTAAAAAGGAAATGAGATATTTGTTACCTTGACTGTAAACGAAGCAACAACAACAACAACAACAACAACACACTTTATTTGCATTCCCAATTAGAAATGGTATTGCAAAAGTATAGGAAAATAATGATAATAATAATACGTATTACATCGAAAGATATGTAAGGGTAAGTAATAGGATCAACTAATTGACGATTGTTGCGATTGTCGATTCATTTCTTAGTGCAAAAGCTTCATAAATGAAGTAACCTAATTTTTTACAGAGAAAGGCATCTATATTATTAAAGAGAAATATAATTTTTTGATTGGCATCTAAAGAACTAAAATCAGAATAATTGCTAACAATGTAGTCTATTAGAGATTTTCTAATTGTATTATATCTACTACAATTAAGTACAAAATGTTCTTCGTTTTCAACTTCATTTGAGCTGCAGTTTTGACAGATTCTCAGATGCTCAGGAAGTTTAGGATAAGAATGTCTACCAGTTTCAATTCGTAGGTTATGGTTGCCTACTCTAAGTTTTGCTACTGCCCGACGATGTTTAAGATTTGTAATTAATTCTAGTGAGTTAGAGGGAGTGACATCTGTTTTAAAAGTAGAGTAAAATTTCAGTTTTTTGTTACATCTAATCAATTCATGTTGATGCTTTTCTAAACCAGTTTTAAAGTTTTCGATTATTTTGGATTGACACTTTTTAGTTTTTAATCTATCTCCTTTTGTATCAATCATAGTTTGAAGATCAGTAGAGAAATCGGTACCATATTGTTTAAGTATATCATAGATGGAGAGCATAAAGCATTTTTTTCCAGAGTCTGCCAGTTGAGTTGAAATTTGAAGGCATTGTCTGGCAACGCTTGAATTCGGAAGGTTTAGTAAGTGAAGCCAAAACTTGAGTGTATTAGAGAAAATAGTTAGTTTGAGAGGGAGTCTTCCGGTTTCATTTCTTGCTGCGACATTCGATGCTCTTCTATTAAGGCAAAGATAAAATTTGTAAAATTGCGAGTGAAAGCGTTCGATAGGATCTTTCTCCCATTTGCAAAGCAGTTGTGCTTTGCGAACAGCAGGATAGACTACATTGAAATGAGAGAATAAGTGGGCAATTTATGCCATTGTAATACAGCCAGCGCACACTGTGACCATGAATGTTTCTGTATTCATGCTCACAGTCTCAATGGAAACATTTTGAAAATTCTTTAATCACAGTGGCTAAATGTCTCAGAGTATACTCTTCAGCAGAGATAACTAACGGTGACACAAGCGATTTCTAATTTCTTCACTGAGTTCAAATTGAAATTGATTCTAGCAGTATGCAGGACGTGTGTCACAACTGAACCTAAATTTCACCACGCTAGCCCTGAATCTCCCAGTAACTTAGTCGGTGGTTAGTGCGTTACACCGGTGTACGGAAGGTCAGGGATTCAATTCCATGTGAGGACTTCAATTTTTTTGTTTGTCCGACTCTCTTGACAAACTGAATATTTCTTCGTTCTCATTTCATCACCAAGCTTAAACTCTGCCCTATTACTTATTTAATAAAAAAATTGCCATCTGCCTTTATTCATACCATCATTTGTTATCGATTTGTTTCTTAAGACAGAGTTAACGATGATACATTCAATTAAGATAAACCCGTCAGTATTTTTTAGCACTTACCTTCCTGTTTTTCTTAATCCCTTCGACAACCCACGAACAAGTTTTCCTTTAGTCCAAGCAATGTTTTAAAAATTACCATTTCTAAGTAGACAAAGTTTTCAAATGAGTCGCCTGCGGGGAGTTCAACCGTATTTCTTAGATACAAAAAGTGCCGTGAAAAATGCTCGTTAAGTCAAGTATATATATATCTTGCGACTTTAAATGGAGGACAAAAAGAACAGTTTGAAGACTCATCTTTTTAAGCACTATTTTAATCTATAGTTTTGTTTTATTATTTAGTACTTAGTATTTTAAAACCTTTATTGTGAAGCGCCATAGAGCTTTTGGATAAGGCGCTATAAAAATTATTATTATTGTTATTATTATTATTATTATTACTATTATTATTATTATTATTATTATTATTCAATGATACTTTATATGATCAGAAAAATACGAATATGCTCGTAATTTTCTAATTTTATATTTTTCTTACATTTACATCTTTATTGGTCTTGTTTTAAAACTTAGCACGCGTGCGGGCTTCCCAGTTACTCGCTCGAATCAGCCTTGTACCCAGGCGTTCTCCTCCCGACTGGGCGCGAAATGTTATGGCGCCACCGAATGAGTCGCCAGGAGAAATTCGGTGACGTCACGAAATTTCGCGCCAGTCGAGTGAGCGAGAAGAGAATGCCTGGGTACTAGGCTGCGCTCGAATAAATCAATAAGTGAGCTTTCTCGCGGGCTACGATAACGTAGGGAAATACTGGAAACGCAGATAGTACAATCGTGATAGATATCAGTAAAAACTGAAGAGACTTTGCATTGCTGTTCAACCGTCAAATCCCTGAGGACGCTGGCAGAGGACTTTCAGAACATTTCGAAGTCATGCCTAATCGTGCTTCACCTGGAGATTAGATTTCACTGCTTTTATTATCTGATGAGAGCCGTACAGGAAGTAAGAATTCTCCTTTTTGGTTGCATTAAATTTCTTCTTGCCCTTTATGTTGAAAGAGTGCAAACGAGGGAAGAAAGGCAAAAACGATTAACGCCAGTCGAACCTCCTTACAGACACCTTTGTAATACGGAAACGTCTCTATTACGGTCAGTTCACTTCGAAAGAGACAAAAATTCACACAAACTCTACTTCTGTAATGCGGCAGTAACAGCTGTCCCTTTGGTGTCTGTTTTTACGAAATTCGACTTAACTGATTGTACCACTTGAGTAGTCAAGTTTGAGTACTCCACCTTCAAATAACAATAGAACAACAGCAACGAAAATGCTGATACAAAGGGAAAAATCTACAACAAAATCACTTGATAGAATGTGAATTAAATTTAAGGTTGTGTTCGCTCGTTGTCTACTTGATTCAAGAACAAAATTAAGAAAAAAAGGCTATTGTTAAACTTGGCGTTACGTGATTAAGATTTTTCTTTGTGTGTTGTGGGCTGATACAGGAAAAAATTTGCCTTTTAAAAACTGCAATAATACGAAGAGACCCCTGGTAACATGTTTTTTTACGTTGGTGCAAAGAAAATGCGCATTGCGTTGATTATGATGATGATGATGATGATGATGATGATGATGATGATGATGATGATGATTGTTATTGCTGTGTTCATGCAGTCGAGCTACATGTGCAGCTCAAACTCCATGGACCCAGACACCAATGTGAACAATCTGAGCTGGAGCTTGTCGTCCTTTGAGGAGATAGCCACCGCTTGCATGGGGCAGTACAAATTCAGGTACGATTCAGACCTTCAGCGGTCGTTTTTCACACATAGTTTAACTCCGAGTGTTTGTAATCAGGATATCCAGCATCGAAAAGAAATTTTAAGAAAACGACGTGATGTGGACTTGTAATCCGGAGGTCCCAGGTTCAAGTCCCGCTCTAACCACTTGGATTTGTTTCACGGTAGACCCGTGCTCAAATCCTCGGTCACGCTTGTAAATAGCCAACTGGTAAGCCTCCCACCAGTTGGCGTTTTTAAAATATTTGTTTCATTTGTTATGTTACTTGCAGAATTTATAGTGTCACCAATTAGCACTGCAGTACTAAATACTCCGACACTTAACTAAAAGTTATTATTATTATTTTTCTGAGAAAATAATTGAGATGCTGTGTATACTTTCTCAAAAGTGAAAGTGTTCCGAATTGTCCTCCAATATTTTGGGGATCTGTTCTGTAAAACCAAGCTTGAAAGGTCATTCTAGAGGCTGAGCACAGCTTGGTTATTTTACTCACGAGCCGTCTTGCTTGGTGTTTGCAATGTTTCCATATCCTGTCATTAACTGGCAAGGCTTGTTAAATCTCCTTGGATTATTGGCTGTTCGCTTGAATGAACTTGAAACGGCGCTCATTTACAAAAACAAAATAAAAATTATTCGACTGTTTAAATGGGTTATATTCATCGCGTTCGGATGTTAACAAATAACATGAACTGCCACTAAATAAAAATATTAGTCTGGTCAAAAATTTATACTGACATTTCACATTTTTACTGGGATTACCCGAAAGAAAGGATCTGGGGAGCTTCGAAGCACTTGTAATAAACTTATCGAAGAAATATCGCGTAGGTTTTAGCAGCCGCGAAAAAATTCAAGCACTTTGAGGAACACACATAACTTACCGGATAAAATAGCTTTAAACTCAAAACTGCTTCGCTTATAGCGTTCTCTAACTTGAGACCATCGAAGTTGAAAACAAACAAACAAACACCGTCCAAACATTCTCTGTGGCATAAGTTTTGCGGCTGCAAATTGTCTGAAATTCGAGCGCTTTTAAAAATGCACAGAACTGTTTTTGGAAGCTTTTCGCTTATAGTTTTTCAAATAACTGTTATATTTCGTTCTCTAACTAGAGACCATCAAGATTCAAAACAAAGAAACACCAAACACGCTTTAATTAAATTATGCCGGCATAAGTTTTGCGGATGCGAAGTAAGCCTATATAAAGTTAGGCGCTTTGAGGAACGTACAAAACTGTCTTCGGAATCTTTTGGGATAAAATAGCTTTAAACCGACAACTGCTTCGCTTAAAAGATTATTACTATTGAAAACTTCTAGGACAAGAAAATCGACAGTTGCACGAAGAGATGGACTGGACAGTCAAAACAGGGTCCGGAAGGGTATTCTCGGGATACGGGATTTGGCCAAAATACGGTGCGGGATTCGGGAAAACGCAAAATATCTTGACGGGATTCCGGATTTGACTGCAACCAGGGGAGCGGGATTTGCCAAAATTTGGGCACGAGATGCGGGATTTTGTTGCCTGTCTGTCTGGAATTCGGGAAGTCGTCACGACCCAAATAAACGTTATAACGGCAAAAGCGAATCAACCAGGCGAGCGCAAAATATCAATCGAAAGGGCCAATCTACATCTCAAATTTATTAGCTTTTGCAGAAATTAGTCTTTTTTAATGTATTTTTGGGAAAGAAAAAATGGGATTCGGGATAGCGATGAAAAAAGTGCGGAATGCGGGATTCTAGTGAAAAAGGAGGGGGAATGAGGGATCAGGACCCCCCCCCCCCCCCCCTTCCAGACCCTGTCAAAATTGAAAGCAAAGCTTGTGCAGTTGTCTTGCGGCTGTGCTCAGACCTACTGTTATGAATAAACAAACACAAAATAATGGACAGAGAAATCATTTTTGAAAAAAGTTTATTCGAAAACCCGTAAGTTTATACTTAAAAGCAATTAGCGTTACACTTCCAAAATCGTAGGTCTGTCCACGCGAGTGAAATCGGTTGAGCATGGCAAAATATTCAAGAATCTGTCACAAATCTGAGCGCGTTTTCTAATAATTTTTTAAAGTCAAAAGTAAATGACACATTTCTAATGGCATAAATCAAATTTCCATTGCAAAACGTAGTTTCTTTCACCGTAATACTCGAAATCATGTACCTTAGACCCTTTAAAAACTTCACTTACTCGGTTGTGTTTCAGAACAGGGCAAACTCTCCGCCGTGAAGAAAACAAAGCGATGAAGTCCTTTGCAGCTTTCGTAACTTGAACTTTTCGCCTTCTACCAGTATTCTTTTGAACTTTTTCTTTCCATTTATAGATATTAGATGTTGTTTTTTGTCAAGTATAAAACTTCACTACTCTCGAGCAATCGTTAATTGCTAAAGAAGCTTAAGCTTTTAAAGAAACCTCTTTTTCAAAAGCGACGATGGTCATGCGATTTCCCGCCAAGAAAAACGTCGGTTGCCCAAAAGCACCGCGCGATTTCCCGCCAAAAGAAGATGGCATTCTCTACTACCGTCAGGTTGTCTCGGGACTCCCCTCCCCCTCCCACAGAGTCTGTGCGGACGGACGGACGGACGGACGTACGGATGTACGGACATTCGGACGGACGGTCACGTGACTATTACGTCACAACCAAAATTTCTCGGATTGATAGGTTACTAAATTTCCTTAGCAATGGAGCTCCGCTGGCGGGCTTTGCCCGCAGGCTCCGCTATTAATACGAAGTTATGAGAAAGCGATAAAGAATGACCGCCAAAATCCATCCTACTTAAGACTGTCAAAAGTACAAGTTCGATGAGTTCCCAAAACATTTCACTCGAAAAAAAACATTGAGCAGCTCCTCATGAAAGTGCAAATAGACTTTTGCGGCCTACCTTCGGGTTTTGCTTTCATCGTTCATCGACTCGGAAAACAGCTCTGAGCCAAGTCATAAGTGGTTTTGTTTGCATCGGATTGACTGAGAAAAAAGTATGCTGTGTTTATAAGTGTTTAAATTGAGTTACTGGAAAGGAGCTTTCATATGGATGTTATAAGCTGAAATGTATGTTTCTGATCAATTAATGTCATATCTCTATAGACTATAGCGTTTTTTGCTGTATTTGTATTTTTTTTTCGCAGATACCTGTTTGAAGGAGTTGGTTTCCTTGTTTCTTCCATTCTTGTTTCAAACCTTTCGGAGATTAAGAGGATGAATCAAAACGGCATCAAGAAAATGTAAGAACAAACACTTCCCTTTTGGTAAGAAAGCCAGGGTTTTCTTCGTACATTCTCAGCTATATAGTGAGTGACCTTAACCAACCAGATGTTTGATGTCCTGGGGTTCATGGGTGGCTACAACCTGCTGTTTCTCCTTTGACACGATTTGGCTTAATCGGGTCAATCCACAGACTTCAAAACAAACGTATTCCTTTCTACGACAAAGTTCAAAATTTCGCCAAAGAGAATATTCCGGTTGCGAGCCTGGAGTTCACCTGTTCGAATAGTAAAGCGTTGATATTAGCAGGTAAAAGGCCAGTATAGGGGATGGGGATTATCTGAGCACCTGGATCAGGCTATCTGATTTCTGGTTAAAGGTCTGGGATTCAACCTTCTGGTTTCTTTAGGTCCCTATTGATCAGGATATTGGTTTTTTCATTACAAACTGCTCTGTTTTGGTTCGTTCTCTCCGGCTGGCTGTGTAGGAAATGACTCCATGGTTTATGTTGATGTTTCCAGGTGCCGTAACATCTTTGCAATCCAACAAAACCTGACAAACATCACAATGTCACGGGAGGGAGACCTGGACCGAGCCCGACAGTATTACGAACTACTATACTCTAACCCGGATGTAAGTACCAGGCCACTTCGCTGAAAGTGCTCTTTGCGTTAAACAACTTAACTAACTTATTGTTGACCTCTTTTTCGCGCAGGAAATATTGACTTCAATTGTTGAGCAAGGCGCCAAGTTTACGCAGAAGGAATACACTGACCTTTTGTCACTGCAGGCGCGCAGTCAGATGATCAGAGACAACAGTGCGCATGAGCGTCGACTACAAATGCTCAATGAGATATTCGGCAAGAAATGATTGGAAGATCTTTCACTCAATAAGTACTCTCCGGGCTGATTGGGCCCCTTAGTTGCTCTCAATAGCCAATACTTAACGAAATGAAAATAACTCTCAATTTCAGTTTATTAAGCGTCAATATTGGCAAGTCTTACCCGATACTAGAGTGGTTGCGATTAGTAACTTAACCAGGCACTGTATCTCACATTGGAATTGATATAACGAAAAAAGTTTTTACGTGCTGAAGCTGCTGTATACACATTGTAAAACTAAGGTGATGGGTTCTACTGGACCTACCCATGGTTAGATATGCTCAGGAAAGCTAATTTGAACATTGTTCTTTACAGTTTTATAGAACATACAAATATTCTGAGGATATAGTTCATGGGATGAGTTGATAATGTTTACTGTGTCGTGCGCACTTAACTGGTGGAAATCGAGCCTATTGTTCAAATGAAAGTTGCTGAGCTGTACCATTTTAGAACCGTATGCGTGGCCACTCAGCCCCCTTCCAGTCTTCCGTATGCGTGGCCACTCAGCTCGGTTCCAGTCTTCCCCATTGGGGATTTGCGTCCCATCAACAAAACTGTGGACCAACCGGTTTCCTCGCGTAGATGGATTCTTCTTTTCTCCAAAATAGGATTTATATCACGATACGTCGTCGTAGGAAAAAGGAGTTTAAAAAAATTATTCAAAGTTATCATAGCAAAATGTAAACTATAAAAGTATTTGTGATTGGATCCGGTTGAAGAAAAAGATTTTGTACATAAGTTTACACTACAGAAATAAATTCAAAACGTTTTGTTACCAACTGTTCACAAAAAAGTCAACTTTACAGTTAGTTACATGAAGCTCGATATATATGCCTATTGTTAGTAGCCACAAATTTTCGGCGGAGAAAAACGGTGGTCGGAAATACGTCTGTGTTCGTAGGCTACCAAATAATGGCCCCCGCTTTGAGGAAGCATTTCAAAATTAAAATCAGATTAAATTGCTGCCAGCTTTTGTTCGAAGAAATATAGTACACGAAAAGCTAAGTGACTTGTTTCGAAAGGAATTGAGAACCGTTACGATAATTTGTACTTTGGCAAACTTGACTTATTTTTAATGACGACGATGATGATTTCTTGTACAGATTGCTAAGCGTGCCACTACCAAAATTATGTACCTTAAGTTGTAACTTGCGTCTCTTGATGTGAGTTATGTAAAGTAATAGTGACTTAGGCTAGAACATTCAATGTTGAGCACAAGAAAGGGGACAATAACTGAAGCTATTGAATCTTCTCTTGTATTTCCCTTCCAAGTCTTTGTCTGGTGCAGTACGAGAAGTTATTATTATTATTATTATTATTATTATTATTATTATTATTATTATTATCATCATTATTATTATTATTCTTTACGTATAAAAAGTGGATATCAGTGTGATAAAGCCGTGACGGAAATCGATCCCCGTGAAGTGAT
This sequence comes from Siderastrea siderea, assembly GCA_964030785.1. Taxonomy (NCBI): domain Eukaryota; kingdom Metazoa; phylum Cnidaria; class Anthozoa; order Scleractinia; family Rhizangiidae; genus Siderastrea; species Siderastrea siderea. The sequence continues at coordinate 68,372,224 of OZ034968.1, forward strand.
ATTGTATCATCTTACTGCACTCCCGAAGATCAAACAAAGACCTCCGAAGTATCGAACGTGATCGATGGCCTCTCAAAGCACACCAAAAAGCATCTAAAGGATTGCGAAGGTTTACGAAAACGACCGAAAGTCCCCCGACGATTTCCGCAGATGTTCCGAAGTCTTCGAAGATTTCCAAAGATCACCTCAGCTCTTCCGAAGATAAAGCAAAGCTGTAAAAACACGCCTTTGAAAAGCAAGACTTGCCAACCCAAATACTGAAATAGTACACTGAACAATAGAAATGTTTAATTACAGTGAAACTTAAAAAATGCGTAGCTGATCAAACATCTATATGAAGTGTCTTCTTTTATTCTGTCCAGTAGTTCGGTTAGGTAGAGCTAACCTTCATCAGAGGCTACAAAAGCTAAAACAAGTGAAAATGGCACATTGCTGGAGATGAAATGGAAGGTTGAGTTGCAAACTCGATAAAATAATAGGACTGCGTTCAAAAAAGAAAAATCCATATTTTATTTGCAATTAGAACTAAAAACTATATAAACTATTTTACATCTTATTGATGAAAACATACTATTAATTTTTCATTCTGAAAGTCTGTACAAAATTCTAAATGGCGATTTTAAATAATATCGGGTGAGGTTTTTATTTTACTTTTAAAAGTATTTTCGATATTCATTTGGTCACACCAGGATCCTGGGGAAAGGTATCAGAAGACGATCATAACGGCGCGTAATATATTTTTTTTTGACAATTAAAAAAAATTTTACAAAGTCATCACCAACACTCACTAATGGTATTAGTGTTGTTGAAACATGGCCTCCTCCGAAGGTCAAACGGAGTTCTTGAAAGGGGACTGGGAGATAAATGCCCACCTTAGCTTCTCCCCACTGCTCCTCTGCTCCTCGTTCTTTCTCGCTGCCTGCGTCGTGCTTGCTTATCCTGGGTGTTTGAGTTGCCTGCGTAGGAGGCCAATTGAAACGGTCTGTAGATTTATAATAGCCCTAATGTGAAATATCAAAAGTGTTATTTAAGTTCTCTGAACATCGCTCTAATCGAGTGTACTTTTGTCGTGACTTAGGGCATCAAAAAGTAATAATTTAGAATTTACCAGTACGGTGTTCATAACGAGGCTACAAAGCTGTCGAGTAAAATTTGTGATGTTTACCACGAGGCAGCCTTGTTACCGAGTACAATTTTCAGCTCACAACAAGGCTTGCACTGATTTCTGTTGCGGGTTTCCCCAAAGCCTCCTATCGACACTGAGCTAGTAGAATTCTAATACTATATAGGTTCAGATTTTTTTTCCGCAAGAGAGTTGTTCTGCTATTCACAGATTTAACAATTGTAAATTTTAGTATAAATTAAATATGGACAGTCTTGTATCTTATTCAGTATTATCAGACACTTAGAGAAGCACTCTTGTAGATAAAATGCAAGTAACATAAGAGTGATTATCGTTGTCTTGCGATAAACTGAATGAGGAATGAAGTTAATCTTGCATAGTGAACCAAGGATGCTGGAGAACTTCTTTCAGTGTCGGGCGATTCATTGGTACGGTATTGAGAAGCGAAGAAATTAGGTTCTTGACCTCTGTGGCAAAAAAGAATCAAGTCAATTCAAGACATTTGTTTTTTTGTTTTATTGTTCAGGCCATATTTCTACGCCTGATCCTTTCCAGTTAAGATATCCTACAAGTATGGAGAACTAATATTACGTATGTACCTAAGTAAAATAAACACAAGTTGTCGATTGCGATCCCCTCTAGGACAAAACATTTCTTCTTTCGAACCTAATATATGATAAAGATTAAATTCTACCATCTTTCTCGTATAATATTCTAATTGTTTAAATCTGGGTTAATACTTGATCTTCAGGAAATATGTAAGCCAAACGTGGTGACACCTTTCAGGGGCACCCAACGAGAAATTTTTAGCAAAATACTTGAAATATCATTTCCAGCTTTCTTAGACTGTTTCAGAGCTTTTTAAAGGCATATTTGTGTAAGCTAATAGAGATTGATCTGTTCGGCGTTCTTAGCGGACAATTTAGGCCACAGAAAATTTTAGGAAACAGAATCCTATCCGCCGAATTTGCGAGCGGCTGATGGCTCTCCGAAAATGCTAGCTGACCTTATTTTGCACTCTATACGACATATTTGTCTCCATGAAAACAATAGGAACTAATGAGTCCTCTTGTTACGAAAGTCCGAGGTGCTGCCAAAGAAATCTCTAGTTTTCACTGCAACTGAATCCGAATATCTCAGGCGATTTTAGGCCTTCCGAACAGATATTCCCCGAAACAAACAGTTGGGTGCCCCTGACCTTTGGGCCTCACGTTAGCTTTAACAGAGTACAATAACCCTATCCACAGATAAATTATTCACTTGCATTACCGGCATTTACGTGAAGGTAGATGAGAGGCAATTTCGGAGAGAATCTACAAAATTACCCGAAATTGCCTGGAGTTCACTTTCGATTGTATTGTTATGCAGATGAGAAGAGCTCAGGTTGTCATTTGTTACCTGAAGAAAGATGTTCGGGAACTCTAGGTGCCATTTTCAGAGCTTGCTCGGGTTTATCGAACGCCATGATAGGAGACAGTACTTCAACCAGTAACATCCCCATTTGCCATACTGTTCCCGAGCAACCGTCATACTTCCCCGTGCTTAGGTACTCGGGCGGCGTATAAGCATTGGTACCTAGAAAGCATCGAGAGTTTGAAATCAGCAGAGTTTGACAATATAATCTAGAGATGCATATTGCCGTGTATTCTCCATTTAAATACGCTTCCCTGTCAATTCCCTTTTTCTAAGAGTTCACCTAGTTTCAGAGGGAGTGCTAGTCTTCTCTTTAGAGTCCGTACTATTTGCCACTGCGCAAAAACCTTCCTTTCTCGACACCCATGCACCTTTAAAAAGTTAAAAGGTCACCTTGGATTTTAGTCATAATAAATTACTAACTATTTTAAAAGCGTTATAAATGGACGGCAATGGTGCTGACAAATGTTGCTCAAAATTCCTTTGTTATGCACATCAAAGATGATGAAAGCTGCCTATTCGAGCATGCCGTACCCAAATCAGACAAGACACTACTCGATGTCCCAACCAGTACAGATGGGCAAAACGCTGTTTTTGATTTTTACCTTGATGTGTATTTTTTCAACGATTGTCAACTCAAGAGCCAGTCGTACCGCGTTTTACCACGCTTGGCATCTGTTACTTGCGTTTGTATCGTGTTTTCTGATTGGCCTATTACTGTATTGAGGGTTATTGGCGTTTTTTATTGCTAGAAAAGAACAGCAGGACTTGCATTGTGGTCGTTCGAAGAAAAGTTTCATAGAAAAGAACGCTTGATCATAAGACACTGCTGTGTAATCTCCAGTTTCCTACAAGCTCTATTCACTATCCATTTTAAAATCGATTGAAAACTGGAACACCCATTTCTCACCTCGGAATTTAACAAAAGGCTCGTCCTGGACTTCTGATGCCAACCCAAAATCAATTAACTTCGCCTCGTCATTGCGCAAGTCCACCAGGATGTTCTCTGGTTTAAGGTCTCGATGAATGATGCCATTTTCCTCGCAGCTGATGTTGGCCTCTAAGATATGAGAAAAATATCGTCGAGCTTCCCTCTCTGAAAGCGTGACCTTTAGCTGCAGAATGTCAAACAAGTCCTTGCACATTTCTGGTCTTTCCATCACGTACACGTAGTACTCCTCCGTTGTGAAAACTTCATATATTTTGATCACGTACCGATGCTGAGCCTTGTTTTGAAGATAGGCCTCGGCTGGAATTCGTCTGCCTTTAATCTGAGTCAGAAATGGAAATTTAAATTCAAGCGTCATGAATGAACTGCAAAATGAATATTTCTCTGGGCCCACGTAAGAACTGGCCCACAACCTACAAAGCCGTGCTTTGTATGTGTCCGGCTGCAACAAACGAAGCGAAGCAGGCTCAAAAAGTTTTTTTGGTTATCTCCATTTTCTAAATAAGTGTGTGAGAGGGTGGCTTGGAAAGAACCTGTTACAATCTTTTATAGTAGTTATCATAATATGCATATATATTTTTAATTTTTACATTGTAAAGTAGGTCGCATTTCAGCCGGCCCGGGGGCTGCAATGATTTTACTTTTAATAAAGCTATCTATCTAGCTATCCAATCTCACAAGAAAATTAAGGGCCTGTGACTTGCGCCTTAGATCTGAAGGTCGGTGGTTGGCGAGGCCTGGTCCCTGTTATCGTGTTGTTTCCTTTGACAAATTACTTGACTCCACATTGTCTCTCTCCACCCAGGTGTATAAAATGGGTACCGGCTACAGACTGATGGAGGTAACCCTGCGATGGACTACCATCCCATCCAGGGGGGAGTAGCAAAACTCTCAGTTGCGTCATGCTACAGAAACCGGGTTAAGCTCCGGCCTTGTAGGCCACCTTGGCTCTTGTGCGACTTTAATTTTCCTATAAACTTTGTGACTTTGTGCTGTTAATACAGTATAAGGCACGTACCTCTTTGAGCTCACGGACGGACTCCTTCGAAACAAATTTAATTGCCACCTGAAGTGGAAACAATAAAATCAACTATCGGTTTCTTCTTATCGTAATCAGAAGAGAGCTTCTAAGGACGCAAAGCGTTTTTACGAATGGCTCGATAAGTTAGTTTCCAGTCCTTACCGGTATGCCGTCTGTCTTTCGCGTGGCAGCAATAACTTGACCAAATGAGCCACAGCCGATCACATTTCCAAGATCGTAGTTGGCAAGGTGATCTAAATATCAGAGAAGGGTAGAGTCATTGCTTGTCTTTCACATGACAGTGATATTATTGTGAGCCAAAGCTCAAGGGACGGCAATAAATTGACATTTGAACATTAAAATATAACAATAGTTGACAGGGGGCTACTTGTTGTAAAGGAGGTAGACGCATTCATTATAGTATTTGGCTTTAATTTAAACAAAACATGGAAATAGGCACAATTAAAATGTACATACGATCTAAGCCGATTTTCTTGATAAATTCTGTATGGCCGGTTTCTCTGCCTTCAGTACTAAGTAAACTTGAGTCGCTTGAGATCGGGGAATAGCTGATTGGTTTTGCTTCTTTCTTGTTAAACCAGTCTTGCACCTAATTAAATCACAAAAAGAAAAAGAACAGTTTAAACAAAATGATCGATTAATCAAGGCTTCTGTTCCTCTTCTTCTAATCTTAAGTAACAGTTTGGAAACAGCCAAAGTCGACAAAATGTATGATAAAAAGAATTTACAGGAATCCACGTCGCTACCTGGAGACAGAACTATGGAGAAACTTAAGCACATGTTCAAAAACTACTAGAGAAGGACGGAAAGAAGAGAGTTTCCTAGAATAGACAACAGTTTGACGGACTTAGATGCACAAGAAGAGATTACAAAGGAGGGCATTTTGTTATTGGTTGTCGGCTTTGATTGGCAAACATGTCGTAATAATCACTAATTTGATCACTTTGAACACTATATGCCAAATCAGAGGGTGGATTCATTTGCAGCATACGCGTATAGCTGTCGCTTTGGTACATGCGAATTTTCTATTGCTTTTTGACTAAAAAAAGACAAAAGAAAATTCCCGTGCGCTAAAGCGACAGTTATACGCGTATGCTGCAAATGAATCCACCCAGAATCTCTTGTGTACGCGTCACTTTTTGTTGAGAAAAAGGCTTTGGTTCGTCAAATATTCGTTAAGGAAGAGGTGAAGAGAATCGAATTAGTTCTATATAGGTAAAAAGCTTGAGAAGCAGATGCTACTTACTTTCGGGTCGAGACAAAGATTGCTCTTGTCTGCAGTTTGCCTTTCTACTGTGTATTTTTCAGAATCACTCCATGCGCACCTCTTCTTTTGTCTGCGGAAAAGACAATGAAAGTTGAATCATTGTTGCCATAAAAGCCCCAGATGAGATTAGGGAGCTTAAAATCATTGAAGCAGTTAAAGAGTCACCTTTTTGAGTAGCTGGCTAAATATCCCGAGAAATCTTGCTGTTGTAACTCTTTTCTAGTTTTTAGGTATAATTTACTGTATTTACACACCTTCATAATTATTATCAGTCATAGTTTCTTGTATAAACGTGGAATTTCTGCATTTAGCGGCAGGTTTAAAATTGCTGAATTCACATTTTCTGCAAAAATAATACATTCTTACCTCTTTTTGGAACTTGCTCTTGGCTGTCCCTCGCTGAGGAAAGCCTAGAGAAAATTTATTCAAATTATACCAACTGAAAAGCGGACATTTAAAAAAATTACATTCACTTACTGATAGTTGAACGAACTTTCAACTTACCATCAAAAAACTTTTAGTAAGAATTTTGTAGGTTGAAAACAACCCAAAGAAATCAGTATTGTATTGTCAAACTGACAAAATGCAAAAAATCCGAATTGTGATCGAGTTCCTCAGCAAAATTGTTGCTTTTATGGAACAATTTTCTTGACAACTTAACTTTTCGATTTTGGAACCGGCAAAAATTAGAGCTACAAAAATTCGTAAAATTGGAACTGACTTGTTTGAAATTAGTTCTAACAAATAAGCGATTTCTTTTTTTCGCGACATTAGTCGTCAGAATTTCAAATAAAAAATCGCGGAAAAACCTACCAATTTGATGTCGCGAAATTTGCATATACTTAGTATTTTATCTTACATATTCAGTTTAATTGAATTCTAATGCACGTTTTCACTGATTGGGAAATACTTACCCTTTTTGGTGCTCTGATGCTTTTGCTGGGACATGGTACAACATCTAATCTGCGCTTTCTTGAACTGGAGATTTTCTCTTCCGCTAGACGCGGTCGTTTCTCGACATTTCTACTGGATGGGGGAGTTTGGCGCGCTCTCTTCAAAGTGAGTCTGTTTTCCTCAGACATGATTTAGTCGTTAATTGAATTAACAAAAGCGAGTTCACCTTTTGGGAAACACGTCCGATAATTTTCTACTTGTGAACGGAAAGCTAAGTAGCGCACAAATGATCGTTTCTATGCGGTGAAAACTTTAAACTAACCAATTTTGTTCTTTGTGACGATTTTGCTACGTATTGCTCGCGCTTCAGAACCGGGAACGTGCGCGCGAAAAAGGCACTAGTTTTTTTTTTCCAAATAGAGCAACTAAATAAATTAAACTCGTCAAAATGTTCTGAAGACCAAAGTGAGATGCAGAACGTTGCACATGATGCAGGTTTAAAGAGAAGATATTTGCGCTGGACTTGTTTTCATTTTTTTGTCCTCTTGTTCTAGAAATATTTCTAGAACACCAACTTATATTTTTGTACGCCTTAATTTTGGGTTCCCATTTTCCAAAGGGCGATACTGATGCTCGCGGAACGCCTCAAAGCGCGTCACTTTTTAACAAAAAGGCCACGTTTATCATCCTCTGTCTGTGTGGCTGGCTGAGAGTGTAAAAGGCTATTTCAGAAATCTGCTTTTCCCGCATAGTCATGAACTATGCAGCAATACTTCTGTGCCAGGTGGCATCGTCCTGTATCTGTAAAGTGAATGACCTAAAATCGCTCAAATTGCGAAGAAATACCGCAGAAAGGTAGGAATCAACACCAGCAAGTTATGTCAACTTTGATTTAGTAAAGTAACGGATCTTCTCTTGATTCATTGGTTACAATTTTCAGTCTGAATTCTCCACACAAACTCTTACATTACGTTTTGTGGTCCTCTGGTTTTATGTCAGAAATTGTTCAAGCATACCAGTTTTATTGGGGTCCTTTATTGCTAGGGACATTGGTTTTCAAACAATGTTTGGAAAAACTATTTCTCAAACTCATTAATAATTCATAAAGAGAAAACAAAGGAATTCACTACCGTGACGATGGTTTGGATACCGGATCCTAATTAGCATCAAATTTTGCGAACTTTTTCTTTGAATTTCTCCAAGAATTGTGAATTGTTTAAGAAGCCATATCAAAAACTCGAAAGAGTGTTTCATCAGGTATCCAAACACCTCGAATCCGGTCAAAAAACTCGGCTGCGCCTCGTTTTTTCAACCCACTTTTCGGTGTTTGGATATCCTGATGAAACAGTCTTTCTCGTGTTTGATATATTACAGAAAAAATAAAAATTAACCATTCACGGTTGGAGCGACTGCTCAGTAAGAATAAGCCTTGTGTGTCAGAGTGAGAATCAAAACGAGAATCAGCTTGAGCTCATGGTAAGGCAAACCCAGCTGTGCTGAAGAAAAGTTTGCGGGCGTACCGAACCACCATAGCTGGAAACTGAGCTTATCGTACTAGTTATCCTAGTTGACCTCAGCCTCTCCGCCAGGCCATTACAGGCACGCTATAAGGAGCCGAGGAAGGCTTGGGGGCGAACGGCTGACGTCATGTCGGTTACACGCCGAGAACAACTAGGTCAAAAGCTGAGCAGGGTCAGACGTTTCCTATGTATTGTTGGAAAGAGAATACCGAGAGGATTCATCCACTCAGTTCCGACTCCAGTGCTTTGGCTGTTGTTTCTAGCTCTACCTAATGCGACAGGGGCACACCAGAAGTCTTGGGGACTGCAAAAAAGCCTACAAGGATATTCATAAAATAAACATCACGATCAAAATAATTGTTTATTTTCACTCCTGTGAAGCAAATACAATTTTTCCTTTCATGCACAACACTCCCTCCCTGTGCTGAAAATTACCAGCGTTCTTACCAAAATAATTATGTCAATTCATAGATCGGTCACAAATTCATGATCAGTCACTGCATACACGCAATGCAAGAGTAAATATAATTGATAGCATCTCCCCTCACGTTCACAATATTGGCAACACTAGAATCACCATTTCCCCATTCATTATTAGAACAAGAAAACTTTTTTATATTTTTATTTCCTGTATACTTCAATAATGCGTCAACTCTGAATATCGAACATCTATCCAATATTTAATTCTCAACCTTGAAGCTTATTCATTGGCTAACACACACAGGTTACTGGCCAATAACCCTTCTTTTTGCCTTATTTGGCGAGTGAACGTATCACTGGTGCCCAGGGCATTCAAAATTTCGCGATGATAACCGAACCAAGGTTGAGAATACATCAGTAATAAAACAATTATTCCACTTGCACTTGCCAAACTTTTTCCATCGATGCTCCCTTCGAAATACGACAATAACATACTAATTTGTTTGTACCAAAATATTCTGGGCAAAAAAGAATACTTATATCAAAATATCAAGTTGGCATCTCACTAACTGCTTCAGTTACATACAAGAAAAAATTGCTGTGTTCTTACTGGCTAACAACGGTGCAATTTGATTAACTCCATTGAAATCACACGAGCAAAAAGAAAGCTGCCCCAAAACGGTTAAATATCAATAAACTGTTTGAAAAATGAAACAAATAGCTACTTGATCAATCTGAAATTCAGAAGCTTAAGAAAAACATCCAAAAATATCAATTAAATACACAGCAGTGTTCTGGCTATACTTTTGGCCAACAAACAGTATAAAATGTTCTAACATTTTTGGGCACCTTTCAATTACTTTTATTCAATTTACAATTCTGAAAAAAGTGTGTAACAATACATGAAATTAATAAATTTGTCGAAATTTTACACTGTATAGCTGTTAACTAATTTCCTCACTTTTATTCTGTTGTTACTTCAGGGATTAAATTCCCTCCTGTTAAATTACATTAAATATCAGTACACAGTACTGCTTTGAAAGAATTTGAATTTTTATTACTCTCTGTGCTCAATTTTTTTTGTATCAACGACTCACATCAGTGGACGCTGAGGTTGTTGACTACTCAAGGAGTGAATTTACATAACCTTGGAAACAGATTATTACCAGGATTTTAGGGTATTTCACAGGTTAACCCTTTAAGCCCCAACAGTGGCAAGCTTCTAATTTCTCCTTACAATATCACAACTTGATCAAACATAAAGGACATGAGAACATAGGAGATGGTCACCAAAGCTAAAATGTCTTGATGTTAATAACAAATTCTCCCAACTAGTACCACATGAAATATACAGAGGACAGTGAGGAGAACAAGCATGTCTATACTGGGGGTTAAAGGGTTAACAAAGGCATGATCATCATAAATGCAACTTGAAAGCCAATGAAGTTTGAAGCTGGCTACTTAATTCACTTTGTCACCATTATTGAATAGTTTTAAATTCCTCATCTTCCTGTGCGAGATTCCTTCTTGCTTTTCAAAACTTTCTGTGAGAGTTGAAGGAGGGTATCAAAATCCATCTCATCAGAGGAAGGTGGTCGGCTGGCTTCTCGTTCTTCAAGGTAACTAGTATTGGAGTCTACAAACAGATGGATGAATTAACACTGACTATTTTCAAATTCCTGGCACTATAAGTAACAGCTTAAAGATTAAAGTAGGTAGCTTAACGTACACTTCAATCAGAGCTCAGCAAAAACTAGAATTCCAGCACGCACATCTCTCAAAGTTTCCTTTGCCCTAACCAATTCTTCACTTCCCTAGGATTAAAAAATTCTTGGTTTTGAGGTGTGATGTCGTTTGGTTGAATGTTTGATGTATGGTGTGGAAAACTGTAAAAGTGTAAGTTGACACACTTGCACTCTAAGTTAATGGAAGGTGACTGCCTGGCCCCTTGCTCGCTGGGCAAGTGAGCAAAAAACATTAATTGCCCAACTTCAAAACCAACTTATCACAGACAACTGGCTGACACTTTTGTCGAAGCTTGCTTTCACCTGAGGAATGATTGCAAGCTGAAATTTATTGATTATTTATGTTAACAACGATGCTTTTTTTTACTTACAACAAGAGAACCAACTGTTTGTGCGATGCAGGGTTGTGCTCTAGCTGTACCAGGAGAGTAGAAAAACATTTTTGCACACAGCTTAAGGGATGGGCACCCCAAATTTTATGGTTGGGAGCCTTTGGTCTCCTTTTAATTCTTCTAAGGGCACAGCCTTACAATAGGCTAGCTAGCTACAACAGTATTTCAAAGGGTGTCTGCGATCAACGTCTTGATCAACACTCACCAAAATCAACATAGCTGCCGCCACAAAACTTCCTTCTTCCACCAAAGCAAATGTCCAACTTAGGAAGTCTTGGATTCTCATTTCCTCCTAAAAATTTAATGCAAATCAACAAATTTATATATTGATGTCTGGCAATCAAAAGCATTGACACAATTTAGAATGTTATCCAGAAAACATGCCTAGAAGTTTTCAAAATTTGCTATCCACATGTAAAGATTTCTTAAACTAAAGTTTTGAAACTCATGTTGGGTTGTATTTGGAAACAACTTTTGTTCACTTTTAGAAGGTGTCTTCAGTCTGAATGAATTGTGCAAGTTAACATTCCCTGAACAGACAATAAAATTCTTATAAAATACATCACATTTCTGCCAGGCTAAGATTGTACATTGGTTGTTATTTTCAGCTCTGTTTGCCCGTTAAAAGGTTCATGATTTGCAACTTCAACTCACTTTCAATTGCTTCTGCAGCAGATGAGTACTCAAAGAATGTCACAAAAGCATAGTTGTCCCTGGAAAAAGAAAAAATAAGAGTTTATAGGTACATATCTCATATCAGGTGACACTACACCACACTGTAGCCATAAATAACCACAAGCAGCCAAGATGGCCAGAATTGAACCCTTTAAGCTCCACTAGTGATCAGCATCAAATTTCTCCTTGTAATGTCAATTAACAAATTGACGTCAGTTTTTTATGCGTCTGTCCTCTTATTGATGATAAATTTCGTCATAACATTGTCAAAGTGTTGTAGATCCACGAGCCGCAGGCGAGTGGATCTACAACAAACTTTGACAATGTTATGACGAAATTTATCATCAATAAGAGGACAGACGCATAAAAAACTGACGTCAATTTGTTTTTTACAATAACAAAAAGCCAAAACTGATTTTCAAACGAAGGAAAGAAATGCAAGAGTCCATGGAAGATGCGATTGCCGCGGAATCAGAATTTCATCGCTATAATTCGGAGAATCACAGGCTCGTAAATCAAAACTTAAGTAAGAATAGGCCAGAAATACAAGGAAAAATTCAAGTTTCTCAACTAACCTTTAATCCAGTGAAAACTGTTCACAAAATAATCCGCTAAAACACGGTTCAGCTTAATTTCATCGACAGCACAAATTCCTGCTCACCGCCGATTTTCAGGTCTGAATTCTCAACAAACATCCTCATCCTTTAGCTCTATGGTTGCAGTGGTTTCTTCAGTTTTAACCCATAAATTTTAGAGGATTTCCTCATTGAAGACTGCTAGATTTGTGGTACAATTATCGCCTCATCAAGACTGCAGCACTGAAAAGTTTGACTAAACTTTTGCTGATTGCGTCAGCTTTACGTGTTTCATCCGTCTGTACTCTTATTGACAATAAAAATTAGCCAATCAGCGCGCGAGAATTCGCTCAGTTATTGTAAAATGCACAATTGAGGGGCTGAGAGCATAACCGTCTTATGTCGAATTTTAGGCCGTTTTTTTATTTTGCTCAAAACTGTCTGAATTTTAGCATGTGACCTTCCCTTCATTCATAGAACATTGCCCAGATAATCTTTTTCACCAATTTTCGCTTCGTTTTCGAGAAAAACGAGGCCAAAAAGTCAAGTCGGCGTCGTTTGTAAAACGACAGAAAGAAAAGAAACCAGAGCTCTGTGTTTCTGTAGACAATGAAATGAACACAACGACGGGGCAAGAAAGCTGCTTTTCGAGTGATTATCTAATTCAATCACTGATCTTTGCGTATAAACGTTTGTTGAACAGCGCAGTTTCCTCGCAAATAAGCCCTTTCCTGTCCTATATGACAGGAAATAAAGCGGTGTCACATGCATGTGCCGGGCGATACAAACGTCATATCGCGGCGGAGCGGCGAATAAAAAAAACCAAGAGAATACCGAGAATCAACCATGATTTAAACATACATTTCAATCGCCATCGCAACTAAGTTGATTCCTACCATATCTGCCGCTGTCGATCTTGTTTTAAAAAAAACCACTGTTCAAAATCCACTGAAAATGTTTAGTAGGTGGACGACTTCCCCAACAGGAAGCGGGGTATGCAGTGTATTTTAACTATATAAACTAAAAATCTTCTCGAGTTCTGAAAAATGTCGAGCTAGCTCAGTCAGTTAACGCGGCGGCTATACACTCCTGATAGTCGCTGGTTCGAATCTGTCTTGAGACACTTTTTATTTTCTCTTTTTAATAAATTCTCTTCTTTTGTTCATTTATTATTGTTTTTACACTTGTTTGAAGAACAAACTGCTGTTCAGAATCCACCGAAAAACTTTAGAAGTTTCGCGAATTCTGCAACACGAAGCGTAGCATGCAGTGCGTCTTACAAAATTGCCACATTCGCACGTAAGCTCAGTCGGTGGATGACACAAATACACGAGAACGTGACGTGAATATTTAAATACAACACTGCTAAAATTAACCGGTAATTTGCTACCAGATTGTTGTCCCTTCGTTCTTCTCATCGTTCGCCCCTTAAAATACCCAATGCTTCGACATCCACATCTGAGAGCGGGCGGCTGTACACCGACTTGACTTTTTGGCCTCGTTTTTCTCGAAAACGAAGCGAAAATCAGTGGAAAAATTATCTGGACAATGTTCTATGAATGAAGGGAAGGTCACATGCAAAAATTCAGGCAGTTTTGAGCAACATGAAAAAACGCCCTAAAATTCGACATAAGACGGTTATGCTCTCAGCCCTTCAATTAAATGTAAGTGCACAGGTATTGAGAATTAAAAAATGATTACCAGGGATGAACTCTTTTAATGACATTTGAACAACTTCTCCCAATTAGCACTACAACAAATGTATTGCAACCAGAAAGGAGAATTGATATGCTCACATTGGAGTTTTAAGGGTTAACTCAGACTGGTTTCTGTAGTATGGAGAAACTATGAGTATTACTCCTCCTCCCTGGACAGGATACTGGCCCTTCACATGGTTAACCCTACATTTTTCCACTGATAACCATTTATACATCCGAGAAGATAGAGACAGCGTGGAGTTTCTTATAAGGAAACAACATGTTCTTAGAGACCAGCCTCAAACCAGGTGGACTTTTACTGGACATTTACTGGTGCCAGGTGGACATTTACTGGTGCCAGGTGGACCTTTACTGGACATTTAGTGGTGCCAGGTGGGAATTTACAAGATACCTTTATCCAGACATCTGACACACTAGAAAAGGATTTATATCCTGGATATTGTTGGAATGGCCTGCACTTGTGTCTGTTTTCACTGAACAATGATGAGCAAAACTGTACAGTTCATTATCTTCTCCTCTTGACAAATAGTGTGAAAAGTTGTAATGAGTGCAAATCACCCTACTTTTAAATGAATCCTCTCTAAAACAAGTCACACATTGTTAGCTTACCCTTTATCGCGGAAGTGGACGGTTACTTTTTCAATGGGACCAAAGGGGCGGAATCGTCTCCAAACGTCATCTTCTGTGGTTTTGTTTGATATTTTACCAACATACACAATGCGCCTTTCCTCCTACAATCAAAAGTTTTAAGCCTGATTTTCAGCTTCAATTAAAAAAGAAAACTGAGCCAGAGAGATAACTGGTAAATTTAATGGATAACACAAGGCCTTTATGGTGTTTTAAACAGAGACGGGAGTAAATCCCAAGCAAATAGCAAATTCCTGTGACCTTCAAAACCTCCACCAACTGGTCTTCTACCATTTTGAGTTAATTAAAAATCTCTGACACATTTGGAGTTTTTGAAGATTGCATGATCTCCTGATTGCCAGGGTCTTCTCTGTCAGCTCTGAACACTAAAAAGATCATGGCACACGTTTTAAAGCTTTCAAATATCAGAAAATGTAAGAATTTATGCAACATCAAATTTTTGCGGGTTTTTTTTGGCATGTTTTACAGGTAGTTATGTTGGCTACACCCGTGGGCATCTGCATGTATGCGTGGATGGGCATAAGAACACGTCATCATTGGTGCACAAAAGCACTGCAACAAAGAACATGCAGGTGCAGTCCCTGATGACCTCGTCAGTCTCTTTAAAGTGCTAAAAAAATGCAGGAACAAATTTGATTGTTTAATTAACGAAATGCTATACATCAAGCAATTAAGACCGTGCTTGAATGTACAATCAGATTCCATCTGTGCTAAAGATTTTGTCTAGTTTAACTCCCTTTATGTAAATTTATCTCACCTGAACTCTTTTTAACTCGCACTGTATTCATTAAAATCATTCCTTGATAATGGCGTCATGAAGTCGCCGAAACGTTGGAACTTAATCTCGTTAGTTTTTACTTTTTTATGTTTTACATATAATCAAGAAATTGATTAAAACAATTTGTGGGCTTTTTGGCATGTTTTAAACAAGAAAATTCGGTGTCATGAAGAAACAAAAACATCTGTTCATTAACAGGAAATTTGAGGGAAACTACATGCACAGTGTTTGGTTTTAGGGTAACGTTTGAAAGCTTGCAGCATGTTTACAATCCAACTAAAAACCTTCGCAGACTTACTATTTACGTCATCTTTCACACTACACTACCAGTTTTTTGGACAGAATAATAGAAAATTCAACCATGCTTTAAATTGTAAGAGGAGAACATGCTTCCACAATACACAATTTCAACTATTGTAAAGGTTTTTCAACAAATTATTTACCTTCGCTGTGCCCTTAATATTTTGGTCAAACTTGAAACCCATCTTCCTTTCCAGTTCAATATCATAAAACTTTTTATCACTCCTGTCCTTTTCTGAGCGATCCTTGCTCTGAGACCTTCCTTTCCTTCCAGTGTTCCACCTGCCAGAATCTCTATCACTGTGATTTGAATGTCCATAACGCAGAGTATTAGACTCGGGGCGTCTAGGATCATATCTGCACCTACGCTCATTCTCATTGTCTTCATCTGAATCAGAATAAACTCTCTCATCAGAAGTGTTACTTGAATACAAACTTCGTCTGTGTTTACTTTCTTTGTAGTAACTTTCTTCATCAGAGCTGTAACTACCCTTTCTCTTACGCTGTTTTCTTCTGTAATCACTCCGTTCTGCATGACCACCGCTTTTTCTCTTACTGTAATGGTTGTCTTCATCACAGCTGCTATCCTCGCCAGAGCTGTCCTCACAATATGGCCCCCTGTAACGCTTAGGTATTCTGCTTTTTTTGTCAGCACAGTCTTTGTCACAGCTTGATTGTCTTTTTGTGGAATGATACACTTCAGTGCCATTAGACAATTTATTTTCATTTTCATGCTTCAAGTCTGAGGCCTCAGATTTCCTAGGACTTGATACTGAATTTCTCCTTGTGGGGTGACTGCTGACTTCAGGTTTAACTACAGGAGTCTTCCGCAAGGGAAATCCGCTACATGCATAATTGTGATCTGTTGCATGGTTATCAACATGATCTTTCTTATCATTTTTACAGTTTTTGTCATGTTTTTCCATAATATCATTGACAACTAAACTGTCTCCATTCAAAAGACTTGACAAATTCTCAGAGACCTTGACATCAAGGGAATCTGCAGCACCACTTGCTGTTTCAAGAGGAAAGACAAAGTCCAGGTCATGAGCCTCTGTGAAGGAATTTAGTTTGTGGGCAATGCTATCTTCTTCAGGAGGATGAGATGTGTCTTTGCTATAATGCAGAATAAAAAGAAGAATGTGCTACTAAGTAAACATATGACTTCTGAAACAGTAACAATAAAAAATATATGTGCAGTACAACTTTAATTTTTTCATACAAATTCAATCACAAAATGGGAGCATCACTGGTTGACACTAGATTTGTTTCTTCACTGCTGTGCTGCTTCCTTGATTTGGGTAAAAAAAAAACTTACTCCATAATTATTGTCTCTGAATAGGTGATGGATGTTGCCCGGGGCATCCCATCCAGGGGTGAGTAGAATTACTCCTAGTTGCAACAACACCAGCCATGTGGGTTACTTGAGACCCAGTGGGCGACATTTAAAAATATAATATGCTAATCCATGGTTAAAAGTTAACTGCAGTTTTCATCTTCCTTGTTTAAATTGTTTTTAACAGACATTTTTAAGCTAAAGGTAAAGAAAACTTTTACTCAAAACTAAAGGGCAAAAATATTTTGGAAAGGTCTTTATTTGTTAGTAATGAAACTGGAATCAAGGTTCACACTCATCCTGGGTTAGCTTAATCATATTTTGAACAAATGGGCCCTGAAATTCAATGGTGTTGGGGGTAGAGGAGGCAGAAGGGCAGTGAGGTTTTCTAATATTATCCAAATAAGGGTTCCTGATCATGAAGGTGATTTTGTTACAACAAATCTTCCTAAGATCACCATGAAATTGCCATCAGCTAATATCTACTTGTGATATAAAATCACTGCAAAAATCCACTCAGAAAATATCTCGTCTGTGAACATGCTTAAATATACCAAGTGTTTATTTACAACAGCACTCCCCAAGAAAACAGAGCTTTAGGGAAAAACACTTAACACTTACACAGAGGTGAGCAAGCCAACCGATGACGATGAAAAATCCAGTGATCCTGAAGGAAATAACAAAGGTAAGCAGGGATGAAAAGAAAAAGCAAGTTTTTAAAATTAGTCACTACATTACTAACAAGAGCAAGAGGTTAAATCCATAGTCATCAAACTGTTCCACAAAAGGTTGTATTTGATAAGGGACACATCATTGCCAAAAATCCCATTGTGTGAACTAGTATTATCCCTTTTTGTCTATAATCTGGTCTTAGGCCTGGACAAGTTTGGTTTCTGCAACTTGTCTCCTTAATTTAAACCAGTTTGAATTGAAGGAACAGGTCCCCTGGACTGGGTTCCACAATTTTACTTGTGGGTCCCAATTTTGTGAAACCAATCCCTGTGTCCAAATAGAAACCAAATCAAAGACTGAATTAGACTGTTCCTGCGACAAGTCCTCTCTTGTATGACTCATCTCCATGTCACCGTCTTGCAAAAAATCCCTGCAACAGGCTTTTGTTAAACAACGGAGTTCTTCTGCACTATCACGTGATAGGTTGCCCAAGGAAATTTGATGTTCACAACAAATATTAGTGTTCGAGGGCTTATATGAAGTTTGAACATCAAATTTCCGAGGGAAACTGTCACACAAAGGGCCTGAGACAGAAGGACTTTATTGTTTTCATTGTACAATGCTAAATTTTGAGCGAAAACCGCCAAAAATGGGCACTATGCATCGAGAGGCACCCGCTGAGTAGAGAGACTATCGTGTCACATGAGCGAATTCAACCAACAGGAGTACACCAAAATTTAGCATTGTACTGTAACATGTAATAACCAGTGTTCTCCTTATTAGGCGGTAACCGGTAAAATTTACCGCTTTTAACACCGCATGTTATTGCTAGCCGGAACCACATGCCATTAGGCCTGGATTAGAACCATCCAGATCCAACAGTTTGGGATCGTGAAAGATTTATCAGATTGAATTATGAAAAGATTTGTCAGTCGTACTACGTACCACGTAAGTCTTGTCTTATGGTAGTAACTTTTCTCATTGTCCATGCGTTTGTACAATGGTAGGCGAAGTCTTATCATCCTGACATTTCTAAGTTCGTTAGATAATAGTCTCATCTTCTCTGCGTTTCTCCGCACGTTTCTACCTTAGTAAGAATTATTGTTAGTCGTATCTTTTTAACGTTTCTCCCTATGCTAGTAAATTCCTAAGGTATTAGTCTTCTTGACCTCTTCCCGGCGTGCGATAGTATGTTCGTTAGTGTTGTAAGGTCTTATCATCTAGACTGTCGACATTTCTCCGTACGTTAGAACATTCGAAAAATATTGTTATGTTCTCCACGTTTGTCCGTGTTCTAGTATATTCGTAATTAGGATGTTGTTATTTGTATTTCCTTAACATTTCGCCGTACGTTAGCATTGTCGTAAGATATTAGTGTTATCAACTTGATACCTATATCCGTATGTTGGTTTGTTCAGGTTTGTTCGTAAGGTGCTCTTAGTATTGTCTTCTCCTCGAAGTTCTTCGTTTGTGCCTTTGTAAGGAGTATGTCTCATCTTCTAGGCGTTTCTCAGCACGTTTTTTTAATAGGTTGCTGTAAGCTTTTTCCTCTCGAAGTTTATCTGTACGTTAACACGTTCCTTGTAACAGGAATTGCAAACGTCAACCGTTTTGAGGGGTTTTCGAGACGTGTTTGAGCCTAGTGTCATGCCGGCAACATTCCAGGTCTCATGACGGCAACTCCACACCAGGGTAGAAAAAGACTCTCAACAGAGCTGCTTTACCGGTCTAAAAAACTGACTTACCTGTTACCCTGAAAACTAGGGAGAACACTGAATAACCATGAAAACACTACAAGAGACTAGTAACAAGTCCAGGTGACTAGTCCCTTCATGTGTGGAGTAAAGCATTGGCTTGTACCTTTAACAACACCTTGTTTTTCTTCATATTCCAAAAACTGCTCCAGTAATGTACTGACATCATTAGCTTCAATACCTATTAAAATATTTAAAACACCGCTAAATAAAATGACAAAAACATTGTGGTTATGAAGTCTGTTACTCTGAAGATTTTTATTAGTATAAGTACCTACAAACATACCTTCAATTAATTCACCCTCTTCCAACTCCATACTTCGGTCGTTGTTATTGCTTTCAACAATGTTTTTGAATTCCTAAGAGAGAAAAAAACATCAACAAGTAAACACAAAGAGGCAAAGTGCAATAAATCTTCTCACTTGTTAGCTGGTCAGAGACAAAAAAGCCACTATCACAAACAGGTAACATATATCAATCCATTAGAATTAATGACTCTCAAGTGCTTTATGCATATAAAAAGAGAAATTCTCAGCCCTACATGTTTTTTTAGAGTTTTAGCTAGTACAGATTAACGTGAAGCGTACATGGCCCACAAATAGAATTAAAGGCCGTCACAGCGTGGTTCTTTGACGGTTGAGTCGCCTACTTGTTTGCCCTTGACTCGAATTGAAAACTCGAAACACCACGTGGATAGAACAACAAACCATAGTACAAATTATGAAGTGTCCTCTTGGACGAGTTATTAACTCCATACATAACTTCAAACTATCTCCTTCGGATGTGAAAGGTGTAAAGCCTACCTTGAAAATTTCCTCAGTCGAAGAATGATTTAATTTTCCGTCGAAAAGACTGGGTAAAAATTCAATTCCTTCGAGTTCTATTTCTCCTTGTACCGCATGGCACGGAGAAACCTCTGGCATTTTTACGGCTTCACTCTTTCTCATTACACTTCTTTCGCGATTTTTCGGTTGGACAACAACAACCTAAGTGTCAAGCTTTGAAAAAAAAAGGAGAGAGTGAACGTAACGGTTGCTGTGCTCAAGAAAACCCGACAATTCTTTTCACCCTTACCGGTACGAGCCTCAACTCACCAACTCACAAGTCGTCCACGCGGAGCGAAATGTTGCGTCACAACTTGTACCAATGGTACAGCCTCGTTCTAGGAATCTTGAAAACGAGGTTAGTTAAGGCAAATTGAGGGAGGGCTGGGACGAGGAGCGTAAGTCGTCAGCGCTGTTAACAGCGGTTTTACCCATTAATTCAACATGGCGGACGAGTGAGCGTTTTTCTGCACAACAGACATGCTTCTCAAAATGTTCAGTTTTCTCTTAATCGGAACACCAGCTACAGACTGATGAGTTGTAATGCTTCGTCAAGTTTTCAAAGGGTTAAAATTAGTGGCCAATCGTGGTGGTCAAGCTTTTCGTAAGTCATGGTTTCCTGTTACAGGTAAGCAAATCTCAGACGTAACTGGTTGTTTAGGGAGCTGAATCCTTTCAAATTGAGGCCTAATTGTCCTGTCTACCGTTAACTGCATTATCTTCTGTACTGAATTTAATGCTTGATATCCCAGATTCGCTTTCCAAAGTATAATTAGGTATCCATATTGCACATAACTAGCCACTAGGATAGCTGTTTAGCCTGCATAATTATTATTAATTTTTTCTTCTTCATACACAAGAAGTTGCAGTTAAAGGCCATAGGTGCATATGCCGTAATTAACAGTCTTCCTTGTACAACTGCCACATTTTTTGTAATTTTTCCAGTGTGACTTCATTTCACGGCCAGTTATCATGTACAAGAATTAAGTCACTGTTAGGTTAAATCTCAAATAACCATTTCACCACTTGCACTACAATCTCGGATCAAACAGTTCAGTCACTCTAGGATAAGTGAAAACTTTGACAATGAAAAACACCTAAAAGAACAGTTCTTCCCCCTTTCCCCATTATTTAAGTTGCTTTGTCACCAAAAAAGCCTGATGAATCCTCCAAACAAAATTAAGTGAGTGGAGGGGGAGGGAATGTAATTCTGTCATTTTGTCAGACTCTGTTTTCTTGCAGGGAAATCAAGAAATACATTCACAAATTGCATTAATAACAATAATAATAACTTTATTTATCTCAATTAGTTCTGTCCAAGATTGTAGTGGTTTTCATGATGAGTGAAGGCAATCCAAAATATACTTGTTTCTACTTTGTTTTATTTTTGGCAGTGCAGCAGTTGAGATGTTCATCAAGAATGATTGATGCTCTTGAATCCCACTTGAAAATCCTTGTGAAACAACATGCAGAGATCGCACAGAGATTGTCTGCTACTGAGGTATTTTTGAATTTGAGAAAACTGCGCAAGTGGATTTAGGTTGTCTTACTTCTGATCTCTTCTAGCAATAACTTGAAAATTTTCACATTTTACTTTTAGGGAGATATTCCATCTGCAAGTGAACATAGGACATTATCCAAACAACTTGCCAAACTTTCACCCATTGTCCATCTGACAAATACGATTGAGACAAAGCAAAAGGTAATCAGTTCAGTTGATCCCCAATATGTAAAAGAAAAGAAAACAAACAAACAAACAAACAGAAAAACAGCTGATAAAACAGTGTCATTGAAGGGCCAAAAAAATGACAGGCTGCAAAAATTCCTTGTCTTCAAATTCTGAATACATCTTGAATAAATTTTCTTACAAGGTGTATAATAAAATAGATATTTGATAATTGATATTTCTAGCATCTTTGAGGTACAAAGAGGCATAGACAAACTGACATATGATACGCTAGCGAAATAACCTAAGATGTAATCGAAATGACCTAAGAAGTTAGCAAACTGGACGGAGGCGAAACGACTCATAGGCAAAATGACTGCAGTTCACTCAGAGATGGTGTTGGTTATTGGAATAAATTTATTGGTGTGAGCATGTCCTTTTTCTATGATACCATCCTCTTTAAATGACTTTACTTTGTGTTACCATGTTTTAAATAAAATCTGTTGATGTTGTTTTTACAGGAAATTCAAGACCTAAATGAATTAATTTCAGAGATGGGAGGAGAGCTGGGGAAAATTGCAGACGAGGAGAAGTGGCAAGCGCTCAATGATATTAAAGAGCTTGAAGTATGTGTACATAAACAAAGTACACTGAATTTCTTTAACAGTATTCTGTTGATCCTTATTTTATCATGTTACTTAGGATGAGTTACTGAAAGCTCTTGTTCCTCAAGATGATGATGATGAGAACAGTGCTATTTTGGAGTTAAGGGCAGGTAATGTACTATTTTAATAATTTATCATGGTTTGATTACTTAACACAATCTGATTGGTCGCAAAGTCATTTCAGATGAGGCTATGTAAACTTTGAAATGATGGGGCTATGTAAACTGTGTGTGGTTTTATTTAGAGAAGGAAAACAGCTGCTTTTTGCATACACAGCCCAATGCAATGCAAAAAACTTTCATGTTCTCCCTTTAAGTGCACTCACTCAAAAAGTGATTTGTTTACAGGAGGGCCATTGAGCCACTGTTTTTCAGTACTGCTGTTACGCTGCTTTGTGTTCTCACTCCTTAAATGGTGTTTCGTGTGAATGGTAGCAATCATTTAGACCAGTTTACTGTTCTCTTCTTTGTCCCCTGGGTCAAAACCCTGTGGAGGCAATTAACAAAAGCCACCAAAATCTGGAAGAGCTATTCAGCCACCCATAAAATTAATACCCTAGTTAGACAAAATATCTTTAGCAGTTTTAAGCAGGAGACAGTTGTTTGGATGTTTATTTTTGTGGGTATCCAGGTACTGGTGGAAAAGAGGCCTCCCTCTTCACTCAAGAAATGTTTACCATGTATCAGAGGTAGGTGAAGGAAAAGTTTTTGAAGAGTTTGTGCCTTTGACAATTCAGTTATGGTTCCATAAAATCTAATCATACTTCATACAACCGCTTGATCATAGGAAATATTTGTAACTTACCAAAAGAAATTTTTCTGTTAAAAGAAGCATTTTCAACATTTTTGGCACGGGGTGGCACGTGATGTTTCCCAGGACGTTAGCCTGTTGTAGACTCTGAGATAGTTGAAAAGCAAAAGCAATAAAACACATGAAGACTGAGTGTGGGAATGGGCCCCACGTGTTTTATTTCTGTTGGCTTTTGCTATTCTACTGTCTTGAAGCTTGCAACAGGCCACCTGGATACAGGCTGATAACTTGTCATTGGGGAGCCAGTCAGAGTGCTTGCTTCATTGTTCATTTGCAGGGGTCTTCTCTATGATAATTATCCAACAACACAGACTGAATCACTGATTGAGCAGAAGTTTAATTAAAAGTAACTTTCTTTGTCAGTTTAGCTGAATAAAACATGCATGGCCACGTCAATAATGATGTTACACCATTGATGTTCTCTCCACACACATGCTTTTTATTCATTTTCACTGTTCACACACAAGCGATTGAAAATGATCAAAACTCTACTCTGTAGTTCAAAAACTTCCGTTTTCTGGTAAGAACGTCATGCTAGCCCACATATAAGGCACTAATGTGAAGGTAAGTGAGTACAAGTGAAGGGAAGTGAGTACAAATGAAGGAGGGTGAGTACAAATGAAGGAAAGTGAGTACAAGTGAAGGAAAGTGTCTGTTAGTGGAGGTAGGTGCGTTAATCAGTTGGTGTATATATTCACATAGGATTGTAATGTTATTAGTGCCTTATATGTGGGCTAGCATGACGTTCTTGCCCTATATGTGGGCTACCATGACGTTCTGGCCCATTTTCTATTGCTCTGATCATTAATGTGATGGAACCAACCCTTATAACAAGTCTTTGCGTTTGTCCCTTTTTTGCTGCACATTTGTCAATAATAAATCTCTGTTACCTAAAATCTCCACTGAACTATTTCCAAATTCTTTTTCAAAGAAAAACATGCAAAAAGCAGACGAATAAATGGGACATCGACTTTGATATTTTCTTTATAGGTTTGCAGCTTACAAGAAGTGGAAATTTGAAGTTGTAAATATCAGTAAAAGTGATCAGGGTGGAATTAAGGTAGAATTCAATTCCTTTAATTAAAATTATTGTAAACAAAATATAATTTGGTGGTGACTTTTATGGAGAATTCCTTTGATGTTGTAAGATCAATTTTACGAGAGATTCGTTTGTTTGTCTTGTAGGAGGCATCCGTGAGTATTGTGGGCAGTGGTGTTTTTGGTATGATGAAGGTAAAATTATTTATTGTCATTCTATTATTCACAAGTTTCTCCCTTAGCGTTAAGTAGACCTCATCAGGGGATGGGTGGGGGCAAAGTTGTCGTTACTGAGTTGTATTTTGGGATGAAATTGAAAAGAAACTTTCTTCATATCGAGAAAGGTATGCAAAAGAAAAGACAAATACATTTCGGGGGCCGGGGTGTGGATGGCCTGTTTTTCCGTGGAGAATAAAAGTATAATGTGGTTTGCGGCATGAGTTGAACTTGAAGGATCACTTGAACTTTCGGTAACTCGAATAGTTTTGCGTTGACGATCCGAGTTATCGCCGGAGAGTTTTACTGTAGTTGGCATGATTTGTTTGTACACTGAATAAGAAATTGTGTAGCGTTATTTCTTTTATTTATTTTTTTCAGTTTGAAACTGGCGTTCATCGAGTACAAAGAGTTCCCCTAACAGAGACAATGGGTCGCATTCACACTAGCACAATGACTGTAGCGGTGTTAGCTCAACCTGAAGAGGTGAGAGTCAGTGTAGCTGCAAGACAACATCAAACAGAAAGCACTTCAGTGGACTCATGAACCTGATTATTTAAAGCAGGATTAACCTAACCCAGGATTGCAGTGTTAATTTTAAATACACTTTATTTGCAACTTAATGGTGGGGATTCCTTTGAATTCTTTTTTTTTTTCCTACGATCCACTTTGACTGCTTTCAAACTGTCACTGGAAATTAGCAGGGAAAACGCTTTTAACGAGAGAATCAGACTTTGTTCAACATTTTTTTACATAATCACTGAACTACTTCGTTACTCTCGTCACATACACCGCTCTAAAACAGACACCTACGGCTGGTTATTTCAACGAAGTTGCCCCAGCCGTCTGAGTGCTCCGGGAAGCCTGTTTGCAGGCTAGGTTAGACCTCGTTTAAATATCCGGTCCTAGAGTTTGCCTCTGTTGTACTTCATTGCTTTACTTCTTCCCCCCTCGATCCCTCCCAACGGACAGCTCTCTAAGATGGACATTCCGATATTGTCTGGAGCTTTTGACTGTAGCACACTTCATTACTAGTGGAATGCGAGGAAAAATCATTTAAAAGTCTGTAATAGTGTCCGTGCGTAATACCTGTGAGCTTTTGTCAGGAAATTTTAGTAAATTCGCAGTAACATTTCTTTGCATAAATCAGAAGTAACAAATTAGAATATTAACCTTTTAATCGTGGGATAAACTACTGGAAACTAAACCTTATGTTGTGCATTTAAATGTAGGTTTTTGCCTGTGTTTTCTTGGACGTAATCCCTTTTTGTGTTACTGTTTTTCAGGTGGATATAGTGATTAATCCAACCGATCTAAAAATTGATACATTCAGAGCCTCAGGGTGAGTGATTCGTTTGCCACAATCGGAACATTTCAGTCCTTTCCAATTTATATTTACGGCTGCCGAGTATTTCTCTTGCGTTCCTCTGTCTTTCCAAACCATTGTTTGAATTTTCATTTTATTCTTAGGGCTTGATTGTTCACAAAGGATCATTTCAGCTCGACTTCGTGAACAGACTTCGTAGTTGCATGAAGGGGGTTCCGGTTCGACCTTGCCCCATTTTTAATGTACACACTTGGGCGTACGAATTCAAAACATGAAAACTTTCATGTTTGGACCATCTACGCTATTCCGATTGCACTCGAGTTGAAATTCATCAAAAACTCAACCCTGACCAGACTAAATTTGAACCCGGACTGAAATTCGTCATGTGATATAAGCCCTGTACTGAAGCGGTTTGGAAGGCCTTTTAGGAATAGAAAGAGGCTAGGTAACAATGCAAAATTTCTTGATACCATTTTTTTCAGAGCTAATATACATCGAGAAATACTGATTTTTTCGAGGGAATTTTAATACCTTCGTGTAATTTCAAAGCGTGAACGAAGATTGTCTGTTTATAAAACTTAACCGAAGAGTACCCAAAGATGGCCGTTGATAAAAGCAGGATCGGACCGGACCGGATCGGATCGGATCGGACTGACAAAACCTGGATCGGCTCGAATTCTTTTAAAAAAACCCATATCTACTTATTTAAAGTAGGGGCATTTAGTAAGTAAGTAAGTAAAGTCTTTATTTAACGAGGGTAGCACTAAAATAGCATAAAAAATACTAACAAACCAGTGGCCCTCTAAAATTTCAAGTTTCCATTGAAAATGGTCAAGTGGTATCTCAGAATTAAGATGACGAAGAGAGATCAGGCCTTTTCCTTCTCCATTCTGTGGTTAAGACTTACTGTTTGTTGTTATGCATTTAAACTACTTCATTAAACGATTACTAATCTTTCTAGAGGGAGAGATCCAAGCGGAAAGCCAAAGAGGAATGGAGCCTAAAGTAACAGTGATGTACAGAAAACTCGCGTCTTTACCGTCCTTTACTTGAAATTTTAGCTATTAATGAATCGACCTGTAAACATGAAAATACTCGACGATGTTGGATTTATACACAATAACATCTGCAGAAACTGGTCACATGACTGAACGATTTACCCCTTCCAAAAATCAGTGACAAAATTACGATTAGTAAGGACAAAAAACTTTCAGTTTGAGACCCTGTTTTGTCATGTAACAACTAATGAAATTTTGCATATGAACTGTGTGTTTTCTTTGATTTAATTTATGCTTCATCACATTGTTCAAATGAACCAGAAAAAGGATAAATTATTAGTTTATAAAATGTGGGTGGGTATTTCTGTTCACTGTAACGTCTTTGAAACATTTTGCATGCAAACGCTTGCAAAGCTAATATAATTTGATTAGACACTTTAATTGTGAATATCAAAATGAAACTATAATGCTCCTGAATGAACACGGCTGTCGGTTGAAAAGAAACTTCGAGTATACTGTTATTACTTGAAAGGGCTTTTTCAGAAAACCTGAAACAAAATCAATAATTAAACCTACATTAATGTTAGAAAGCAAACGGATTATTTTGTTATACTACAGTGATAGCTTGCATTGTCAAATAGGTCTAAAGTTACTACTATTCTATACTTATTACCTCAGTAGATCACATTTTTTTTTTCAGTTTTGATAAGGGGAGAGCAAACCTTTTGCTCAAACTTAACACAATTTTCGTCATGCGGGCTTACTGCGAACACTGTGTGAATCAGGCTATCGTAATTGTCAGCGCAGATCTAATAATCCACCTTTCTAGAATCTGGACGAAAAATGGAAGCAGTGATTACATTCTAAAAACCTTGTAATGAAAAAGAATGAAGAATGAGAAAGACGCGAGTTATCTTTATATCGTTGTTACTTTGTGCTCAATTCGGTACATGCTTTGGCACACGATTTCAGTACCTTTCCTCTTCATAATTCCTCTTAGATCTCTCCCTCTAGAAAAAAAATATTCTTTTCATGAAGTAGTTTACAGAGTGTAAACCCATAACAATAAACAAAAAGTCTTCACGACAGAATGGAGAAGAAAAAGCAAAAACAGTGCAATGGCAATCACTTTCTTGATCTCTCGTTGTCATCTTGATCCAGAGATACCACTTGACCATTTTTAGTGGGAATTTGAAATGCGTCTACTTTCAATGAGTAGATATGGGTTTCTTTAATAGAATTCGAGCCGATCCAGGTTTTGTCAGTCCGGTCCGATCCGATCCAGGTTTTGTCAGTCCGATCCGATCCGATCCGATCCGATCCACGTTTTGTCAACGGCCCCCAAAGATTGCAAGCCTGGCGGACTGATGAGTGCCCGAGTATGAGTATCGTATCTGAACGCTTGCAGCATTAACGTTCTCTTTGCAAGCATTCTTCGTAACCAGTAAAACGAGTTCAGAAGTATGAAG
This sequence comes from Siderastrea siderea, assembly GCA_964030785.1. Taxonomy (NCBI): domain Eukaryota; kingdom Metazoa; phylum Cnidaria; class Anthozoa; order Scleractinia; family Rhizangiidae; genus Siderastrea; species Siderastrea siderea. Next base: position 68,400,458 of record OZ034968.1, read on the forward strand.
TATGTTTTGTTGTTCATTTCAGCGCTGGGGGACAGCACGTGAACACGAATGACAGTGCTGTACGAATAACTCATCTGCCGACAGGAATAGTTGTCGGCTGTCAAGAAGAAAGGTCTCAGATAAAGGTACAGCTTAGAGTATTACTATCATGCATTTATCAGGAGTGACCGAGCGATCTAGATCCAGGACTTCACGATAGGTCAATATGTGTAGGTGCAGTACTTACAAACAAAGGCAAGGTAGGTGAACGTTATTCGTTTGTCTCACGATGGAGTCACTTTAACAATCAGTCATGAAAATGAGCAATTATATCCGACTTGAAAGTGTGAGTTGAATTTGTGTATATTAGCTTCAGTAGTGAAGTTTTCCAGTCAGTGATGGTTCTTGGCCAAAAACTGCATTTGTGTTCAACACACGATTTCTCTATGGGAATGAACGTCAGCAGATAAAAATTGCCTAAAAGCATTTAAGAAAAGACAAAAATATGAATCTAAAATAATGTTTTTATTTAATAACAGCTACTTCTTTTTTACAGAATAAGAACAAGGCATTGCAAGTATTGAGGGCGCGGCTGTATGATATTCAGCGGCAAAAAGTTGAGTCAGAGAGAACTGAAGCCCGCAGAAAACAGGTCAGCAGTCATTTAAGAATTCCCTTCCCAGAAAATACGTAGAATGTTTTTGGGTTATCGTACTTCAGCATACACCTTGAAGAAGTGATGGCATAACTGTTGAATCAACTTGACGAGTTTCTTTTATGTTATTTTAGATCGGGACTGGGGAACGCTCAGAGAAGATCAGAACCTACCATTTTCCACAGGTGAGTCTAACTGTAGGTTTACGCCATTTGTGTGGGCAAGATTTTTATTTAATAGTTCACCTCTACACTTTGTCCGATTTTGATTGGGTGAAATCAAACACATGACGCAACTGTCCTCCTGGAAGAAAACTGTCAAGAAATAGAGACCCGGATGGATGAGTCCGCGTCGGCAGGTCTCTGCCAACGAAAACCTCTAGTCATATTTTCTCGAGGGGGGAGTTTTTTTGCGATTCCAGCTAAATGCTCGGTGTTTAGTTCATAGTAAAAAGGCTACCTAGATTTCACTGACAAAGTACAAATATGCTGGCAAACAGGTTGTTTTGAAGTTATCGCATAAAAGGTGTGAGGTAGTTGAGTGGGGGGAGGGGGCATAATAAAGAAATTGGCTTGGGAAAATAAATGAATATGGGAGTCTGATGGACCGATGGTCATCCTGCTCTTGCATAGTAGAAACTCCGTTAGCTTGAGCTGGAGCGTAAACCACGTCAACCAAAGAAAAGAAAATGGAATTCCGGATAAGTCTTTGTTTGCAGTTCTGCGTTTGTTGAACCATGTTGGCCCAATGTTTTTTCTATGTTACGTCCATTAGGGTCGAGTGACTGATCATAGGATAGGAATGACCGTGCATGGCCTGGAACTGTTTCTTGAAGGAGAAGACAAGCTTCATGATATGGTCCTGGCTTTGCAGTCTCAGCATGAAGCCGAGGTTTTACAAGATCTTACCAGTCAATATCAGGCTGGAGAAAAACAAGCGAGATGACAAACGTGCTAGCTGAAAAGGTTGAAGGTTCTGGTGTTCAAATCAAAAACATCAATGCGAATCATTTTGTTGCTCTACCCCTCTGCCTTTAAAATACTAAAACGAATACATGAAGTACGAGAAGATGGCGTTTGGTTTAGGATTTAATTGCCAGGAAAACTTTCGTGATGTGAACCCCAAGACCCTAGGAACATAAAAAAGCGTCCTCTTTCGAGGGATCACCGGAAGAGAGACTCTGTATAAACTCACCCCAGTGTATCTACACAACCTGGTTTCTGAGTACAACAGTTAAATATTATGGTGCAAGAAATTCAAATAATAAACTTACATTATCAAGACCTAGCACGAAGTACCAAGAACGCAATTTCTTTTACACAACGGCTCCGTTCTTTGGAATGGTTTGCCGTAAACAGCGCTTTTTCTATTGGGCTTTCTTGCGGCAATCGTGTCAACCAAACTAAATTTGTCACATTCAATTATTTTTATTTTGAACTCATGAATTTCCGTGGATAATCAAGTGTGTTTGGAGGTGTCTTTCTTTTTTAATTTGAGGATTTCTACAATGTATAGATGCGTATATGTAATACTAGTAGGCTAGACATTTTGGATTTCTCGGAAATTGGTCACTGGAATCAGATTAAAACTTCAAACCGCGAAAACTGACAAGAGATTTGTTAATTCAGTTTTTAGCTTCATAATTTTTGTGTACTTTCAACGTTAAAAGCGAGTTATATTATCTCAATAATTTTTACTACAACACGCTATGTTGTGGTGTATCATTATGTGCGGTAAATATTTTACTTTTCTATTTTTGGCTTCTTTACATCTTTTTGTTCAATTTCAGTACAAGGTTAATTATTTAAAGCTTGAGAGTTTTGAGTTTCCTGTGTTTTTGTACAATTTAACCGACAAAAGCCAAACTTATTTATTTAGATAAGAGATTAAAAATGTTATATCGGTTTCTGATATGTTGCCACTGTACATGTCGGGCTGAAAAATCTAGCTGTTTTTACTTGTCGCAAGGGTTTTTAAATTTCTCTTTCTGAATGCCATGGAAACAAATTAATTCTCCTAAAAAATTCCCGTCACCTGTTTCAATAGATAAACTTAGCTGTCGGCAATTTATTTCTGGTTCTTTTGTTTGTGCATTATTGAGAAAGTAGAGGCGTCATTTTCATTTCAGTGAAAATCCTTAGTGAGAAATTGATTGTCAAATCACTTCCAAAGTCCGACCAGATTAAGAATTATTTTATTTATTTATTTATTTCAGTTAATGTTGCGGTCCATTGCATTCTACTTTCCAAATCAACAAATACCTGTAAAATTACTATAACCGAAATGAAAATTCAAATGAAAATTAGTTTGGGTTTTCATAGTCAGTTATAAATCAGTAATAAAAACCCTACGAAAAACGTAACAGATTTAAAGTAATTTTGATCTGGTAAAAATACAGAGGCAGTGCTTTTCAGTGGCTCAATTCACTTTTGTTCCAAAAATGTTTTTATAACAAAACTCTAGTTAACACATCAGCAATGAACTATTAGCTAATTCTATTTTGGAATACCTCCAAATAGATATAAAGTTGAGGAAAATTTCATCTTTTTGCACGTAATTTCAAAATAAGGAACATTTCTTGAGCCTGCTGCAATGTCCATACAAAGAATTTCATTTTTTTTTTCTTATACACTAAATGACATGAAACACATTTAGAGGGATAAACCACAGGCGACCTGACTTCAACTTTCTATTATTTATTTATGCCAATTATAGAAAGAAGGGAATATGAATTATCTGAGGCGAACCAGAAATAGTCAAATGCATTGCTGCACGTTATCTGGAAGAGTTTGGCGAAAATTGCTTTCAGCAATGTGCTAGCTTTCTTTTCATGCCGTTTGCCTTTTTCTAATTCATTATTTTCCTTTTTTTTCTTTCGATCAAGTAAGCTTCATCTTTTTGAAGGGTCTGCAATTACAGTATATGGAAATCTCAGGACTTGTGTGTATGCTGTGTGCACTCAACTAAAACGCGAATATTTTAAATCGCCCGTGCTTGAAATGGTTTCCTCAAGAGGATGGGACGTGCATTAACTCCATGACACTTCAAATGACTTCTGCTCGACGTGTGTTATTTCAGAAAGACCTTGAATTTGCATAAAAATAAAGACTGACAGACAGGCGATTTATGGGCCAAATTACGTTCAGCTAGTGGAATATATCACAGGCCTCAACATCGGATATACGCACGATATTTATGAACCTCACTTTCAGCATTTAAGCTGCCATGAAATGTCAATGTAACGGTGACACTGGCTCATTAACACAGGAACAAACAAATCGCTACTGAAAAGATACTGAAATTACAAGTACGCGCCTTTGACGATCGAAATTGCCGTTGATTTGTCGAAACAATTTTAATTCAGGGATATTGCTGGACTCCATCAATGGCGAAAATTGACGAAGCACTTAATAGTTTTCTCAAGGCTCACGCTGAAAGCTTCATTTATCAACGGCAAAAGAGACTTATGGAAATCGAAAAAATAATCAATCCGATATTAGCGGAAGTGAAAAAAATTGATGAGAAGTTTGACTTTGAGGCTTTCAGTCCAAATGGCTTTTATAGCATCAAGTCGCCAAGCCACTACGAAATACTTGTAATTTTGCGGGGGATAGATCCGGAAGAAATAGCTATCGAGGATGGACAAACCCCGCCAGGATTTTCACTTGCTAAGCTGTCGGGAAAAAAGATGATTTCGCGCTGGAGATTTTGCAGTGGAAACAGCAATCCCAGTAAAGTTTATATGTCGGCTAAGATTGTTAAAGAGAAGCTTTATGAGTATGTCAAACGAGTAGTGAATAATGGATCTTTTCGCCGAGAACAAGAAGGAAAATTTTGCATCGAAGTCGACGAAAACCGCGACGACGATGCGATTTGGCTGTCGATCAGCCGACACGATGTGGAGTCGTACAGCCTCGATCTCATCCCAACAATTCCTTGTCCCGGGCGCTGGGTGTTTTCCGCGCACGGGTGGGAATCAAGGCAACCTGATTGGCTGAGCAAGAAAATGAAAGAGGATGTAGTGCGAAGTGGAATCCATTTAGTTGCCAGGCAACCGCCCAGCAAGTCATCTTACCAGTGGCAAATAGATTTCCCAGGTCCCATGAGAAAGTTGCTTGAACTGAACGTGGGATGCCGAACAAAATGCCTTCTTATCCTTGAAATTATTCTAGAAGACATGCAGTCCGGCAGACACGGATGTGATCCGTTTCATCTAGAAACACTTATGATGCACGTGACCGAACGATTTCCAGTCAAATCCCTCTGGAGCGATGACAAACTCGCCAAGCGTTTTGTGGATGTGATGAAAAAACTGCAACAGTGTCTCTTGGATAGACACCTTGGGCACGTTTTTCTTCCAGACGTAAATTTGCTTCGAGATGTTGATGAACTGGCTTTGGATAACTGCAAAGAAGGAGTTGAGAAAGTTCTACGAGATCCTGTAAAATTTTTCGGCGAATTTGAACTATTTAAATACACTACTTCCTTGTAAGCAGGATAAATTTGCAGACTGTTTACAAAAGGAAAAGGCTGAATCAGTGCAATAGTGTGCGAGCGAGACGTCTTGTGCCTGTCTTCTTATGACTGACAAAAGTCAGAACAGTAAAGTACAGTTTTGCAATCTCAATTAGGTTTAAATCACAATAGTTGAAGGAGAATGACGTCATCATTAGCCTATTGGCTAAAACGAACGCTACCTTAGGCGGGAACCCATTCATATGTTCAGAACCTAGCCTTGGTTTTATACAGAAGCAAATTAACTCGGGAATGATCCCCAGGATATGATAGCGTCTTAAATGTTTGCGCGTTCCTCACTACGTTGCGATTTAAAACTATACAATTTTTTTCTTGAACTAGTTTTTCCTGTTTAAATTTCTCGCTTACGTTTTTTCTCGTGTCGAATTACAATGCGGGAATATAATTTCTGAATTAATAGTAGCGGAGGGCTTTAATTCACTTATTTTGGCCGGATTGTTCAAATTTTTAATTAGGAGAGGCCACTGCAATTATCCTTGAATTTAAAAGAAAAAGCTTTGATACATTTATATGGGTAATTAATTCGTCATAGGATGAGCGGCAATTAATACAGAGCTATTGAAATATGGTACCTGAAAAAAGATTTTTCTTAGGAGCAAATAAAAGATGGATTTACGTTATCGTGTCTACTGACGATTAAACTTTAATAAGGCAATAAATGTTTCATAAACGTGCTTAGTTTTTTGTTCCTACGCCAATAGAACATTTAACATTGTGTGTAAGTGGTCAATTAACCAATACCACTGTCGTGTCCCACAAGCTCGTCACAAATGTATCCCAGTTACAGGCTAAATGTTGTTAGTTTGTGGTCGTTTCCTTCCTAGCAGAGGTTTTTTCTTCACGGAGTCGTCTAAATACATTGTAGGCGCAAAGTTCTCCATCTTTCTTCGACTCTGCTTTTCAAGAGATCAAATGGAAGGATCTAATGCTGTGTCTGATCATTCCTCGACTGACTCCGATCATTGGTTAAATGGCTTTCTTCAAAAGAGATGTGAGGAAGCACGAAAGCGTGTCCAAGAGGAAAGAAACCTTTGGAACGACGAAAATGCCTACGAAGACCTCGACCTTTCGGGAATCTTCAACTTTGATAATTACGAGGAATCCAACGGACTAAGTGGTGAAGAGATTTTGTCTGTTCAAAAAACGGATTCAAGTGAGCTGGCTCAAACAAAACCTACGCCATTCCTCGTTGGTACGACGATTCACGATGAACAAACAGCAGGGCACGTAGGCATTCAAAAGCTCAGGGAAGATGGAGTTACAACTTTGCATGAGGCTCACCAGTGTTTCAATTTAAGTCCAGCGATCCAAAGAGTTTCGTCATCCAACGAACCTATATCGATTGAAGACGACAAGCAACGAGTTGCGCACGACACTGGTCAGACGCCTTCGGCAGATCACGCTCCACTAGAAAGCAGTAACGCGGATTGGGATTTTGAAACCAAGTTAGTGGAAGTAGCGAGTATGGGCATTGTTCATTCAAAACAACAGCTCTTGCAGGCTTTAAACGACTTCAACGTTAATGTTGTGGAGCGGGAACGAGCGAACTTCAGACGAGCGATGAAGCAAATTGAAGAAACAGTCAACGAAGTCTTGGAGGAGGTGGAGCAACTTGACAGCAGTTTCAAGCTGCGTAGAATGAGGCCCGATAGTTTCTACGAGGTGAAGTCGAGGAGCGAAGTGGACATACTTGTTGTGCTTGAAAACATCTCGCAAAGTGAATTTGTCATTGAGGATATGAAGACACCAACTGGATTTGCCCGAATACGCGTGACGTCATCTTCAAATATGGCAACGTCGTCAGACATGACGTCACCGCAAGGTAAGTTATTCCACTGGTGTACAGAAACACAGTCAGGTGAAATCTATTTATCGCCGAAAAAGTTGTGCAAGGCATTCGCAGCTTTAGTTTCTAGAGCGGCTGGCAAAATTTTGAGAAACGGTTCCAGCGTAAACCGGCGACGAGTTTCGTTTTGTGACACAGAATCTTCGGTCCCTTTCACCGTCAATCTCATTCCAACGATCGCATGTCCGCAGACATGGCCTCTTTGTGCTTACTGGCTCAGAAATTACACTAAGAAATGGCCGGTGGTGAGTGTAAAGGATGACGTCATTTGTGGAGGGATGCACCTTGTTGCCGTGGCAACGGGAAAGGAGATCGACCCTTTGTGGCGAATAAGCTTCTGCTCAGCTCGGCGCCATCTCCTTCAGTCTGATTGCGAAGGAAAAAAGAAATGTCTACGCATTTTGAAAGTCCTCGTCGACAAAGATTTGTCACGACCCAAAGCACTCGTACCGCTGTACCTGGAAAACATAGTACTGTGGGCTAGTAGGAAACATTGGCAGCGGGAGGAATGGGCCGACAACATGTTACCAGACAGATTTCTGGAGATGCTAGTAGCGCTACACAAGTGTTTGGAGAACAATGACTGCTACAACTTTTTTGTACCAACTATGAATCTGTTCAACGACTTGAAACCCGATGCTGTCAAAGTATTAGATGCGAAAGTGAAAGATGTCTTACAGGATCCTGTGAAATACCTGAAAAGTTAAACAACACTGACCAATTTTGTTACTGGTATGGGAAACGCCTTGTAAGATGTTAGAGAAAAACATTGCAGGCTTAAGTCAGCACAATGTTTTGGCTTCTGCACAGGGTATAGAGCACCGCATATTGCACGACTGTGGTTTTAAAGTTTAAAGGCTTCTTTCCAAGTTAAAAATGCCACTTTTTTAATCGCAGGAAACTTTTCTTAGCCTTCTCCCCACCCCTAAGGAAAAGGACGTCTATCAAAAGCAGTTAGTCTACGCTGTTCTAATGCGGCATGCGAGCGATAACAAAAAGGCCGGGAAAGTCTGAAGGCAAAGGAAGATCGTGTTTTGGCGTCATGTTGTCGATTTTTCTCCTAAAAATTGACTGCAATGGGACCCTAGCTGGTGTTAAGAAATATATGAAGAACGCTTTCTATTGGATCAAAAATTCCTGAATTCCGGATGCAGAAATTTCAGCAGAGGCGGCGGAGCGTTTTGAAACGCATACCCCTACTCAAATTTCCCAAAATGTCCTTTGCGTAGTTCGTTGGCACAAGCAAACCTCTTTGCCATCTCAACATTGTCCAGTGCGTCCGTAGTCGATTTGTGACAATGCATAAGTAGGCAGTTGTTCAGACGATCCTGCTTCATGGTGCTTCTTAGGTAGTTCTTGAGTCGTCGGAGGGCAGAGTAACCTGACGTACTTTGGGCAGCGCAGTTCTTACTGCATCATGTACGAGGTGAAGCTGGTGCCCCAGGCTGCCGCAGTCTATGTCAGTTCCAAAGCAAGAGCTTTGCAGCTCTTCCAAATGCTCGCTGAAGTCGTCGCTGTTTGCTCCGTCCACAAGAAGTTTCACCACCTTAACTTGGCTCGGTTGTATCAGCTTTCTAATTGCGTTTTAACTTTGCTGCTGGCTTGATAGTATTGCACCCTATAGTAATCCGGAGGACATTCAAAGCGATGAGGAGCTCTGTCATCAAGCCTGACAGGGGCTCTCCTGTATCGTGGCAGCACTTGTTCGCCAGACTTACCCCCTGAAAAGGAGACACATGACTCGTAAAATTTATTGAACTCTGCCTCTGTGCGTAGTCGTGTAGAGTGATTCTTGGCTAGATTTGCAGCAGTAATAGCTTCTTGCAGAGTCGTATCTTTCCCTTGCAGTGCCCAAACACAGAGTCAAATTTATCGAGGCTTGATAGCACTCCGTTTTCCCTCTGCCCATACTCGTCGTGTGTGGTGTCACTTATTTCTTTCATTGCCTGCTGAAGTACAACGTAGTCTTCAAGAACAGCATTGAATGCTGCCAGAGTTGTTCCAAAAAAAGTTCTACAACATATTATTTCGCCAAGCGCGATCCTGATGAAACGACTTGTGAAAATATCACGAGACTGAATATCTTGCCAAACCAATCTTATGCTGCGCTAGCGATATTTTCGGCATTGAAACGTGGCGGGGGGAGGGGGGCTGAACCCCCTAAATTTTTGTTTGGGGAGGCTACAGCCCCCCCCCCCCCCTGCTCCGCCGCCTCTGTTCAGGAACGACTTCGAAAATTTGTGTTAACCTCGCGAGGTTGTCCCAAGTTCCGTTGGTCGAATGGAAAGCGCCCATGCATATTTTTCATTCACCAGATTTAGATGACTGAAGTTAGTTTTAATGCAGTCTAAAATACCAACTAATGACGCAAGGTTGTCTTTAAAATTATTTACTACGTCAAAATACAATCATTTGTCCTTAAAATATAATTATATACAAGTTAACTGAAGATCTATTTCCCGGCTCAAAATAAAAAGCCCTTTTTGTATTTGAAATAGGACAGCATACTTGTCAATTTGAGAATAATTGTATGATAAAATTCCGAAGACTGTCATATTGGACGAGGCCGTAGGCCGAGTCCTATTTGGTAGTCAGAGGAATTGTTGAAATCCAATTACTTCCCAAATTGGATGGTATATCACCATAAAACGTGTTAATTTTATTGCCAATATACGTAATTTGGGAAATAACTGCTTGAATGGGACTTTAGGATAGCAAAATATAATTAACATGCAAACTCCAAAATAGTATGACATATAATTGTTCGTAAGCTTACTTAAATTTTATTCCAAAACGAGTTTATAAATTTTTACTGCTTACTTCAATCATTTGAATGTAAAACAAGTTGCTTTTCCGATCGACTGTCGAGAGTGATTATGCCTGGTTTGGTTTTGACACTGAATCCTCCAAGGTTCTATCGGTGACGTTCATAACCATGACAAAATACTGATTGGCTGTGAGTAACCCTGATTCGAGCATTGGACACTGTACGCGTCATCCCCAAGTAACTGAACAGTGTGCGCCACAACGCGCGCTGTAATACGACAGTTGCACTTGAATGGGTTCTATTTTTAATGAATACAAAAAGAATCCCTCGTCTTTTCCTTCAACAAAAAGTTTAACCTATCGCTATTTTGTTTTAAAGGGTGCTTTCGAATGGGGAAATCTGGATTTCGATTTTGGATTTCGGATTTCCCAATAAAACGCGAAATCCAAAAACGGATTTCTACGAACCGAAATCCTTTTCCAAGACGGATTTCAATTAAGGGGCCTTAATTGAAATCCGTCTTGGAAAAGGATTTCGGTTCGTCGAAATTCTTTTTTGGATTTCGCGTTTTATTGGGAAATCCGAAATCCGAAATCCAGATTTCCCAATCGAAAGCACCCTTAGACATGAATGGAATTTTGTTTTAGACATGACATAATTAGGCATGATTAATAAGTAACAGGACTTCCTGTTATCCATTTCATTCTAACGTTTAAAAATCACTCGTATGAATACAGACCGAACTGGAAAACATGAACTCCTATTACCATTACAAATAAACACCCTATTGATCGAACTGCTCGTCACAGAATATTTGAGCTGTTATCAGTCGAGTGTCTAAAGTAACCTGCGTTTGCTTCACTTTCTGGGGTCGAAGAAAAAAACTCGCGCCACTTTCTCAGCCAAGTAGAGGTAAAAACCAAACCCGATACCCTCACGTTTTCCCGCGCTTGGCACGCGTTGCATCTATTTCCTTCAAGTTCTGATTGGTTCATTGCGTTGTTTGCATCTGATGTGATTGGTTGAAAAGAATAACAGAGCGAAATAGAGCAAAACAAAAGCAAACGCAAATTATTAATAAAATTAGTTTTGGCTTACGACTTCCATATGAAAATAACTATAGGCAACAAGTCATTTCTTTGGTTTTGACCTTCTTCAGTCTCTTTACAATATCCAACTTAAATTATCAAAAGCATTAAATACTTGAACGTAATGAGCTTAATTTCGTGCTTAAATTAATGTTATATACCTACATTATTTAAATATTTAATTTCGCCGTAAACCTTAAAAACTCATGACAGCTTAAGGTCTCAAAATGCAGGTAGGGTCGTTTTGGTTAGAGCCTTACCTCCTCGACGAACAATGAAAAAGGCTCAAACGTGTAATGTATGAATGTTCCTCGTAGCCAAAAAGAAAATCGTTAAAACCCGACTGTCTTTGGGCTCACGAAATCCATATTCAAAGAATTCGGACAAAAATCATTTTTGGTTTAGTTAAAAAATGCAATGTCAATGGGAATAGTTAAAAATAGACTCAGAAACGCCAGTTCCTCTAACAACTGATGTAAGATAAAATTTTCAGACTCCAAAGAGATGGAAAACTCGTCTTTTGATACAACAAATCTCCACAACTAATAGGAACTTATTACGTTTCCCATGCATTCAGAAACATTGTTAACCAATAGACCAAAACTGTTTGTAACCCGCTAACACAAGCTAATTGAATCAATTCATTGACGTGTGGATCTTTGCACGCCTACTGCTAAGAAGCACAAATTCCCCTCTAGACCGATGTATCACCATTTCTGTGACCGTTGCGTTGCGAAAGTTTTCGGACGCCAGGAAAGCTATGGTTTGCGGGGCTGTGAGAGCCGTGTGCTAACAGTTGCTCTTGCCTGAGAAGCATGCTGTCGAAAAGAGTGTCAAACCTTGAGTTCATGTGTTCGAGTAAGGCCTGTAGTTTCGCATCTACCCGTGCCATGATTCTTTTCTCCGCAGCGTAGATGTTTGTTGTGATTGAGTTGTAAACCGAAAGACATCCGGGACACCCGCATTCAGCACACCTATAATAATGAAAATGGGTAAATGGAAATGTCATTTCTCTTGATATGAAATACATTGTTACGGTATTGTGGGGAAAATAATTACGTTAAAAATGTTTTCTATGTGCAAGTGAAGGACTTGCAAAGTTCCCACGGAAACTTGGCAACAAAATTACTTTTCCACGGTAGAACGGGCACGTTTTGTTTCGTACATTTAAGCTTATCAATACATGTAGCTGTATCTCGTGATCTAACGTCCTTTCCTAAGTTCAACGGCTTGAATTCCTGGGTCCATTTGCAGTAGTTTTTGTTTGCGTCCGTTTTTTGACTTTACTTTTGGTTGCTTCTTTATCTAGTGAGTCGCTCGAGCAAGAGTGACATTGATTTTGCCATGCCACAGCATTTTATCAAAAAGTCCCGTCACGTGTGCAAGCAGACACTCGTTCTGTCACCAATTTGCCATGTGATTTTTTTCGCTTGGCTTTTATACCCCGCGACGGAAGACAGCTCATAACGATTTGGGCCTTCTTTCCCAAGTACCCGTCCCCACCACCCAACTTCCATCTACCCCTCCCCAACCCAAACGCGACCTATCCTTCATACCCATTCTCAGCTTCCCTATACCTCTCCCTACCCCCCAAAACGTCTTCCCTTCCTCACCTCCACCCCAAGCAGCCACATACTCTTGCCTTCCCCGAAAAAAGCCTTCTAACCTCCCCTCTTCTCCACCAGCCCTATTGGCATCTCCTCTCACCTGGCTTTATTCGCGGTGTCTACACTATCGGTCTCGGCTTTTTCCAATGGTGCAGATGCGGGTGCTTGCTCGGCCACAACTCGCTCAACAGCCCGCTTGTCTCCCAAACAAAACGACTGAGCCCTCGAGTTCATCTGAGCATGTGTGGGCACAGGAAATGCGCTCCCGAGGGACACTGGTCTAGATTTGCGGACCATGTTGCGACTTGCCCGTACACGTGACTGCAGGTAGGTTTCCCAACGATGCTTTGCGAGCGTGGGTGATTCTGGAGTGTCCATCACGCCATTCTCTGGAGAGTGAGTGTTAGTTGTTGCTTCTGGGCTCTTCTCTACCATCAGGCCGGCTAGCATGTTAATGAAACCTCCATCAGTCTCCGGAGTGCCAGGCAAATCTGCTCCTGCAAAAAGAAACCACACTTAGAATAGGTTTAGTGTTCATACTAGGATATTCTACTTTGGGATCCACAGGACCCACAGAGATGCTAAAAGGGGGTCATGAGGGAGAAAAGTGAGTCACAATTTAGATACAGTTAACTTGACATTTTATTCACAAGTCTGAGTTAGAGTAAATACCTCATACTTTCTTAGATAATAAATGTTCAATGTCTGAATGAAGACGCCATAACCAATAAAATTTCGGTTTATATTAAAAAGCAATGTACGTATGTTACATAAGGCGTTTTTTCCTTTCTTTGCGCCCTTGAGACCCCTTGGGCTAACTCTAATGCGGCATTTCCTGAAAGAGTGCGGGAATGCCGCAATGCCGCGATCTGGTAAGAACACTGTAAAGGTTTGAGGGGAAAAAAAAAAGAGGTATATAAGTTATGATTAGCTAAAACAACTTACTCATTCTCTCTGCCTTCTCTTCTTCGTCTAGTTGCTTAGCACGTGCCATTGCTTGAGATAAAATGCTTGTTTCACTTCCAGACAAACTAGTGGCGCCAAGATCTGATCGAGGACCACTACCAACGCTGTGAGATCTGACACGATCTACAACTTGACCGCTTTGAGCCTGTCGAAAACAGAGAAATTGTTCAGTCTTAAATAGTTAAAAAAGGGGGGAGACCAAGATATGAAGAATACTTCAATTCCAGCTTACCGTGCTCTCGAGTCTTACCTGACCGTGACAAGTCTTTTGGTTAGGTTCCTGAAGAGGGTGGAGGGGGGGGGGGGTACTCTTCAATTTAATTTTACCACTTTTATCTTTGTAATGTAGGCTTAGCAAAGAAGAGCCCCCAGTGGATTTGCTAATAAACCGTTATTAATATTATTATTTTATTATTATTATTGTTATTATTATCATTATTATTACTATAATTATTAGTATTATTATTACTATTGTTGTTATTATTATTACTATTATTGTTGCTGTTGTTGTTGTTGACTCGCCTCTAGAATCGATACCTAGATAAGACGTCTAGTTTGATTTGTGTCCGTGAGTCTCAGTGAATGTTTTTCACTAACCATTTGCTTGGTTTCCATTGCCTCCAAAAGTTGTTGAGCCTCTGGTGAAAGCTGTTTACCCAAACTGTCTAAATAGCTTCTCACATTTGTTAGGTCTACCTGGCCTGGGATTAAACCCTGATGACAAAAATTAAGATATGTAAAATGTGCCACAACGTTACTAAATGATCAAGTTAGCTCATTACAGAAAAATTTTAGCATGATCATAATGAAACGTATTCAACTTTTAAATTTTATAATTTTTGGAGATTTGCAACTTCTACTTTCTCATTACCAAATGTTTCAAAAAATTTTTGTCAAGAAAATTCCGCATTTTTAATGTATGTCACTAAGAACCACTTCAAGGCCCCACATACAAATGCATTAAGTGCCTTTTTTTGGCCAAAATGTTTTGGAAAAATGACATGAACTAGCATGCAGTTAAAACATTTGTACAAACGATGCATATAAACCATACATGCCAACCTTACAAGGTGAGAAATGAGGACCCCCCCCCCTCTCACCCCAGTCCTGGTGTAGTGCCCTGCCCCCAGCACTGAGCAGGGTCCAGGATGCTCAAAGCTTTTGCATTAATTTTTAATTTATTGCCTTTACTGTACTGTTTTAGCATTAGAATTCTCAAGCACTACATGTATTGCACAAAACAGTAGGAGAGTCAAGTAAAGAGTCGAGACAAATTTTTCAACAGCCCAGTTTCAGATTAATACAAAAGAAAATGTCTTTCTTTTTCCTCTTGACAATCAGAACGTCCCAATTTTTTTAGGTTTTGAAACTAAAAAATCGGGACAATTCCGATTAAATTGGGGTGGTTGGCAGGTATGTACAAACCAACATGGCGCTCACCAATCCAGCTTGGAGCGTGTTTGCCTGAAGATTTTTCACCTAGGGAAGGGGGCGTTCTTAAATTTTGTGTCCTAAAAGGTGAGCTTACTAGAGGGGGAGAGCTTATTAGAAAGAGGGAATTCATAAGAGGAATTATCACTGTAATTATGTTACTGGTACTTTATAATTATGTAAATTTTTGAATTTCAGTGTTTTGGCAACTAATTTGATGTCTTGCAGTTATGGTAACATCACCACATTCTGGAGCTCTTCAATTTTGTAATTACAAAATAAGGAATTCATAAAACTACAAACTATGTCATGAAAGATGTGGTTGTAGAGTGCAAACGTATTTCCATGAAACATTAGTGAAACAAAATTTAATTTTTAATCTAATTTAATTATACAACTTACATTGCACAAATATCAGCCAAAGGTTTTCAAACGTGCATTACAATAATTGAATTAAAAAAACATTATAACTTCTAGGGCATCAACATACAAAAGAGAACTGAAAATAACACTAAAACTGAAACTGTGTAAAGTCATGCTATGACAAGTTGTATACAAAAAGTAAAATATTCTAAAACTTGCACAAATTTGTGCAATTTTGTAATTTTGTAAATGGTCAATTTTGTGAGTCATCTAGTTTGACTAGTCATCTAGTCAAATTAGCAGCTGTTTGTGCTTCAACAATTTTTCAACTTAATTGTACAAACAACTAAATTGTACAAAATTTTACTAATATTTTTGTAATTTCTATTTCACGGAAATAAATACAGGAAATACTGCCCTGCCCTGCCCTGCCCTGCCCTGTACTGTACTGCATGTCTTGAACAATACAATTAAATAAGCATATATCAAACCAGAGGACACTGTTTTTTGTGCATTCAGATTGGCTACTCAAACTCGGGATAGTATGTGTACCTACTATGCACCTCCCAGCATTTTTCTGGATTTCATGTGCGAGTTTTTCCTCATTTCTCAGAAAAAAAAGGAACTATTTGGTGCTGGCTATCCACTGGTTTGTATATACCGAAACAATTATTCACCTCAGAGTTGGTGAAGTGTGGTACATATTTCCCTCACTACTTTGTCACTCAGCAAATATCTACCACTGTTCACCTCCATTGCAGTAATTAATTATCTGACCTGTACAGGGGAAGCAAAAGGAACACTTGATCTTGCAACTCTCACAACAATTGTTTGAAGTCTCATGGATTGTTCCTCCGCAAATGATAGGAACTAAAATATGGAAAGACAAAAATCGTCAGCAAACCCAGTACTGAAATGTCACTTTGCTGGCTATATTTTAGTCTGGTTGCATTTTTACTACATTGTAGCACGAAAAATGCAAGCCTAAGGACAAGGATCAAAACATTTTTAATTTACCTTTTTTCTTACACCTGTGATTCCATCAAAAGGAAGGTTTCATGGTTCAGCGCATGTGCAAGCTGTGACATACAGTTTGTAAACTTATTGAATTGTATTGTTTATAAACCAATCAGAAGCGAGTAGGGACCTCGACAATATTTCACAATAAATCCTTTGGGTTGAAGAATAAATTCAATGATAAATTCTAATTTCCGAATTTTCGAAGTAAAGTGGTTGAAATCTTCAACTTTGGCACACAGGCTGGTTTTTATGTAAGAAACATTGTCGTGCAGTTATTTCTTGACCTGAAAACTTTAATTCAAAGGATTAGCCTGTTATTAACTTTTCTCGAAACCTAAACTCACACAAGTGAAGCATGAACGATTTCTTCTGTTCTGTGTGAACAAAAACAAAAGAAGTCATCCAAGAATCGGCTCTCCTGTTGTTTTATTTGCTTCAGTTTTAAGCAAAAGTAATGGGCTACATGTAATTCTTCTAATTTAAGTTTTAAGGGCAAGAAATAAATGTGCGACAATGTTTCTTACAAGAAAACCAGCCCGTGTGCCAAAGTTGCGCTAAATTGAAACAATTTAGATTTCAACCTCAAATCGTCACTTACAGCCTTTTGCCACTCAGAGTCCTACAAATAAGCTTGAACAGTTCTGTTTCCTCTGATGGTTCAAGTTATTTGAATTCTACTCTACTCAAAGCACACTTACATGTAACAGTAACACAGAGTAACTCAACTTAGTGAGGCAATATTGAGAGAAAAAGAAGTGAGAAATGCAATTAAGAGGAAAATCCAAATTATTGCAAGAGTGCCTCAACTATTTTGCCTATAGTTGGTTGAAAATGGCATTGTGTGGTTCCAGAAAATATCCATACCCAGTGCTTTCAATAAGCACCGACAACCGACGAAAAGCGTCGGCTATTTCGCTCAGAAAAGTCGGCTACTTTTTGCCCTAAATTAAAGTAATTAAAGGAAGATTGTTTCAAACCCCCAGTTGATACAGTCGGTTACTCTATTCAAACCAGCTGCCTACTTCAAATTTTATTGAAACCCCTGCATACCCCCCCCACGGAAGGTCACTGGAAATTCCGAGGGGGAGGGGGGTTCAAAGGCAGAAATTTCCGAGGGGAGTGGGGGGTTCATAGGAAGCTCATTTTCCAGAGGGTGAAGAAACACGAAAAGAATTGAAAGCAACGCACGATTGATGCCAAGCACGAAGTAATACTTACGTGGGCTGTTTTGACCTTCAAAACTACGCAAATATGTTGACTGAAATGCCAAATTTGTATAAAATTTCGGTAGACCTGATTTGCACATTCGCGTTTACGGAAAACTGCGTGTCTCCTTGGCCTTCGGTGAATATTGCGCCGTTTTCAATCCTTTCATTGGGAACGTTTTTCGTTAAACACCAAAGTTGTTTAAACAAATACAAAAATATTTTTAACGCGCAATCCAGCAAAGGGTTTTCAGCCGCTTTTCACCGGATATCATCGAGATAGAATTGTTGCGTTACATAAACAGTGACGCTCATAATTTGAAAAGGTCAGATTTCACGCGTTATGCAAATTTGATGCGTTTTTGAACTGAAACTAAAAGTTCAGCCTATATTAGCTATTTCTTACAAATTCTTTTACAGTTGTCATTATCTTTGAGTTTCCATTTGACCTTCATTTACTATTTCAATTTTAAACAAAGGATAAAGTGCGGGAAGACACGTTCGATCTGTTATCCCTCTGTGCAATTTATTTTTAGACTCACGGTATGCAAATTCACTTGTGCATAATCCCAGGAAAAAAGCTGCTATTTTACTCTAATTCTCTTTCGAACATCATAACCGTCGATTTTTAGTGTAATTTACATTCAACAGTTTCGCTTTTGATGGCAGGTTTGAGTGTGGCAAATACAAAATCGATTCTCAAAGTTTGGCTTCGTTGTTAATGTTTACGTCGCATTCGGCACGTAAATTATTCGCGGCAACCCTCGGCACCAACGTTAATAGAACGTTAAAACACTCGGTTTAAACAAATTTTCGTGAAAAACATAGAACATTTCAAACCGGATAGCAAACATGCAAATAGTATTGAACAATAACAAAGCGTTATATGTTGAAAATGGATGTTATAATAGTAAATGTTACAACAAAAACCACGTTCGCGTAACGTGGAAATTCCTGGGGGGAGGGGGGGTCATCAAAGTCCCCCTTGGAACGGAAATTCCGAAGGGGTGGGGGGATGCAAACCAAAAACCTTCCGTGGGAGGGGTATGGATATTTTCTGGAACCACACATTCCAAAAGGGTGGAAAATATGGGGAGGATCCCCCACCTCTCTCTTGTGATTTTCAATCACTTAAAAATTGAATGTACCCCTTTCCAATTTTGGTACCTTTATCAAGCATCGACATGTTCCATGAATGAACTCTGTAAGGTCAAACTCAGTCTCAAATAACGACGTTTTTCTAAAGAAGAAAAGACAATAATTAGGTTTAATTAATTCTTCCAGCATGACTTGGAAAGTTGTAGTATGTGTATGCCAAAACCTGTTGGCCTGTTGGAGGTGTCTTAATTGTGAGGTTTGTTCTACAAAAAATAGTTTGCCACGTTAGATTAGTTAACATTTATTCCAGGAATGATGTTATCTGAGGACACAAGGAACAACTGCTTGTTGAAACCCACTGCATTATATATAGTATTTTATATGAAGCACTGAGGGCATAACCATCTTATGTCTCAAGAATTTTTAGTCCGCCTTTTTTTTTTTGCTCCAAACTATTTCAATTTTTGCATGGGACCCAAGTTTCATTCCATTCCATGATCATTTTTGTCTAAGGAACTGATATGGGTATGGATTTTACAGACAAGGTCTGAAAACAGGTATGGATTTCAGAGGCAAGGTCTGAAAATGGTTATTGAAAAATGAATACTTATTTTGGTCTGAAATAAGGTCAGGGTTTGGACAACTGGTCCAGTATACCCCCACCCAAAATTCTGAGAAGTACCCCCTCCCCCCTCAAGGGACCAACATTCTCCTGCTCACTGCACAAACAAAGGCCACTGTTCAATGGTTTAGTACACAAACCATATTCCAAGCTGCTCTGTAACTTAGCAGCATCAGAAAATTCAAGATAACACTAGTGCTAATATTATAAGCAATTTCTGTTCAAATTACCTTCCTTTCCTGATGGTAAGCATAATGCCCTTAGCCGTTCTTTCATAGTTATCGTCGATGTACAGTTCAACATTCCTTGCTTCGGAGACAATAACAATGTTTTTGATGTAGAACTCCTGAGCCATTGGATGTGCAGTGAAGCTCATTTCACAGGGCACCACATCGGTGTGTGCTTTTGGCCGTGTAAGGGTCACACCAGCTCCTGCAGACTGCACACACCCAACAACAAGTTGATCTTGGGCTCTGAAAGAGGACGTGACTTTAGATACATAATTTTGAACTTCAGAATGTACTCAGCGAGGTTTTGGTTGAGTATGGCCATGGACAAGACTGAACAGAATAACATTATTATTTAATAACATACAAGCTAGTAGACAGCACATGCAGGATTTTGGAAATGTTTATTCATGAGTTAACCCTGAAGGGAATGTTCTTGTTTGAGAAAGCAGACAACCATGACAATTTTACATGCAGTTTATTTGCAACTTCAGTGGTAAGCAACATGTGAATCAACTAATTGACATGGTTATTTGACATAAGTTTCACTAAATTTTATAAGTAATATTTATACTATTATACTTCCAGCACTGAGTGGCTGTGAGAAGCCTCTGTTCAGTGGGATTCTGAAGACCAAACATTACTTGGTTTTGGACACTTCTTTAAGGACGTTCGCGCTAATTGTTTCTGTGCATCCTTACTGCGCACGCAATTCTTGTCACGATGTCATGCAACGTCATGTATTGAGTGCTCGCAATGTTGAAGAAATGTAGGAATATATAGCACTAGTGGGCATTTTAATATCTATGCTCGGGTTTATCTCTCTTAAACGTTCGGTTATCCCAGATTTTCTTTTGATTAGATCACTTTCTCTATCGATTATCTACGTTTTACAAAAAAATTGAAGAAAATCTGTGTTGTGGAAGTTTGATTTTTTTTCAACTTTTCTGCCCACGCATCATCGAATTTTGCCATTATTTTAGCTGCACAATGTTGGCAAAAGCCCACCTTAAAGGTTGAATTTAACTGAAAGGATGACATTGGTTCAAGTTACTTACTTGACAGACTCACTTAAATGAAATTTGACTCAGAAAGTGGGTCTACAGCAAATCCTTTTTAATATTTTTCAACTAACAACCACTGAGGCCATGTTGAGTTATGAGGACTGATTTGTCAAAATTAGGGTAGTTTTTCACGCACTTTATTTTGAAAATGAAGACAGTGACCCCTGACTTTTTTTGCATTTCTGACATAGGTAACCCATTGTCTGACTGTAGCAAAAGTATGAAAAAAATCTGTGTTGTAGAAGATTTTCGTGCAAACGTCCTTAAATCATCAGAGTGCATTCAAACCTTCAGTATTAAGACTCACTGGGACTCCCAGAAAGCCTCACTCAAAGCTTTTATGGATGTAATTTGTTAATAAAGTTTCATAAAAGTGGGGCCATACTAAGAGAAAAGTCCAGATAATCATAAGTTTAGCTTAAAAAAAAAATCATCCAGATAATTAAAAGTCTCAATAATCAAAAGTCCGGATAATCAAGCTATGACTGTAATGAAGTTCACTCGTCATTGCGTTGAAAATGGGCTTTTACCTGGTTTATTTTGACAGGTTAAGAAAAAATGTCAATTAAGTGGCAATTAAATCTGATGTATGTTCAAACTAATTATAATGTGGAACAGTACTAAATGAATGCTAACAGTGAAAGTTATTTCTTTAATCAATGATTTGGCCATAATAGAAAATCGCTCAGTTATCAATCATATAGATTTGCAACAAAATGGTCTCTTTATAAGAAAAATGATAAATCAAACTTGTACACACTAGGATTTACATGGAAAAAGAACACAAAAGAATTTACTTTGCAATTACACATGCTTGAACAAGCAATCGAAAGAGACAAAACCTTTTTGTCCATGTTTACTTGAGCACTGTGATAAACATTTACTCAAAAATGCATTTCCAGAAAAAATTTATACCCAAGGAGGTCAAAAGATTAAAACACAGCAAAAACTATTTTTTTTAAATTTAAATTTAAATTTAGATAGTAAAAAATATATGAACCAAATACAAAGTTATTCCCAGGAGTTAAAAATAGTATGCTAATTTCAAAAAAGAAAATTTACATGTACATGGTTTGCAAACTTTTTGTTTAGTTGGATTCACTTTGCTCGAGATGCCACGAAATAAGAAAGAAAACAAAAATATGCTTGCTTATAACTTGAATGTTCTGGGCAATTGTATCAAAATAGTTAAAGAAAAAGCCCTAGAAAAAAAAGGACAAAAATTAAAAGAAAAACTCGCGTGACTAAGAACTGTCTTCAATAGCTGACCCCCTGTTGCCTTCACCAGGTTGTTTGGCTTTGAGAAAAAAGCTTTGAGAAAAAAATACTCTAGCAGAGGCGAGAGGTTAAATCCTATTTCGAAGCGCTGTATATGAAGCCATTATCGAGATGTTACAGTATATTTATTTTATGCACCCTAGGGATTAATTGAATGAACTGCTTTTGTGGACGAGCTATAATCCGCGCTTCTCGCGCGGACAATTTCCTCACCACAGGAAATAAAGTCTTACAACCAATATACGCTCTGAAAGCGCTTCGCTCCTTCAGTGTTGGTAGAACAAAGCCTTGATACGAAATAAAAGATTTTTCATTTGCACCGTTAGGAAATTACAGTAACGATGTCAAGAGCTGTTAATGATTTCGATAACGGCTTATGAATCTTACCTTGTTTCGCCATCGCCTACTACATGAAAGACCGCCGATTGAACGGCTTGGACATCAAAACCTTCGGGGTAGTCCCATGAAAAAGCAATCTGAAATCTTGCCCAAAAGTTCGACAGTTCTTCCAGATCCATTTACAAATCGGTGCTTTTTATGCGCCCTTCTCAATACGGTCATTCGCTATGAGCGTTGACGTATGCAATCCCACACATGGCGCCGAACGAAAGGAGCAAAAACAACGAGAAATTAATCCCTCTAAACAAAACAAAGAATCCGCGCTGTATTCAACGACGTAGCTCTAAGTTTGCGGAGATTGTTTTGGTGTTTTTCTTGCGGCCCAAAGACAAACAAATCGACAACACTTTCCGATGGGAAAAGCTCCAATTTTCCAATTGAAATTGTTTTCGCTGAAAGCGCGAAAACTGAGTCACATTAGTGCCCAGGCCATGACAGCGTGCGAAAAGGTGGGTCATTTCAGAAGTCAGGAATGGAATGAACTCTTGGATGGGAAGATTTTGGATGAAATTTCAATTGTTATCATGAAGCAGTGCTCACAACGCAAAGTTGCCAACTTGTAGGCCTTAAATTTTCAAATCGACCGCCAAGCCCGCAATACAATCTCTGCAGGCACCTCAGCACTTGCGCAGGCTGTCAAATGAACCTTATCTGCAGTAGACTAGGAGCAGTTACTCTTTCCGCTCAGGGATAGTTGACCAAGCTGCTAGCAAACTACACTAGGGGTTCATCATGCGTGCATCATGTTTCCATGTGGCAGGTGATTTTCGCACTTGGTCAACTATCCCTGAGCAGAAAGAGAGACTGTTTGTAGTCTGAAATTGCAGCTATTCTTTCATAAGTACTTTTTTTGAAAATATTTGTTGTTTTTATTTGCATGCATGTGTGCGTTGTTTTTTTTTTTTACCGGCAGTCAACCACAGCATTTTAATTTCCTAATCTGAATATTGAAGTTTCTATTGTTCAAGTCATATGATACGAATTACGTTGCAAATCTCATGTGTTGATGGAAAAAAAAACTTGGTATTGTATTACCGGAGTAAGAAGGAATCAGGAAAAAATGTACCCAGCTCATAAGCACATCAAGTATATCCAAGTCAATCAAATAACAACCGTTTTAATTTAAGCTTATAACATTCTTCTTTTCAATAACATGTTAAATTTCGAATACAAAATCATTATATACATAACGTTCCTAATATAATCTGAACTCTTTTAGAACACTCCCATTTAGATAAGGTATATATTCAGAATATCCATAAGCAATAGACCTATATATAGCCTGTGAATAAAGCTGCCACTCATTACTCCTAATCAACAGTGGATAATCATTAGCAAATGCACCAAGCAACTGTCACAGAGAGTCAGCAGCTGATTCTATTTAGTCTAGAGGCTGCAAATTATGGTTGCAGGACAGTTCAAAATCAGTGTGCCATTTTCTGTGTATGTAAAATCAATCATGTGACATTTAAAGGACACAATAACTGGGAAGTCTGGAGGATTTTTGTTAATTTTCTTGGGGGAGGGACTGGGTACCATAGATTTGAATATGGTGTTTGATTGAATTCTCAGTAAAAAAATTTCAGTGTAGTTTTGTATATGTGCATAGAAAAATCAGAAAGACAATAATTTTTAATATTAATTTTTAATGTTTATTCAAAGAATTGGTTTGAGTGTCAGCATAAATAGTGGGTCTGTTTTCACGAAAGGAGCCCCAAGATATCTGAACTTCTGCTCATACACAACACTGCATGTTGAGGGTGTACAATTATCTTTTGAGGTGTAAGTGGTAGCTAGTAAATTGGCAATGGAACTAGTTTGGGTTTGTAGTGAAACATAACTGCAAAACAACTTCAAATGATCACATTCAAATGTTTATAATCCTTTACTTAAAAAAGAACACAGGCTTCCTCAACTAAATTTTGACGCCCTAGTCATCACTAGTATTGTCATTTAAAGTAGCAGGCAGCTGGCTACCATGGATAGCAACTATAAATATTACAGTGAACATAGTTGAAAGTGACTAAAAGACAACAGGCATTGTAGGAGAATTTCATTAGTTTATGGTTGGCTACTTTCCCTGAGAAGCTGACTTCTTCAAACCTTAATGGCCACCCTACAGTATCTATAATCCCAGAATTAGCAGCACTCTAAAATCACCCCAAAATAAACCCAGGGAGGGAGAGGGGGAATATTAGACTGAAGGAAGCACAAAACATGGTCCTTACTGTGGGGGGAGGCTAGCTCCCACATAAAAGTGACAGGGGTACCCATTATATACCTTTTTTATAGGGGTTGCAATTTAAGACCTGTTCTAATAACTACTTAACGGGGTGTAAAGTAACCACTTTTAGAATGGTGCTTAATGGGTAAAACAAGGAAAAAAGTTGGGCTGGAAAAGTAACTCTTAACAAAATATATTGGTACCTATTAGAGGTGAGTTTTTTTCTAGTTACCTCCACAAAATGGGATTCCAGTAGTTTTTAGAGGTTCCTTTTACATTTTCCAAAAAGCTTGTACCATTTACCCATGTCAATATGTTATGTGGAAGTGGCTCCCACTCAAGGTCCTCGTGATCAACTTTTCTCTTAGATAATGCTTTGCATGCACCCACCTCCCCTACCCTTTCTAGCCTATGCCATAGATAGCTTGCTATTTGAGGTTGTTATGACTTCATTACTCCCATCAGTTTTTACCTTGAATTCTCCCTCCATAGATCCAGCCTAGCTCCACCACTGCCAACCCAGCTACACCATCATACTATAAAACTAGAAGGTATTCTAAGGTAAAGGTTTTTAATTAAAATTACCTTCTTCACCTGGCAGTTAGATCAACAGTAAGCTTATGTTACATTGTACAAACATCTTGTCAACTCTAAATAATTATTGATGAAAGAATATAATATGCCCAAAAAAAGGTATTCACGATAAGGAACAAGCTAGGATCAAAGTTCCTTATCACATTGCCCAAGCTTGCAACTCTTCCAGATCATTTTCATCTTGCACAGATTTCCTTTTTGTCGGAAGATCCCCAGATGGAACGTTCGGCAATTCCATAGAGGGTCGTTCCATTCCAACAAGTTCGTCATCAAGAACCTCTTGTTCGATCGCTTCCAACTCCGCATTTAGCTCGTCTTCATCAAGGTCTTGATTCAAACCAACACCACAAATAGCTTCTGAGATCTCCTTGGAAATTTCTGTTTGCTCCTGAATATCATCCATGATGTCATAAACATCGTCCGCGCCGAGTTGTTCATGAACGCTTTTAAGAGCTTTCGCGGCATAGTTCATGTTCTTCAACACTTCGGTGTTGGTTCCAGCGCTCTCCAGAGCTTCGCGTTGGAATTCTATTGTCGATAAAGTTCCATCAATTTGATTCAACTGTTTTTCGAGACGTTTTCTCCTTTTTAAAGCTTGCAGAGCGAGCCTCTTGTTCGTTTTTGCATGCTTCTTCGCCATTGTGTTCTCCGAGTCAATTTTTTTCTCCAAGAATTCTTGCTTCTTTTCCAACATTTCCTCGGTCTGTTTCAACTTTTGAATAGCTTCTTCCGTAGAAGGTATGTTCTCCTTGTTGTTACCTCCAAAAATCCATTTTAACATGCTCATAGTGGCACTAAAAGAAACGACAAGCTCTTCAAGTGTTTCGCAAGCTGCACGACTCAACCGCCGCTGCTTGTTTCAAATGTCAGTTCTAAAACAGGAAATTGTGTAACCGTCACTAGTGCACTAGTATTTTCAGAAACCGGAAGTCGGCTGATTCAAATCTTACGGAGGTTCTCATGACGTACATTGTGGAAGATGGCGGAATTTTGGTTCCATGTCGTCTTTTTCGTTGTGGTTTGTGTTGGCCTACAAAATGTAAAAGCCGAACCATTTCAAGTTCCAATTTACAACATTGACCTTGATCTACCCCCAGAACAGAGATGGCTAAATATCACGAAGAATTAGGCAAAATACGCACAGCAGATCATGAAAAAAAATGCACTCAACATTCCCGGCTTTTGCGCTACCTTTCGTGGCGAATATCGCTTTGTACATGGATGAACATTTCCTGAACCTTTCCCTGGAGAAATCAAAGGTGTATCCAAAGGCCTTTATATAAGTCTGGCGGATAAAATATTAATCAACATTTTTTGTGACTTGACAACATTTTGTACAAGTATTGTCGCACAGGATCAACATGGGAATATTTTCCACGGTCGGAATCTGGACTGCGCATTTGGATTAACGACAGCCAGATGCGTAATATATCTTTATATCAAATTTTAAAAGTAAAGGTAAATTCGGAATTTCGTTTTAAGGTTTCTTAATTTTCCTGAAGGAGCACGAAATCAGATTAATTTATTACAGAGAGCGCACAAAAGTGTTTCAAGTCATGACAATCAAAGACAGTACACTGAGCTGGGGCCCATTTCTCGAAACTTATCGATTTGTGGTCAGTATTATATATTACTGCAAATTTGTCAATGAATTCCATATAAAAATTTAAAAGTACTGAAAATTAGCCATCAAAAACAACAAAAATCGACTCTTTGTTGAAGAATATTTTGTACATATCATAGTTTTCTGGCGCGGGGAATTTCGAGGAACGGGCTGGTCTGAATAACTTGCCGGATAATTGACCTCACCCTCCGCCTCAACATGTTGAATTGCTGGCAGGCTTGCACGTCATCCATTTCTGCAGTTGCAACTGCGTGCATTTTTTTAAACATAGTTTATGGGTAAAGGGCTGTCCCGCAAGGATTCAAGTCCAAGGATATTGTTTCAGCGAAGGGAAGCCCAATGCGCGCAAAGAAACAAACATCATCCGTTCTTTCGTTTCCATAATCTGACACCTCACCTGCAAGCTAGATTCGCCCTAACACGTCCCTGAGTCAGGGTACAGTACTCAAGTAGTTTAAGGCCTAGGTCAAAGGCTTTATCCTAAAAAAAAACATTTTATTCATGATAACTTTAACAAACGGAATAGAACTGAATCGAAATTTGGCACATGGAAAGGTTTTATTGTCCTTAACGTGTTGAAGTATAATAAGTTTTCTAATAAGTCACGTGCCATGTCACGTGGTCATTTTTCTTAAAATAGCAAATATTTGACGAATTGGTGACGGGTTTAAGAGAAAACATAAAATAAAAACGCTTTTCTAATGCAGAATAAAAATTTCCAGCCCTTCACGTTTGAAATGATCGTCCATTATTCTTTAAGAAAAATCATGAGGGCAAAGGTCATCTTTAAGTCCAAAATTCAACCTTTGATTATCTATAACTGTAATTTTGAAACTCAAGGACAATCATTCCAAACGTAGAAGGTTAAATATGTTAAATTGCCATCGAAAAAGCTAATTTATTTAACTATACAAAGAAAATTCGCCACCACGCATATCGCCGATTTGCTTAATTTTAACATTTTGATCACGTGACATGTCACGTGACCAAACTTATGCGTTAAGGCAGAAGATTTTGTTACCCCGCCGTCAGGACGGGGTCTAGTAATACCCCTTTTTTTCCGTGGGGGTTTTTTTTTTTTGGGTGGTCACTTGCCCCAGACCTCCGGTTTTCGCTCGGCCAAAGAAATACTCGTCGTGTCTTTCGCTACACAGCTAAGGGCTTTTATCTTGAGTGACTGTAACATATTTTACACCCTCGGGAGGGGGGGGGGAGAAGAACGGCGGGGTCTAATGCCCCTGGGGCTTTTCTTGTTATTTTTTAAAACGAGTCAAGTTTTGTTTATACTCTTAAAAATAGCTTTAAGGTTATGCGAAGGTCGTCAACTTTTGCATATTGTGCTCCCTGTTATACTATTTATGAACATTCTTTGAGAGCCAGAGGAGCTGCTGATCGCAAATTCGAGATTCGTCTAACGATCAACTAATTATTAACCAGGAGGGATTAACGTACTGCCCCTGTTAACAGTTAACGGCAAAAATTACCTTTTCTGCCTGGCGGTTTACGGTTAAAGTTTAGGCCATTTGCATTTGACAGTTGACGGTTAACCGTTTAAGACACTCGAGCTTGCTTACGGTAGCTAAGGTAAAGTCGCACTCGAGCCAAGTAGGCCCACATGGCTGGAGCTGTAGCATGAAGCAACTGAAAGTACTGCTACTCCCCCCCCCCGGATGGGATGCTAGTCCATCCCATACAAAGAGGTGTAAATTTTCTTTTGTTCGCTTGCTTGTGGTATTTCCATTTTGTTGTTTTGATCCTCACCTTTCTGTTTCTAGGTAAGGTGGTCTACTCAGGTGTAACTTTCGCTGGCCAGGTTGGACTTTTGACTGCTCAGCGACCAAATGCCGTCACTGTCTCACTGGATGCAAGAGGCGGAGGCACTGTATGGCAGAATATCTTTCAGGCTATATTCAACCGGAAGGCACTACCTATCACATTTGTGATCTGAAATGTGGTTAGTACAGTGGAGATGGATTTTAATTATGCTGTGAAGATGTTGTCACACGTACTGTTGGTAGCAGATGGGTATTTGATTGTTGGAGGAGTGAATGTTGGGCAAGGTGCAGTGGTCACTCGGAATAGAGAAGACGCAGCTGATGTCTGGCACTTAAGCAATGGTACAACAAAGAGCCCATAAGTACATATGTATTTACAAGCATTTCGCATTGCCTCACCACCCCTATTCAGTTACTGTTCATAAAAAAGGCAGAATGCTTTTCCAGTTGACTGAGTTGAGTTATTTTTATTCCGCCTCTCTTACTATGCCTCACCTTCTTATAAAAAGGCGCGGTAATGTAGCGGTATTCGCGAATCTCCCGATGAAAAGTACGATAGAAAGCCCTCGAGGGGTTGCTGGTTCGAAGCTTGGTCTCTGCACTGTATCTCTACATTGCGCCTCTCTATCTGTCCACGTGTATAAACGAGTATAAGCAAGGTGTTAGGGAATCTTAACATATTACAGGATGGACTAGCATCCATCCAGGGGGGAGTAGTGATGCTCGCTTCTTGCTGTAAAAACCGAAGTTAGCACGTGACTTTATGAACATTAAGTGAGTTCAATCGAGTAAATCAGGACACAAGATTTCACCTTACCTACCTCCTTACAAAAACATATGATTCCGCCTCTGACATGCATGTTTTATTTGAGATACTCGGTAGGGATCATAAGACATTAATAGTGGCTTACTAGTTAAGTTAAGATTCAACCTCAAATTGAAAATGAATAAAAATCTACGCTGTTTGTTGATTTTATAATGCAGCACGAAAGGTTAGAAATCAAGGAGTTTTTGTGGAGGATAATGATATCGGAGCAAGTGAAAGAGAAAGAGATAGGGGTGCCTAGGTAATAAAAATACGTGGACAATGTTCTTTCCCAAAAAATGAAAAGTTCTTTATGTCGGCAAATGCTCTTTCCTCAGTTAACGCGTAATGTTAAAGATAAATTCTGTTTAATTTGATCTTGGCAGGTGGTTCTTGGTTGAGAGTAACTATGATCACTGGACCACGCCTCTCCCCTCCCCTTGTCGCCGCCAACAAGCAGAGAAAGCTCTGACCAAGTTAACTCAAGAGAAGCTTAATGCTGAGACTCTATTCAAAGTCATGTCCGTACGCCATGTGCTTAACACTGACACTGCTTACACAACCATAATGCAAGCGAAAAATCCTGATCTTTTTAATACTTGGATTCATCGACCTTAACTCACGGGTGAAACCGTATTCTGGCTGTGCGAAAAAACAATGCTTTCAGAACACTTATCTCATTTATTTCTCGGATATGGATAATATGGATAATACTTACCCTTGGAATACAAATACTTTTCAAGTAGACGTTGGGAGAATAAAGACAATTGTCCTCCGGTCTTCATGATTACGACTACCAAATTGCAATAATAATCCCGTTATTACGGCCACGTTTTCGACTACGAGCAGTCTCTCCTTCCGTTCCGGGATAATCGGGAAAGATGAACATGCGAGCACTCGCGGAAAACTACACATGCGTCACGTTTCCGCATGGCAGCCGACTCTCGTGTTAGAGAGCGACTTGTTCAAACAAAAGCTTACGCTAAGTCATTTCGATATATTGGAAAAAGTCGATTTTTAGTTATGATCTGCTGATGGTCGTCTTTTCAGGGGTTTTACTGTACAGACTCAGGAGCCCATTACGGCTCCTGACAGACTAGAGGGTCTGAATGGGGGTACCTCGATAACACTTACCTGTAACACTTAATTTTTGGCCTCTGTAACATAAAACAGTTAAATTTTAGGCATTTTAACACTAACAGTAAAAAATTCACTGTAACAGTAAATTTCATCCAGAAAGAAACAAAATCGGCTCCAAAATTGTCGGAGAGCAGTCCAAAGATCATTCGAACATTTCCGATCATTTCCGAAGATTTCCGAGGAGAATTCCGAAAACGTTTCGACTATATACCAAGGACAAACAGTTCATTCATCACTTAAACAAGGAAAAGACGTTAGCAAACGTGACGTAATCGTTATCTTCACATGTGAAAAACACTAAACAGTATTTTCTCCGAAAACAGTAAACATTAAAATATTGTCCAATTTACCCAGCAAACACTGAAAATTGCGGGCAAATAACACTAAACACTAAACCCCATTCAGACCCTCAGACTATGGTGTACAACACCAAACTGGAAATTCTCATTCACAATTTAAAAGGAATGAATCTCACTCAGGAGGATTCACATCATGATCATCAGGTGTAAAGAGAATTGATAGAAAAAAGTCCAGAATGGGTCGACGGGTTATAGACGTTATTTCGGTAAGAGATCTCGGTAGTGTCCTCTAACAAGTTAATTAATTCTATAAGCTTTGTAGTTTCTTTTAGGCTTCCTAGCCACATCACATAGTTAATTAGCTTTTTGTACCCTTGTCTTACTGTTGTATTATTGTGGTGAAATAAAAAACAATAAAACAAAAAATAAATAAATAAACACCTCATAATAAAATTTAGTGAGCGGGAAGGCCTGGGTATATACTCGGACGAGGGGCACAGGTCAACCAACAGCGATTGAATTTCGTTCTCGATTCGATTAATGTGCAAGGTGGACAAGATGGGGGCGGTGTCGTTGCATGTCGTTTGCATAGTTGCTGTATGTTTTGGCTCTGTATTTGCAGAAGGCGAACCGTTTCAAGCTCCAAGTTACAACATTAATCTTGATCTACCTCCAGAACAACGATGGCTGAACATCACAAGGAAATATGCAAAATACTCCCCGCAGATCGTCGCTGCTATACGCCAAAAAATACCACCTTTTGTAATACCTCTTGCTGAAAAACTTGCTCTGTACATGGATGAACATTTTCCAGAGCCATTTCCTGGAGAAATGCGAGGTGTATCCAAAGGACTTAACTTGAGTCTAGCGGATACGATAATGCTCAACATTTTATACGACTTATCAGCGTTTTGCACTAGTATAGTCGCACAGGATCAGCACGGAAATGTTTTCCATGGTCGAAACCTGGACTACGGTTTTACGAAAACGTTGCGAAATATGACTTTCATCTCACACTTTCAAAGCAAAGGTAAACTGTTAAGTTGCTGAGTTCGTGAACATGACGCCATTATATTATTTCAGGCATAGTCAATCCACAGGCAGACCACCCTCTGTTCGTGTTGTGCGTTCGACCTTGAGACGTGATTTTGAGGTGACTCGATCGGTTGAGATTTTGTTCTACTAGTACAGATATTTAAATATTCTTTACCTTTCAAGTTCGAGCACACGACACGAATAGAGGGCAGCCGTCTGCTGTGGATTGTCTATGCCTGAAATACACAAACAGAGTGTGGTCTGCCAGTGGTCAATCAATAAATCGATAATATTATAGATGACAACGTTACAATCGATGGAAATAAAAGATTGATGTTAATTAGTATCTGCAATTGATAAAAGTCAATGAAAAAAATTTTTGAGTTTGATTGATATTGTTTGCCAGCAGAAATCTTTAAAGATTGATTCATCATTTGCTAACGATTGTTATCAGAAATTATTTTCCCTTTCTACAAGTACGTTATACTGAAAGGATCACATCTATTTACACTCAAGTCACAGATGGGCAACTGACAGGAGCAAAACTTGAAGGCACTGTTTACTCTGATCTTTTTAACTGCCTTTGCATCGGCACAGTTCATGTCACTGGAAGAAAGTACTCCCTAGCCTGCCAACCAAGCACGCCCCGCTAAGCCTGTTTGTAGGCTAGGTGCATGCAGCCAGAGTGGCAGTGTGCAACCTATTACATTGCAACCCTCTAGTCTAGTGGTCGTATTAGCATAAATGTATAGGAAAGTGGTAAACATGGACTTAGATTGGCTTGGCACTCATCCAATGTTGATATCTTACTTAGTATCTATCCTTCTCTGTTGTGTTCAACCATTCAAACTTTTTTTTTTTGGCAGCTGAACAGGGGTGGGTGGGGGGGGGGCATATTTAAACAAGCTGACTTAGAAATTTCTAGATAACTAGTCACGGTATTTCTCATAATTTTGATCTTGTTGATGCTTCCTTCTTCCAGGTAAAGTGGTGTACACAGGAGTGACTTTTGCTGGCCAGGTTGGACTGTTGACGGCTCAGCGACCAAATGCTGTCACAGTCTCTCTGGATGAAAGAGACCAGGGTTTTGTATGGGAAAACATCTTTGATGCAATTTTCGAGAGGAATGCATTACCTATCACATTTTTGATCCGAAATGTGGTCAGTACAGCGGAGATGGATTTTGATTCTGCTGTGAAGATGTTGTCACAAGTACTGTTGGTAGCAGATGGGTATTTGATTGTTGGAGGAGTGAATGTTGGGCAAGGTGCAGTGGTCACGCGGAATAGAGATGACGCGGCTGATGTCTGGTACTTAAGCAATGATACAGCAAAGAGCCCGTAAGTATACGGTCACCTGAGACTTACGTGAAGGGCCCTGATGAGGATCAATCTAATGCTCCACTCTTGCCTTCACCCTTGTCTCTCTAATCCCTCAACAAAACATCTGGATCCACAATTTGTGAAGGAGGGAATCTAATATATCCATTTAAGGCTGGCTTGGCATTTGTTAAGTGGGTTAAATATTTAAACTGTAAAGCACTGAGCAACAAATTGATCAAATTTTTAATGGAGAAAATAGTTAAGGAGGGTAATGCCTAGCAACAGCTGTGATTGGAAATATATTCATTGCAATGTACCCTCAGAAGCCAGTGCCAGATATAGGAGGAGTTAAGGGGGTGGAGGCTAGGATCCAGGGGTTTCTCAAAACCTTCACTTGTATTTTTGATTTTGAAATAATCAAATGCATGCATTCAAACTAAAATAGAATGAAGCAAACATAACAGCATAGACCAGTGGATCAAATCAAGTAACCGAGCTTACTTGGACACTTCGCAGATCAGATCAATAATGCATTGTGTTAACCTTTAAGCCCTAACAGTGACAAAAATGAAATTTCTCTTTACATTATCACTACTTGTTCAAACATTCAAGTGATGAGAGTAAAGAAAGTGATCACAAAGGGTAAGTTGTCTTGATATTTACATGAATTCTCCTTACTAGTTCCATAAGAAATGTATGGAGAACAGTAAGGAGAATATGCATTTTTATATCAGGGCATAAAGGGTTAATTAAATGTAACAGAGATGATCTTTAATTTCATTGCTACATGTTTGCAATAATCACTTGCTTATCATATAGTATCTGATTACTCTTATGAGATTCGTTGAAGAGCAAGCACCATATTTTCGCAATTAAATGCCGGGCCCCAAATAAACACCGGGTATAAAAGAGGGAATTGTAAATGTGCCCCTCAGACGTTTATTTGTTGTATAATAAACTCAAGATTTAAGGGCAAGATACATGGCTGCCAAAAAAAAAGAATAATCACCCTATCTTAAAAAACAGCAGGCCCAAATAAACTGCTGATTCAAAGAAATGCCAGGTCTACCATGCCAAGTTTGAAATAAATGCCGGGGGCGTTTAATTGAGAAAATATGGCAGTCTGTAGGTAGAAATGCTGGATTATAGTCTTCAACACTTACAGTACCTTTATGTTACACAGACTCCACCTCCCACTCAGTGCACAGCTTAATTGGCACACAGCCACTACACTAGGTCAAAGATGCAGTGCACAACCACCACACTAGGTTTAGCTTGTGAGCAGGCTCATTTGTTTGGGGAATTTGTACAACAATCTTGGTGGCAGAGCTGCAATTTGCATGAGTGGGCTCAAAAATCACACAAGTTTACCAAATGAGTGAGCCTGCTCGCAGGCTACACTAAGTTTGGCACACAGCCACTTCAACAAATTCTTAGCTCACTGCTTAAACTGTTTCTGAAATCTGCTTGACTTGACTAAAAGCTCTTTCCCACACAATTTACTGTGGTTTTGACGAGGCTGAGAAGTGTTGTTTGTTTTACCGGGGACCTTATTACAAAGGGGTTAGTTATGTTGGAGTTTTACTGTAGTTTAATTCTTTTAATTTGTCATTGACAGGTGGTTCCTGGTTGAGACTAACTATGATCATTGGACCACGCCCCCACCTGATGATGATCGTCGTGACCCAGCAATAAGGGCTCTGACCAAGGTAACGCAAGAAAAGCTCAATGCTGAGACTCTGTTCCATGTCATGTCCATTCACCCTGTACTCAACAACAAGACAGTTTACACAACCATCATGCAAGCCAAAAATCCTGACCTTTTTAATACATGGATTCGTCGACCTTAGTTTAAAGAAGTTGTTCTCTATGAGAAGTGCTTTTCTTGATGATTATTGGGACTCAGACATTTCTGTTTAAAGCTTCCTTGAAGGTTTAATATCCAATTTCTCTTTAGAATATTGATCAGTATATTGCTAAGAAAACAGATGATGGGAATAAACAGTGCCTGAATAGCGAATGTTTCTGTGGGTTTTTCCCATGTAAGTCGCTTTTTTGCCACACAAAAGCTGGTGTGGAAATACCCACCAAAACACTCAAAATGCATGCTAGAATGAACAAAACGATGAATTGTCCTAATATTGTATATTGTCCTAATAGACAGCTGAATTCTGCCAGTATGACCTCTGGTGGGCAATATAAATTTGTTCGTTTTACTTGGCTGGTCAGATAAACAAGGTTTTGTAGATGAGAGAAATGATTATTCCGAGGAAAAGTACGTACTAACCGGGCCATAGATACGAGGTGGTTGCAAGGCAGTTTTGCCCTTGTAACACCAAGGTCTTATATAGCTCAGTAGTGATGGCTATTTAGGGTTGAATGCTGATTAGCAATGTTTTTGTCAAACGTCAAAATTCTTAGATATTGTCAATTAACATTTATCAGCATTTATCAACTTAAGATTGCAATAAT
>OZ034968.1:68440898-68538398 GCA_964030785.1 Siderastrea siderea
CGAGTGTAAAACCAACAAGGGCAAGAATCAGGAAGAAAACGGTGTCTTTTATCATCAAGGAATCGTCTGTGGGCAGAACGCCATCCTCTAGTGAAAATATTGTCGCTGATGTCGTGTTCTCCATTGTCAAATCTTGCTCAAAATGTTCTGCGAAAAAGTTTCGTATTGTGTTCTAACATTTTTCCGAAACGCTGGTGGTCTTAATGGCACTGTATTGTAATTAGTTAGTAATTATTTGTTTAAAAATAGCACATCAGCATGACAAGCAGTATTGCGTAAACTAGAACGTCCTTAGTATTTGTCCGCATCCTTATGTTAGTAACGTAGGTAAAATTTCGTGCAACAAGATAACGGTATGAATGAAAGTGAATTGCTCTAATAAGGAGCCAAAAAATTATCTTGAATCACACTGAACAAGACGAGTGTCTTTTAACGCCCATTACGGTACAGCTGTTGGTAAACCGCTCAACGTTTGTTAATTCCTAAATTGGTAAACTTTTGCAACTGGTGAACTGATAAACTCTAAACCCCAGTAAAGCAAGTAAGGAGGTAAAACCGTCTATCAGTGTCTATGATTCGAGGCTTCAACGATCTCTGACACGGAAGGCCTTTTCGTTGTGGTCTACGTTCTCAGTTAATGGTGCCAGGCCAGTATAATACCGTCAAGATCGGGGCATATTTATAAGCGAATACAATCCCAAAATAATCACAGATATCCTTGAGGCTATAAAAAACGATGCTTAATTACACAAGATAATGATGTGGACTGAAAGAATCCGGCGATCAAAACGATAATCCGGCAGAATTGAGCAGGATTGTGCTGTAGATAATGTACATACCGAAATTGCCAGCAAAAGATGTGAGAAAAACTATTACGACTATTGTTGGCCAAAGTCAACGAACTTGGTAAGGTAAAACTTATCAGAATAGTCACTTGCATAACTGCCCCAGCTTGAGCCAAAAACACAAAAAAGCAGGTAGACTTAATCTCCACTGACGACGATCGGCGTTCACAAGAATTTTTCAGTCAAAACTATCTGGCCAGAAGGCACGTGAAACAAAAAAGTGATGATTTTAAGATCAAATGATTGCATCGTGTCTTTACAAATATTGGCCAAGATGACACTAAGGTAATTAATCAAACAGGAAACGCTTTTTCCCCTGTCGTAAGTCATGACAAGGCTGACAAAAGAAATTGAAATAGGCTTACCGTAAAAAAAAAAATCTTATAAAAAAAAACGATATTCATAAATGTCACCCAGCCCTCGGGGTTGTGGTGGGGGGAGGGAGGGGTGGGGGGGGGGGAAATGTAAGGGTACTTTCCTTTATATTTGCAGTTGTCCGTACACAAGATCTTTTGTTCCTGATGTCACTTGAGATGTAAGCATACTCATTCTAGACTACAACGTCGACTGTAAGTACTGTAGAATCTTAATTCGAACCCGCCCAAAAACTCGACGTTCCCTAACTTGAACCAAACTCCCGGCGCTTTCCCATGGTTTTCTCGTTTGTTACTGTAAATTACTTCCTTGCTTCTCGTCCAAAATCAGAAATGGCATAGGACGTCCGAAATCTGCCTAAAAACGCAACTAAGCCATTTTCTACGCTTTTTAGTGAGTCAAACTTCAAACTGCACTCCCAAGCCTGAAATAAAAGACAAAAAACAAAAACAAATACACAAACAAAGGAAAACATCCAGTAATAAATATTTTTGAGAGTTTTTATTTCAATGAAATTCAAGGCACCGTAAACATCACCTTAACAGAGGTTAACTTGATTAACAAACTCAAACCTAACTATTTACAATTCATCTGGTATTTGTATTTTATTATTATGCGCATTTACAAGTATTGCAGTACTATTTGTTTGACGTTGTTTGTTTACAAAACACAATAAACATCACCTTAACAGAGGTTAACTTGATTAACAAACTCAAACCTAACTATTTACAATTCATCTGGTATTTTGTATTTTATTATTATGAACATTTACAAGTATTGCAATACCATTTGTCTGAACGTTGTTTGTTCACAAAAATTAACGCTCTGCTAAAAATGTTCGCTCATGAGATTTCGGTATTAATTTGAAAAATCAAACAACTCCTACAAGTTCTCCGTGCGGTTTACATGCCGAATGATTTCGGAAAAATTCCCCACCAGTTAACCTGTATTTTGCGCCTCTTTACTCTAAAAGGGTAAACTAATACTAAGGATTTCCTCATCATGTCCTTAGGCGTTCAAACCGGCAGCAAATTCGCACGGAAGAAGCCACCTATTGTTATTGTGGCGACAACCTGTCCACTGCTCTTCTCCAGAGGAAGATAATAGTTCAGCCATGTCATTGAAAACGTTTTCCTGGTTAAATTAAGTACGCTAGGTTGCAATGAGGTAATCTCCTTGTATAACAAAACCTATGTTTGTTTTATGCCAAAATGGTTGCGGCAAAATTCAGAAAAAAGTAACCTGCGTGCAGACGTCACCTACTTCCTTAACTTCGGAGTGGAGCAACGGAAACAGGAGGATGTCTGCAACAGCAGGCTACGAAACAGGACCTCAAGGGGAAATTTCAGACTCACTTAGACTTGGTAAATAAATATCCAACGACATCTCAGTGAATAAAATTAAAGCCCTGACCAAACTTGCACAGAGTCGCAAGTTGAAAACATGCTTTAAACGGTTTCTTCATTTGGCAAGGACTTGAAAGATTGTAATCGTTTGTGATTCAACGCAACTCGACACAAGTTTTTCTCAGTATTATTTTCCTCAGCAGCAATGAAATGACTTTTGGTAAATTACCGCTACTTAATTGAGAGTCTGTTTGACCACCCTTCGCACCCTTGTTATTGCAAAAAAACTGACATTAGAGCTTATTTTCTTTTCTTCCTTTCCTTTTTTTTGTGATTTGCAACTTACCCTCTCTTGGGAGTGACTCATTGGTTACACAGGTTTAGGGATGATCGGGGTTTTTTCCGGCGAATGTGTTCGAACTCTCAGACGCGAAAAGCAGGTAAAAACTGCTTTCCTATACTTTGGCAATCTCCAGGCATACACAAAAGGATTCATGGCAGAGTTCAGGAAAAGGAATCGAGAAAAAATTATCTCCAGCTTCCTGAACAACAAGGATCGTGCACAGGATTCAGAGAAGTGCAGAAGATGTAACGCAATAAACTCGGGCAGAAATGTCACGTAAAATAACGCCAGAACAATCAGAATCGTCACGACCATTTTTCTCTCCCGATTTAAAACTTGCTTGCTTCTCATCTCTGAGGTGATACCAGCATCTTTCAATTCCCGTTTCCTTTCTCCCAAAGCTCGGAAG
Organism: Siderastrea siderea; assembly: GCA_964030785.1. NCBI lineage: Eukaryota > Metazoa > Cnidaria > Anthozoa > Scleractinia > Rhizangiidae > Siderastrea > Siderastrea siderea. Next base: position 68,444,217 of record OZ034968.1, read on the forward strand.
ACTTTGATGTACATAACTGTCAGTAATACGGCTGGAATCGACGCGTGGATGTGAGCGATAGCAATCGCCAATATGTTTTCTGGGATTTTTGTGAGAGGAATAAAGCAGATTGTCAAAGAGGCAGCCCACAACACAGCGATGAAAATCTTGACTCTTTCCTTTGTCACGGTGGACTTATACTTAAAGGGATGCATCACAACCACGTACCGATCGTACGACAAAGCGATTATTGTCCCGCTGCTCACAAACAAGGACAAACCGAGAACCAAACGAATGATCGCATCCAGTTTATCAGGGACTGGTAAGTTCTGATAGCGGTAAACATCTTTTACCCCCACTAGATTACCAGCTACCAATCCTACCATCAGATCAGATACACACAGGTTGGCGATTAGCAGAGATGGGGGTGTTTCGAGGAGGCGACGAGTGTCTCTAAAAATTGTCAGCAGCAACGCTGCATTTGCTACCGAAGTTACTGCAGCGATTGTGAAACCAACAACGGCAAGACTCAAGAAGAATGCAGAGTCCTTTATCACCAAAGAACCGTCTCTTGGTTGGAAAAACGCGGAGTCCTTTAAGGAATCATCAGTTGGTAGAGAGCCATAATTTAGTGAAGATAACGTTTGCTCCATTGTGACTCAACTTGGGTCAAAATGTTCTGTGACTCTAATTTCTCGATCTGAGTGGCTTGATAGCAGTTGAAGACCTTTTCAAGACTAGAAGCTCCTTCTTTGGCTACACAAGACTTGTCTCTGGCAAGGAGAATGTTTTCACTGTGGTTTATACCGAGTATATGAGCGTTTATCACATCCGATTTAATCTTTCTTAGAAATGGACGGGAAACGTGCGTGTCACTTATGACGTCATCTAGCATAACAGTGTAACCGACGATTCAGCTATTATTATTGAAATTGTCGGGATTAAACCAAAAACACGCTTTGTTTTTAAAAAAATCCATTATCAGTGCTTCAAAAATCAAAGAGTTCAAGGAGCGTTTGATAAGGCTTTTGTTCGCAAAAGACAAAAGTTTCTTATTCAAATGTATTTCAAGGAAAGGAAGTTCGTCACGTTTTGCCAAAGCCTTCCGCTTAAACGCTCTTGATCTCTGACCCGTCTCGTTCTGTAAAATGGAATATTTTTTACTTGTGTACAAAACACTTTTTTCAAAAATAACTGTAACAAAACTCATTACTCAATTCAATCAAAATGATTTAAAACAGCTTCGTGGTTTAGTCTGTCCAGAACGATTTTTAGCTCTGCTGATGTCTCACTTTACCGATATAATAAAAGCACTCAAGGTGATTGTACGTCATTAAAATATACTTTAAGCGAGATATTGAGTAAGCGGGCAGTTCAATATAATATCTTGCAGACTGAGAAAACATCCGTATTTTTTGCCCTTCAGCAATTATAAACGGAATTAAAATTTTTTCAATTTATGCAATAAACGTGAAAACTTAATGTCCTTAATGGCGGCAATAGCGGAAGAAGAATATTTTAAAACACATTTTGCTTTCAAAAATAAAAAAAAGATAAGAATGTGAAGGGTAAGATATTGAGATGTTAATGCCAGAAAGCAGGAGTCACGATTTTTTTAAGTTAGCGTGCCGTAATTCCAAAAACCTTATTTATGCGTCGTGTTTCAGTTTGACTTGAATTTGATCATGATACATCACAAAAAAGCAACGTGCGTTGCTTGCTGTTCAGGCATTTACTTCACAGTGATTGATTCTGGATTTGTAACGCAAGGTTCTCTTAGCAAGGTGTAAAAGAAAACAAGTGACAGTGTGGTTAACTGATTAACAAAAACAGGTTAAAGGTGGTTAAATAAACAACTAGTGAAGTGTTTCTTCTTTTCCGAGAAACTTGGCCGTTTCCGGCTGCAATCAGTAGAGCACGAGATTTATATAGCTTCGGGGCAAGTATCGTTAACGACACAATATGATCAATAAAACAATTCCGTCTGATATAGTATGTGGAGCCTGAGCGATTCAGTCTGATTCAGTTAAGGACTAGGGTCAAACTGAAAAAGCTGGGTCAATATAACAGGAACTGAACGTGACTTTCCAAAAACGTGCGATCCAACGCATAGCCTGATTCTCAGACTGTCCGAGGTCGCTCGTCCAAACTCCCTCGTTTAAGCGAGCGACCTCGGACCGTCTAAAAATCAGGCTATCCAACACACTAACTGAACTCGACAGAGTAAGTTTGTTATTTAGTCGCATTTAAAAAAGAAACGTGAAAGCTAGTGCTTTTTTTCCGCCACGGCCACTTCATCTTCCTCAGAACGGAGGTGCTGCCCAAAGCTCGCAACGCACCTCCAAAGTTGGATAAATTTCCGCAAGTAACGAGGGGTTACCGTCTTGGCTGCCTTTCTCCTATCGCTACTTGTACGATATGTGGGACGATTTACCCAAGGTTGTGGCAAATACGACTAAATAAGTAAAATTTTTATCTAAAAGGTAATGATTTTTCAAAACCACAGTCTTTGCTGTTGCGTCCACACTAAAAACGCGAACATTTTGAACGCGCTTTCGACTGATCCACACTCTGAAACGATCGAAAACTTAACGCTAATGAAAAATAGAGACTTTCTGAAAAGGCGTCTTTTTTAGTGTGTGCAGGTGACAAAGCATCGTTTTAAAAACGCTGTAGTGTGTGGATGGCTAAAAACGGAGACCAGGTAATAAGCAAAAACCCATAAAAATATCTACAAAGGTATCTGACGCATACAAAGTGGACGGGGCCTTGCTCTATACATTATTGAGACATTGTGAGGCGGAGTATGCATTTTCACAGTCTGCTAAACTTATTTAGTCACATGTACAGTTTCAGGTGGCCAGTGTACCCCTGTCAGATCGTCCAGCAATCTTCCTTACTTTCCATCGTGGTTGCAATTAATATTTTACGGAGACAGTCTTCTCGTTCGTCATTTCATTTCTTTTATGTCGGCATAGCCTGATTCTCAGACGGTCCAGGTCGCTCGCGGCCTTCATGTCGCTGTTTCAACAGCGTGTTGGTTGCTATGAAGTAATATTAACAGGGCCTCATCACTCGGTAGAAAAGGCGCTTGTGCTCTTACCCCTTCTCAACATTGTTGTCCGGGTTCCGGTTGTGGTCCAGAGCCTGACCTAATCATCTACATCTACATTTTATTGCGTCGGTAAAATCCTTATGGATATCACACCAACTGTACAAAATATTAAAAAAATATTTCAAAGTAAACAATATATAAAATTCATAAAATCACATTCGGACTAGGACGGTCTACTTAAAATCTAAATACGTGATATTAGACCTATTATAAAGTACTAATATCCGTCCTCTTTTGAGACCAGAAACGAAATCACATTCGGACTAGGATGGTCTACTTGAAAAAAAAAAACAACTTCTGAAAGATACCTTTGGATCCTGAGGGCGTACAATGCTGCATGGTCGTTAACTGAAGAGCGTGCGAGAAAGTGTCGCTCATCATTATTTTCAATGCTGTTCGGTTGTTTACCCATTCGTCTATCAATATTAAAAAAAAACACGCCAAATGTGTACATGACAGTTTCTTTTGGTTTACTATTTGGTTCAATTATTTGTTCATTTATTTGATTTTGACATGCACAATTCATAAGCGGTTTATTTAATAAGCTAAGAAATGCTTAAATGTATTAAGTTATCGAAGAACTGAAAACCCATGATCCGTACTTATCAAACGGCCAAACAACGTAAAAGATTTTTACGAAAGTGGTCATCTTGGATCGCTTTGAAATCTATATATGTACAGTTAAAGCTCTCCTTGCGACCACTCTCGAAAGCGACCAGCCCTAGTTACGACCACAATTGTGAAACCCCGTTTGACTTGTCACTTAAACTCTGTAACGAAAAGTTCTCGTAAGAGACCGCTCCGGTAAGCGACCGCGACCACTTTTGTGGGTTACCAACGGGCTTTTTCCTTTGTTTTTAAGTTCTCGTAAGTGACCACTAGGTCAACACTTTAACAAAAGCACTCGGGTCTTGTTCAAATTTGGAGTAATGTATAACACAAGTGCTAATGGTTCTTTGACTGGTATACCTCAGACCTCTTCTGTGATAGGCAATAAAAAACTATTCAATATTATTACTACATAACTATTAGTAACCATTAACATAGGCCAAGCTTTACGCTAAAAGCTCCTGTAAGCGAATTGTTTCATCATGCGGTCGCTTACGAGAGCACATTCTCGTAAGCGACCAGCTCTAGTTGCGACCACTTTTCTCTGAATTCCCGAGGTGGTCGCTTACGAGAGTTTCGACTGTATTACGTGCAAGACCAAAACCTGACAGGCTAGGGTGTCAAATGCCCCGGGGTCGTCCCGGGGGTAGGCATATGCCCGACCCCCGGGCGGTAATAAAATATCATATGCCCCATCCCCGGTTTCAAAACGTGAGCGAATGCCCGACTTATGCCCGGGGGGATAGGCACCGCTGGAATTGACTGATGCATAAGTGTACTCGGGAACATCTAAACTAACCTTGTATTTCACAGCATTCCTTGACTCTATATTAGCCCTTGAGAGAGTAGATTTGAGACGCTTGACGATTAATTATGACTGGCTCCCTTGACGGCTGACGGTAAAAATTTTTGGTTAGTTTTCAGGCCGTTTGACGGCTGACGGTTGACCCCATTATGACCCTCTTTTAAGTGATGGGGGACTGCGAGGGTAATGTTTTGTTTTGATTTGATTTTGTTTCACTTTTTTTTGAAGTTTGGAAGGTTAAATATCCACAATGATTCATCCTCACCTTCTCGGTTACTTAATTTTAACCCGGAATCCCCCCCCCCTCCCAACCCCAGAGGATAGATCATGAAGACATAGTTACTTGAATGATGATAAGTGGACAATCCGGGGGAATGAGGAAACTAAAAAAGGCGAGGATGTGAAATGATTGTCGATTTTATTATGTAATGAGTATAAAAGTAGAAATATTTCTGTAGTCTAAGCTGTGTGGACTTGCGGGTTTTTGGTTCGGTATTTACTAGCCTCTCGGGACTAGCCTATTCAGGGGAGTATATACTCACCCCGGAGACTCACTTAAACTTTCGAAAAAGTCTTTCGTCCTATTTAATATGGAGCGGGGTTTCGTCGCTCGCTAGGCCGTTTCGCGGCCTTAAAAGCTCGCTCCGCTCGCTTTACGGCTTTTCTGCTGTGGAACTCGTGAGGTCGACTTGTGGCAAGTCTAAAACACACTCCGAGCTCGACCTTTGAACAGCAGGTCTTCCTGGAAAAAAACATACGCTCAAATTGCAACAAATGACGCCCATGCTTCCTGACAAGACATAATGTTCCCGTGATAATCCAAAAGCTAACCAATGAGGGAAATGCATGGGTTTGTTAGAACAAAGGGAAGAGCCCTCCTCCTGAGAAAACACTGCAGTACTCTCGTAAGCAGAAGCTCGAGCATCGCGTTCAGATATCTAGAATACAGTCTTGACTCCAGGCAAGTTACTATTTTGTACATCTTTTCTCGTTTGTTGATTTGACTAGCACATGTTTTAGGGTATACATTTCACAGTTTTTCCCATACAACCGTAATACGTGTTTCTCAAAATCCTTAGACACCATCGTATTCAACGGCTGCATGGCTATAGTAATTACTGTAATAAGGCTTTTTTTTAAGGAAAAAGTTAAACGCATTATCTTTTCAGAACGAACTTGGGCAAATAAAGTTTGTGAGCCGGGTTTCGCATCTCGTAGTTGGTGGATTGTAAAGACAAGCACAAGGCTAGCTGTTTAGTAAATAGTCCGTCTTTGTTACGTAACACTTATGATGTTTTAAAGTGCCAGAACATGAAAATAAAACCGCGCCTAGGTGTAAATTTAAAACGTGTTCGTTAGGATCTATGTCAGCTCTGAATGCTAAAGTTCGATTTTTTTTTTCTACATAGATTTTAAGAAGCCGAATTAATGACAGGTGCGTTCCTGGCTATTTTTTACCTGGAAGCCAGGATGCAAAAATTGAAAAAAATGTTCAATATATCATAATACAAGTACATGAATTGATACAAGCTTTATGACCGACAATTTTCGTATTTGAGTAGGGGAAGCAGTCTAGTCTACCGACTTCAACTTGGACCGAGACAACATAAGGAATGTTTAATGTTATTATTATTATTAATTATTTTTAACCCTTCAGGCGAAATATGACTCCTATAGGCACTTAATAGAAACTTATCTCGCCTCTGGTTTTAAAAGTGGTAGGACTTTTTCAGTATGACTGACAAATAGTGGGGAGCATAGTCAAAATAGAACCAACAGTTTCATCTAGAATCGAGATCAAGAATATCGCAATGATGTAACATCATCGCGCTTTAGTAAAAATACGGAAAGACATCGCGTTATTGTCATTATTGTAGCTGATTACGAATTTTGAACATCGTGCTTTCAGTTCGCACGCCAGCTTTACACACTTGAACGAACTGGCTATGGCTTAGTGCTGTAGCATGAAGAAGTTACGAGATGGAATTTCAAAGTGAAACATGTATAAACAAGATAACAGTTTACAAGCTCGATAAAATGGAGGGTCAATGCCAACCTTGCGTTTCAGTTATAAATGTTCAAAATTTCAATGACAATCTTGGCACAAAACTCCTGGACGACTATGTCGGTGTCGATGGTCCTATCTCTGTAAGTGTGCAGGAGAGCGAGACCAGACAGCCTCTCTGCTCGCATGGTAGACCGCATATAGGTCTTAACCCTCCGAATACTGATAAAAGAACGCCCAGGGTTTGCTGTCGACATTAGGATTCTTTATTGGTGCAGCAAAGCGTATACTGTAGAGTGGTTGGTTTGTCTTTTTTCCTTTCCATCGCACAATCTCGCCGTTAAACAAAGTTAGGATCTATGTCAGCTCTGAATGCTAAAGTTCGATTTTTTTTTTCTACATAGATTTTAAGAAGCCGAATTAATGACAGGTGCGTTCCTGGCTATTTTTTACCTGGAAGCCAGGATGCAAAAATTGAAAAAAATGTTCAATATATCATAATACAAGTACATGAATTGATACAAGCTTTATGACCGACAATTTTCGTATTTGAGTAGGGGAAGCAGTCTAGTCTACCGACTTCAACTTGGACCGAGACAACATAAGGAATGTTTAATGTTATTATTATTATTAATTATTTTTAACCCTTCAGGCGAAATATGACTCCTATAGGCACTTAATAGAAACTTATCTCGCCTCTGGTTTTAAAAGTGGTAGGATTTTTTCAGTATGACTGACAAATAGTGGGGAGCATAGTCAAAATAGAACCAACAGTTTCATCTAGAATCGAGATCAAGAATATCGCAATGATGTAACATCATCGCGCTTTAGTAAAAATACGGAAAGACATCGCGTTATTGTCATTATTGTAGCTGATTACGAATTTTGAACATCGTGCTTTCAGTTCGCACGCCAGCTTTACACACTTGAACGAACTGGCTATGGCTTAGTGCTGTAGCATGAAGAAGTTACGAGATGGAATTTCAAAGTGAAACATGTATAAACAAGATAACAGTTTACAAGCTCGATAAAATGGAGGGTCAATGCCAACCTTGCGTTTCAGTTATAAATGTTCAAAATTTCAATGACAATCTTGGCACAAAACTCCTGGACGACTATGTCGGTGTCGATGGTCCTATCTCTGTAAGTGTGCAGGAGAGCGAGACCAGACAGCCTCTCTGCTCGCATGGTAGACCGCATATAGGTCTTAACCCTCCGAATACTGATAAAAGAACGCCCAGGGTTTGCTGTCGACATTAGGATTCTTTATTGGTGCAGCAAAGCGTATACTGTAGAGTGGTTGGTTTGTCTTTTTTCCTTTCCATCGCACAATCTCGCCGTTAAACAAAGTTCTCTCTGGTGATTAACGTCCTCTCTTAGGACGTTAATCACCAGATGTGGTTCATTGGCTGCTTCGATCAAGTCTACATCTTTGCCCTGTAGCATGTTCAATAATGCCACGGTATTTGAGAGAACATGCTCTGCAGCGCAAAGGGCAATTATAAAGTCAAATTGTATGATTGAGCATAAGTATCCTCTGGCCTTGCCGTCCTTATCGGAGGAAAGGCTTTCAAGAGCTTGTATTACGACGCTATAAGCCGTGCGAAAGGTGCACAGAGGGTCCGCTCCACTAGCCCGGCGTGCCTCACACAAGTTTGAGGAATTACGACAGCCACCATGAATTATCCCTAGCTCTTGTTGACTTTTGGGACGGACTTCACTTGACACTCTTGACAAAACCTGTTGGACGTTTTCATAGTGCGATGACCCGCGGGCCTGTATAGAGTTTTTGCGAAATTTCAATAAAAAACTTGTAAGCCAGTGTTTACCTGGCGTACAGGCAGGTACGCGCCTGGATGAGGCCGCGGCAACGAGGAGCGAAGCACCGACGAAAAAAGTTCTCACTCAAAAGCAATTGTTTCATACCCTTAGTTTTCACCCAACGATCCTGTGAAGCTGGGGTAATGCTCTAGCAGTATACAGTGACAGTACAGGATTTAGAAATCGCACTGAGATCTTTTTCCTCGATCTCTTGTAATGGTGTCCAGATAGAGCAACATGTAAAGGTGTAAGAGGAGCGGCTTTTAAAAGGGCTTTCACGGGCATGGTATCAATGAGTTGTCACACAGCCCACGTAGTTATGTGACATAATGAGTTTTATAATTCGAAATATCGAGAAATATGCATCGCCCTTTTTTTTAATTTCATTTCCATTGTTTGTGCCATCGTTCTTTGCTTGTTTCTTCCCCTGCCCTAAGCTGTACTTTGAAAACGTTAGTCAGGTCTTTTATTTGCCGTATTTAATCAACGACTGTCGCGCCACTAGCGACTATCCTGCGTGGGAAGTTTGCAGTTGATCTTTTTTCTTTCGCTCGGAAAAACTCACAGAAACGTTTGCTACACAGACTAAACGAATCTCCTATATTCGACAGCCAGGAAGGAAACAGAAATCTTCAGCCTGCATAGCAGGCATTTATTTAGCCGATCGAGAAACTCAAGTCTTCGAGCGGCGGTAACTGGGTGCGCCCCGGGGTGCACTTGGGCTGCAAAACCCGTAATTCACATGTTTAGGTCTCAAGGGAAATCTTGGTCACGTTTTATTTTGTTGTAATACATCAGATTTTCAAGATTGCCGCGGGAGTGACCCCCCCCCCCCCAACCAGAGAAGCCTGATACTTGGGTTCCATTCCATCGCCTGGAAATTTTCCCCGGGGGGGTACTCCCTTATATACGCTATATAGGTATGTGCCGCCCGATAGGGTAGGGTTTTTGAGGTGCTCAGTCCTTAAATAGGGTATCCTTTTTGGTATTTTTTGGTATTGTGATCCTTAGATGTTCCTTAGATAGGGTCACTAAATTGCAGTACTCACCTCAACGCCCAAAACGAAAAAGATATGGTCTGTTAAAACTGTACAACACGCCCGAATGCACGTTACAAAGTTTAACAAAGCGATTTTAAACTTCCGTGTACAGCGGAAAAGAAGTAAAACGACCTATCAGTTACACAATTATCAGTTACCTCGTTTCCCTTAAATAGGGTGTCATTTCTTGGCTTTGGGCCTTTAAAAGGGTATCAATTCTCGATTTTCTACCCTTAAATAGGGTCAGGGTTTGAGAACCTTGGCGGCACACATCTATCCTTAATTGACGGGGGTAACCCCCCGGGAAATCTTCGTAAAGGTTTTCAATATCTTTTTGCAAGTTAGTGCTTTGTGAAATCCTGCTGTTCATGTTTTCACAGCTCGAGAAAAACAGACAACGTTAGACTACGAGAAGTCACTCTTTTCACCAAGGGATAGTCGAGGGAAACGAACAAGCGAGAGAGCGTGAAATCGCCTGCCGCGTTGAAACGTGACGCGCGTGTCGACCCGCTAGCGTAGTGAGCCGGAAAGACAGATCTCTCTTTCCGTCTCACTACACTAGCGGCAGGCAAATTTCGCGCTAGCTCGCTTGTTCGTTTTCCTCGACTATCTCTGAGCGGAAAGAGAGAGACTGCTCGTAGTCTAGTTCAGCCTGCGCGCAGACGTCTCTAGCCTGCGTAGCGGGCGCATGAAAATGAAAGAGAGAAAGTGCGGGGTTCACGATTTCTCTATTTTCGCGAGCCCGCTATTTCTTTCGTTTCCGCTCTTTCTCCTTTTCATGAGCCTGCTACGCAGGATAAGAAAGACTTCTTCAAATGCTCGAGCGAGCGCGAAAATCGCCTGCCGAGTGGAAAATTGGCGCTCGCTAGTGTAGTGATCCGATCCAGTACCGATACCGTTTTATGCTACTTTGGTCATTCGCCAGCTGTTCGCCATTTTCATTTCAACAGCGCGTTGTCGAAGAGACAATTTTTTTAGACCGCTTATAAGCCCCCAACCCCCCTTGTTTATAAGTCCACCCAAAACCCCTCTTACGAACTTTGGCAATCTCCAGGCATACACAAAAGGATTCATGGCAGAGTTCAGGAACAATACCTATTGTTTTCGTGTGCTGCAATTTCAGTGGTAAAACCGACAATAGTTTGCGCAAACGCTGGAAAACTCTTCTTTCCTTTTCAGGAAAAAAAAGAAGAAAAAACACGCACAAGCGCTTTATTTCCCGCTTATTGGCGTTTTTTTACTTTTTCATCATAAACATAAATAAATTCAATAATTTACATTACTATGGCAGTTGGACGCTCCGGGTAATGGGCTCCTGATATCGATTACCTAATGCTCACTCCCTACATAACCAGGTTCACGTGGTTATAGGAGGTACCACGGGTAAAACTCCATCAGCGTCCAACGACCCCATCTTCCCTCTTCACCACTCGTTTACAGATCGGACCTATGAGAAGTGGCTTCGTAAGTACAAAAGAGATGCTTCCGCCCTTTCTTCCCACGATGCTCCCATTGGTCACAACAGAGGTGACGTCATTGTACCGCTCTTTCCTGTGTACACTCATGAACAAATGTTCAAGAAGTCTTTTGAGTTTGGTTACGACTACGAGGACGTTGATGAGGAAGGTATGTGTTTTTTCCCAGCTTCGTTTCTTTAGTTAGCTACAAGAGTCGTGCCATTTTGTTCATTCTGTCACGTTAGGTCACGCTACTTTATAATATTCTGTCACGATAAACTACCCTGTTTTAGCTCGTTTTGTCACTTTTTACTCCAGGCCACGCTATTTTAGCTCATCCAGTCAGCCTTAGCTCACGCTATTTTATCCCATTCTGTTGCGCTAGGTCTTGCCGTTTTAGCTCATTCTATCACGCTAGATCAAGCTATTTATCTCATTCTGTCACGCTAGGGCCCAATATTCGATTCAAGCTCGTTTTGTCATCCTACGCTAGGTCATGGTGTTTCATCTCACCCTGTCCCTCAAGGTTACGCTGTTTTCCCTCATTCTGTCACTTAAGTTCACGTTAGGGCGCACTATGAGTCTTAGGTCACATACTGTTTGGCCTTACAACCGAAGACAACGTTAAATGATGATTTGGAGAAGATAGAAAACAATGTATCACTCGATTCCAAAGACCCTCCAACCCGTCTATGGTTAACATTCGTTTAAGTGGCGAGTTTATCAACCATAACGATGAATTGTGATCAACTTCCGTTAGATAGGTCATAAGATGGCAGATTCAAAGGAAGAAAAGTGCATAGATGACTTCTCCAACTAGACATTGCACGAGCGTGGATTTTGCCCTCTTTATACCCCGTCTGCCCCACAGTGAGGCGTTGGCCTTTGCATTTAGGCACTGAATAGGCTCGGTAGTACTAATAGGGTAGAAGAAAAATAGGCGAGCGAAGGGAAGCAATACTCTCAGTTGCTTCATGCTACAGAAGCTGGGATAAGCTCCGGCCGTGTGGGCCTCCTTGGCTCGTGTGCGACTTTACCTTTACCTACGATAATTATTTCAGGGAAATCTCCAGATGATGAAACAGCAGTATTCTCCGATCTGGGTCAATGTCCAACGATCAGCGCCAGTGAAATAGATACAGAAGAAGCTGATGGTGCGCCGTGGAAGATTGTCGCGGGAAGTTTTGCTGGAATTTCGTTTTTACTTTTCCTTGTAATTTTAGTGATTATATTTGTTTATTCGTGTAAACCATCGCCATCTCCAGAATTACAGCAGCTAATCCCAGTCAGAGTACTTAAGGAGTGATGAAATCACGTAGCAGGAGTCTGGCATTTTAAATTAGACTGCGAGCGGTCTCGTCTAAGAACACGAGAAGATCGAGTCGCGAGTAGCGGGGGCGCGGGCACTGGAGAGGAATCCCTGATCATGTTACCGTTGATTTACATAATTTCTACATCTGGGGGTAAATGGACGACTCCTCGCAGTGTATGTTGAACTGACAAGGGAGGATCGTGTGTATTGAAATATGACATATGTATTTTAAAACCAATGGCAGTGTTTCATTCCTGTTCCAGGCTCTGAGGCAGTTGAATGAAAAAAACGACAGAAGCAAATGCGAAATACAACGCGTCTGAAAACTGAGCGGGAATTCTCTTTCTCTAGCACTCCCCCCCCCCCCCCCACCCCCCGCTTCGCCTTTCATTTTTGTGCCTGCTCTCTAGTTTATTTGGCCACTCCTATTATCTTGTAGCCTGGAACAGGATATTTCATTTCGAAATTTACCTAATCGAGTGTGCAAAAAGTAATCCCCCTATCATTCACTTGGACGAATTTTGACTCGTAACTAACGATTCTCTGTGCCAAAGCCCTCTAAGCTTAATATAGAATTCCATCATATAAAGAATTTTGTCAGGAGACCCAGGACCCGAGGCCTGGTTATGGGCCCCTGATTCTGACTAGCGACTTGAGCTGCCAGTAACTAAACTGTAAAACCTGAGTGAATCCCAATTATTGCTATAAAATAACTAGGCACTTGGAAATGATCGAACAGCTAAAAATTACAGTTTATCCTCTGCCCATATAGCCTCCCACACAGTCGTTTTCAGGGGAGTCGTATTACCCTCCTAAAAACGACTGCGTGGGATGCTACTGCCCATACATTTAGGTTTTACAATAACTCCATCGACGAGGGTCCGACGTGAACCCTCCAAAGTCAAACTACCGTAGAATTCTGAAAGTAGTACTTTTGGAATTACCCGGACTAAGGGGCTGCATAAAGGACTCATATTTTCTCTTCGTATGATTTCGTGTGATCGGCGAGTTCTTTCTTCACGAAGACATAGTGCATACAGGGAATCTCTAGTCCTCCTCCTTCTACCCAAACTCCTTTCGTTACTTCTGGAGGACCGTTTCTTTCGTGGGGGGGGGGGGGGGGAGGGGGGGGCAGATATCCAGAAACTACTAGAAAGGTCCCAAAATTAAAGTTACTTTCGAGTAGGCGTACTTTCGTGGCGTTGCTACTGAAATTACAGCACACGATAACAATACCTATTGTTTTCGTGTGCTGTAATTTCAGTGGTAAAACCGACATTAGTTTGCGCAAACGCTGGAAAAACTCTTCTTTCCTTTTCAGAAAAAAAAACACACACACACACAAGCGCTTCATTTCCCGCTTATTGGCGTTTTTTTTTTTGCTTTTTCATCATAAACATAAATAAATCCAATAGTTTACATTACTGTAAATAGACGATTTAGTTGAATGAAGTGTTATGTCAGACATTTAGTTGCAATATTTTCTCTGTACCCTAGAGAAGAATTGAACCGTTATACCCAGTGCCCCACTGTTCTTGGTTATCACAAAGCTTTAGCGCGTCGTACTTCAGTACAGCGACATACGAACAAGATAACAACGCTGGCCATGTGTCACCTCAACCAAATAATAGTATGGGTATCACCTCAAGCAGTTCCAGTTACTTTCTGCCAGACTTAAACGAACTCCGAAAAGGAGAACCATGCAGCATGACATAACATAGCCTGCGTGGCAGTCGTTTCCGTTTCCTTTTAGCCAAGCGGGAGAAGCGTGAGCCAAGCGGAGACGCGCGCGAGGGCATGGGGCGAAAAGGAGCAAAAAATTTAGCTTCTAATTACCATGGCTACGTTCGGGGGGAAAATCGGCAGGTACGTTTCCTTGGACAAGGCATTCAATCTTATGGAGGAAAAAGGAGATTTCGACAAAGTTTGTCCCTTAAGTCATTTCTAAGCACGGGTGCACTTAGTGGATCGGAATCGTTCTGATCTACAGTCAGACTTTATAGTACCGAAAGCCCTTCACTTTCGGAACTACCAGACCTAAGCCGCAATTTTCAGGTAGTCCTAAACTCTACCTTCTCCATCGTGCACTATCACGCAAGAGACACGACACGTTTAGACACAAGTTATTGCCAACAAATTTAATTTACTCTCATCTACCCTGGTTAAACATTTACTTGCTAATTATTTTTTATTAAGCACTTAACGGCAATTCTTTAGCCTCAAAAAATTTTTCACTAACAAGCACTACCTGAACAGAAAAGAGCAAGAGAAAATAAACTTTGAATGAGTGAGGTGAAATCAATTGTCTCAAAATAGGTCGTAAGTGGTTTTGCAAAAACAAGAATGACGAAAAGTAACAGATTTCGTAAAAGGCTGAAATGTTATATTTTGCCCGCAATATGGCTTATAATAGTAACCAGTTTGTCACGAGCACTGGGCTACAAAGAGAAAATTCTTAATTCCCATGGAAGCCTAACAGTACTCAGGGTCTCCAGTTGGTGGGGTCGGGAAACGTTGGAGCCCAAAACGTTTTTCTACTTAGAGCCCTGACAAAAATAATGACCCTGGCTAAATGGAGCCCTAGACCCCAGTTTTTCTGTCTTGGAGCCCTGGAGCCCTAAATTTTTAGCTTTGTGCCCTAGTGCCCTAAACTCCTTTAGGACCCAGAATACTGAGCCACTAGGTGACTTCTGGCAACGTCATTACTGGGACCGCAAGGTTCTTTGAATAATACTCCATTGCAGCAATTCAATAGTCTTTCGGTTTTTGTGGTTTATCTATCACATCTCTATTCCTCAGTGATTATTACTGTCGATCTACGTCAAGCCTAACCATGTTTCGAAGATCTAAACAGTCTCCAAAATTACGCGCCAGTTGGAATGAAGAATTGGAATGCTCGATGTAACATCGAGGAATTTACAAGGAATTTCGGAATCTCGTGACCCATTTCTAATGATGAAATACCGTATCCATTTCCAACCGTCGCGTAAAATTGAAGACTCGATTCAAATCTTGTAAATTATGATCAATCGTGACGGAGTTTGATTGTAAATCATCATCCAGGGTAGTGCCGAGTGAAAAACACTGATTTCTGTCCAGTGTAGCGTGAAGTGATCAAATTTGCTCCTTGCCAGGGTAGTGTGGAGTGTTTATCTGTACTGAACTGTGGTCCAACCGTCCGGATCAGATTGCTCTGCGGGTGGTCGTTCCCGGCCACGATGGGAAGCAGACCAGGATTTCCCTGCAACAACAAAGAAAATGCAAAATTTGAAATGAAATGGTACGATAGAATTAGGAAGCTGAAAAAACCAATGATGATATGATGATGATGATAACAATAACAATAACAATAATAATAATAATAATAATAATAATAATAATAATAATTTTTTAAATAAGAGAAACAATTTTTATTACAAAATGACTATCAACATAGTCTAATGAAAAATCTTGTGTACATTTAACATTAAAAATGGTACAAAGTTAATAAATTCTCAGCTTACAAGCTACTCGTATTTAAAAATGTTTTAAAATATAATAATAATAATAATAATAATAATAATAATAATAATAATAATAATTCTCTATGAGATAGAGCATACTAATGACTGTATAGAACCACTAATGAATGCAGAAATTCTCTGTGAGTACTGATTTTACCCCACAATTTCCCTGTGCTTCAAAGTCCCCGTCACTTTACTTAATTTAAGACAGTTTGTTGAATTTAGAGAATCGAAATGCTGGACACTAATTGGCTGAGTGGGTGTAACCATGTTCTAACGCAAGATAATTTAATTGTACTCATAATCAAATTCACGTTTTTAACAATCCAACTAAACCGTGGCCATTTAGCTAAAGCTGCTAGGCAGAACGTTCTTTAGGCAGTTCTTTTCTAATACGCAGATTAGTCTCTAAAGTGAAAACTTAGGAAACCTCACAAAATTTACATAGAAAGCCAAAGTACAAACCTTCCGTGCGTGCGGGAGGTGGATCCCTTCTCCACTGGTCACGGGCCGGCTCCTCTCCTCCTCTCCTCCAACCATCACGGTCCCGATCACCGCCACGGTCATCTGAACGCTCACTCCTCCAGCCACGATCGCGCTCATCCCGATAACGATCTCCACCGTCACGGTCACGCTCACCTCTGAAGCGGTCACCATCGTGGTCTCCACGGTAACGATCCTCACGTTCCCGGTCGCCGCGATCACGGTCACCACCACGCCACCTATCACCTGGTGGACGGTCACGCTCATCCCTGTCGCGCCTTCCCCAGCCACTTTGTCTATCACGGTCGTCACGACCGCGGTCATCACGCCAAGAACTTGGTGGAGGACGGTCACGTTCGTCACGGTCACGGTCACGCCATCCGCTTGCTGTAGGACGATCACGATCACGGTCGTCCCTCTTCCAATCTCTTCCACGATCATCCATTCTTCCCCGATCATCCATTCTTCCGCGATCATCCATCCGTCCGCGATCATCCATCCGTCCGCGATCATCCATCCGTCCGCGATCATCCATTCTACCACGATCATCCATTCTTCCTCGATCATCCATTCTACCTCGATCATCCATTCTACCACGATCATCCATTCTACCACGATCATCCATTCTTCCGCGATCATCCATTCTTCCACGATCATCCATTCTACCGCGATCATCCATTCTTCGTTCATCCATTCGTCCGCGATCATCCATTCTTCCACGGTCCATATCTAAAGAAACAGATAAGAACATGATTGACAGATATTTAACACCTGGCGTGCGTTTCTCGAATGCCCCGAAACTTCTCGGGACGATTTCGGGCACGATTATTCACACTGTATCTTGTAAACAAAGAAGGGCTAAGCATGAAACTTTGCTACATGCTAACTATTTCTTATCTTGGACACATCTTAAAATATCAACTTTGTAGAGTGAGCTCTTCACATTTTTACAAATGGCTCTTCGGGCTGAAAACCTTTCGGGGTTTTCGAGAAACGTGCCGCTGGTCACGGACAATAAGACAAGAAGAATGTCGACGTGTTATCTCGTTAGCAATCAAAGTGATTAACCTGGCGTACAGGCAGGTACGCGCCTGGATGAGGCCGCGGCAACGAGGAGCGAAGCACCGACGAAAAAAGTTCTCACTCAAAAGCAATTGTTTCATACCCTTAGTTTTCACCCAACGATCCTGTGAAGCTGGGGTAATGCTCTAGCAGTATACAGTGACAGTACAGGATTTAGAAATCGCACTGAGATCTTTTTCCTCGATCTCTTGTAATGGTGTCCAGATAGAGCAACATGTAAAGGTGTAAGAGGAGCGGCTTTTAAAAGGGCTTTCACGGGCATGGTATCAATGAGTTGTCACACAGCCCACGTAGTTATGTGACATAATGAGTTTTATAATTCGAAATATCGAGAAATATGCATCGCCCTTTTTTTTAATTTCATTTCCATTGTTTGTGCCATCGTTCTTTGCTTGTTTCTTCCCCTGCCCTAAGCTGTACTTTGAAAACGTTAGTCAGGTCTTTTATTTGCCGTATTTAATCAACGACTGTCGCGCCACTAGCGACTATCCTGCGTGGGAAGTTTGCAGTTGATCTTTTTTCTTTCGCTCGGAAAAACTCACAGAAACGTTTGCTACACAGACTAAACGAATCTCCTATATTCGACAGCCAGGAAGGAAACAGAAATCTTCAGCCTGCATAGCAGGCATTTATTTAGCCGATCGAGAAACTCAAGTCTTCGAGCGGCGGTAACTGGGTGCGCCCCGGGGTGCACTTGGGCTGCAAAACCCGTAATTCACATGTTTAGGTCTCAAGGGAAATCTTGGTCACGTTTTATTTTGTTGTAATACATCAGATTTTCAAGATTGCCGCGGGAGTGACCCCCCCCCCCCCCAACCAGAGAAGCCTGATACTTGGGTTCCATTCCATCGCCTGGAAATTTTCCCCGGGGGGGTACTCCCTTATATACGCTATATAGGTATGTGCCGCCCGATAGGGTAGGGTTTTTGAGGTGCTCAGTCCTTAAATAGGGTATCCTTTTTGGTATTTTTTGGTATTGTGATCCTTAGATGTTCCTTAGATAGGGTCACTAAATTGCAGTACTCACCTCAACGCCCAAAACGAAAAAGATATGGTCTGTTAAAACTGTACAACACGCCCGAATGCACGTTACAAAGTTTAACAAAGCGATTTTAAACTTCCGTGTACAGCGGAAAAGAAGTAAAACGACCTATCAGTTACACAATTATCAGTTACCTCGTTTCCCTTAAATAGGGTGTCATTTCTTGGCTTTGGGCCTTTAAAAGGGTATCAATTCTCGATTTTCTACCCTTAAATAGGGTCAGGGTTTGAGAACCTTGGCGGCACACATCTATCCTTAATTGACGGGGGTACCCCCCCCGGGAAATCTTCGTAAAGGTTTTCAATATCTTTTTGCAAGTTAGTGCTTTGTGAAATCCTGCTGTTCATGTTTTCACAGCTCGAGAAAAACAGACAACGTTAGACTACGAGAAGTCACTCTTTTCACCAAGGGATAGTCGAGGGAAACGAACAAGCGAGAGAGCGTGAAATCGCCTGCCGCGTTGAAACGTGACGCGCGTGTCGACCCGCTAGCGTAGTGAGCCGGAAAGACAGATCTCTCTTTCCGTCTCACTACACTAGCGGCAGGCAAATTTCGCGCTAGCTCGCTTGTTCGTTTTCCTCGACTATCTCTGAGCGGAAAGAGAGAGACTGCTCGTAGTCTAGTTCAGCCTGCGCGCAGACGTCTCTAGCCTGCGTAGCGGGCGCATGAAAATGAAAGAGAGAAAGTGCGGGGTTCACGATTTCTCTATTTTCGCGAGCCCGCTATTTCTTTCGTTTCCGCTCTTTCTCCTTTTCATGAGCCTGCTACGCAGGATAAGAAAGACTTCTTCAAATGCTCGAGCGAGCGCGAAAATCGCCTGCCGAGTGGAAAATTGGCGCTCGCTAGTGTAGTGATCCGATCCAGTACCGATACCGTTTTATGCTACTTTGGTCATTCGCCAGCTGTTCGCCATTTTCATTTCAACAGCGCGTTGTCGAAGAGACAATTTTTTTAGACCGCTTATAAGCCCCCAACCCCCCTTGTTTATAAGTCCACCCAAAACCCCTCTTACGAACTTTGGCAATCTCCAGGCATACACAAAAGGATTCATGGCAGAGTTCAGGAACAATACCTATTGTTTTCGTGTGCTGCAATTTCAGTGGTAAAACCGACAATAGTTTGCGCAAACGCTGGAAAACTCTTCTTTCCTTTTCAGGAAAAAAAAGAAGAAAAAACACGCACAAGCGCTTTATTTCCCGCTTATTGGCGTTTTTTTACTTTTTCATCATAAACATAAATAAATTCAATAATTTACATTACTATGGCAGTTGGACGCTCCGGGTAATGGGCTCCTGATATCGATTACCTAATGCTCACTCCCTACATAACCAGGTTCACGTGGTTATAGGAGGTACCACGGGTAAAACTCCATCAGCGTCCAACGACCCCATCTTCCCTCTTCACCACTCGTTTACAGATCGGACCTATGAGAAGTGGCTTCGTAAGTACAAAAGAGATGCTTCCGCCCTTTCTTCCCACGATGCTCCCATTGGTCACAACAGAGGTGACGTCATTGTACCGCTCTTTCCTGTGTACACTCATGAACAAATGTTCAAGAAGTCTTTTGAGTTTGGTTACGACTACGAGGACGTTGATGAGGAAGGTATGTGTTTTTTCCCAGCTTCGTTTCTTTAGTTAGCTACAAGAGTCGTGCCATTTTGTTCATTCTGTCACGTTAGGTCACGCTACTTTATAATATTCTGTCACGATAAACTACCCTGTTTTAGCTCGTTTTGTCACTTTTTACTCCAGGCCACGCTATTTTAGCTCATCCAGTCAGCCTTAGCTCACGCTATTTTATCCCATTCTGTTGCGCTAGGTCTTGCCGTTTTAGCTCATTCTATCACGCTAGATCAAGCTATTTATCTCATTCTGTCACGCTAGGGCCCAATATTCGATTCAAGCTCGTTTTGTCATCCTACGCTAGGTCATGGTGTTTCATCTCACCCTGTTCCTCAAGGTTACGCTGTTTTCCCTCATTCTGTCACTTAAGTTCACGTTAGGGCGCACTATGAGTCTTAGGTCACATACTGTTTGGCCTTACAACCGAAGACAACGTTAAATGATGATTTGGAGAAGATAGAAAACAATGTATCACTCGATTCCAGAGACCCTCCAACCCGTCTATGGTTAACATTCGTTTAAGTGGCGAGTTTATCAACCATAACGATGAATTGTGATCAACTTCCGTTAGATAGGTCATAAGATGGCAGATTCAAAGGAAGAAAAGTGCATAGATGACTTCTCCAACTAGACATTGCACGAGCGTGGATTTTGCCCTCTTTATACCCCGTCTGCCCCACAGTGAGGCGTTGGCCTTTGCATTTAGGCACTGAATAGGCTCGGTAGTAACTAATAGGGTAGAAGAAAAATAGGCGAGCGAAGGGAAGCAATACTCTCAGTTGCTTCATGCTACAGAAGCTGGGATAAGCTCCGGCCGTGTGGGCCTCCTTGGCTCGTGTGCGACTTTACCTTTACCTACGATAATTATTTCAGGGAAATCTCCAGATGAAGAAACAGCAGTATTCTCCGATCTGGGTCAATGTCCAACGATCAGCGCCAGTGAAATAGATACAGAAGAAGCTGATGGTGCGCCGTGGAAGATTGTCGCGGGAAGTTTTGCTGGAATTTCGTTTTTACTTTTCCTTGTAATTTTAGTGATTATATTTGTTTATTCGTGTAAACCATCGCCATCTCCAGAATTACAGCAGCTAATCCCAGTCAGAGTACTTAAGGAGTGATGAAATCACGTAGCAGGAGTCTGGCATTTTAAATTAGACTGCGAGCGGTCTCGTCTAAGAACACGAGAAGATCGAGCCGCGAGTAGCGGGGGCGCGGGCACTGGAGAGGAATCCCTGATCATGTTACCGTTGATTTACATAATTTCTACATCTGGGGGTAAATGGACGACTCCTCGCAGTGTATGTTGAACTGACAAGGGAGGATCGTGTGTATTGAAATATGACATATGTATTTTAAAACCAATGGCAGTGTTTCATTCCTGTTCCAGGCTCTGAGGCAGTTGAATGAAAAAAACGACAGAAGCAAATGCGAAATACAACGCGTCTGAAGACTGAGCGGGAATTCTGTTTCTCTAGCACTCCCCCCCCCCCCCACCCCCCGCTTCGCCTTTCATTTTTGTGCCTGCTTTCTAGTTTATTTAGCCACTCCTATTATCTTGTAGCCTGGAACAGGATATTTCATTTCGAAATTTACCTAATCGAGTGTGCAAAAAGTAATCCCCCTATCATTCACTTGGAAGAATTTTGACTCGTAACTAACGATTCTCTGTGCCAAAGCCCTCTAAGCTTAATATAGAATTCCATCATATAAAGAATTTTGTCAGGAGACCCAGGACCCGAGGCCTGGTTATGGGCCCCTGATTCTGACTAGCGACTTGAGCTGCCAGTAACTAAACTGTAAAACCTGAGTGAATCCCAATTATTGCTATAAAATAACTAGGCACTTGGAAATGATCGAACAGCTAAAAATTACAGTTTATCCTCTGCCCATATAGCCTCCCACACAGTCGTTTTTAGGGGAGTCGTATTACCCTCCTAAAAACGACTGCGTGGGAGGCTACTGCCCATACATTTAGGTTTTACAATAACTCCATCGACGAGGGTCCGACGTGAACCCTCCAAAGTCAAACTACCGTAGAATTCTGAAAGTAGTACTTTTGGAATTACCCGGACTAAGGGGCTGCATAAAGGACTCATATTTTCTCTTCGTATGATTTCGTGTGATCGGCGAGTTCTTTCTTCACGAAGACATAGTGCATACAGGGAATCTCTAGTCCTCCTCCTTCTACCCAAACTCCTTTCGTTACTTCTGGAGGACCGTTTCTTTCGTGGGGGGGGGGGGGGGGGGGCAGACATCCAGAAACTACTAGAAAGGTCCCAAAATTAAAGTTACTTTCGAGTAGGCGTACTTTCGTGGCGTTGCTACTGAAATTACAGCACACGATAACAATACCTATTGTTTTCGTGTGCTGTAATTTCAGTGGTAAAACCGACATTAGTTTGCGCAAACGCTGGAAAAACTCTTCTTTCCTTTTCAGAAAAAAAAACACACACACACACACAAGCGCTTCATTTCCCGCTTATTGGCGTTTTTTTTTTTGCTTTTTCATCATAAACATAAATAAATCCAATAGTTTACATTACTGTAAATAGACGATTTAGTTGAATGAAGTGTTATGTCAGACATTTAGTTGCAATATTTTCTCTGTACCCTAGAGAAGAATTGAACCGTTATACCCAGTGCCCCACTGTTCTTGGTTATCACAAAGCTTTAGCGCGTCGTACTTCAGTACAGCGACATACGAACAAGATAACAACGCTGGCCATGTGTCACCTCAACCAAATAATAGTATGGGTATCACCTCAAGCAGTTCCAGTTACTTTCTGCCAGACTTAAACGAACTCCGAAAAGGAGAACCATGCAGCATGACATAACATAGCCTGCGTGGCAGTCGTTTCCGTTTCCTTTTAGCCAAGCGGGAGAAGCGTGAGCCAAGCGGAGACGCGCGCGAGGGCATGGGGCGAAAAGGAGCAAAAAATTTAGCTTCTAATTACCATGGCTACGTTCGGGGGGAAAATCGGCAGGTACGTTTCCTTGGACAAGGCATTCAATCTTATGGAGGAAAAAGGAGATTTCGACAAAGTTTGTCCCTTAAGTCATTTCTAAGCACGGGTGCACTTAGTGGATCGGAATCGTTCTGATCTACAGTCAGACTTTATAGTACCGAAAGCCCTTCACTTTCGGAACTACCAGACCTAAGCCGCAATTTTCAGGTAGTCCTAAACTCTACCTTCTCCATCGTGCACTATCACGCAAGAGACACGACACGTTTAGACACAAGTTATTGCCAACAAATTTAATTTACTCTCATCTACCCTGGTTAAACATTTACTTGCTAATTATTTTTTATTAAGCACTTAACGGCAATTCTTTAGCCTCAAAAAATTTTTCACTAACAAGCACTACCTGAACAGAAAAGAGCAAGAGAAAATAAACTTTGAATGAGTGAGGTGAAATCAATTGTCTCAAAATAGGTCGTAAGTGGTTTTGCAAAAACAAGAATGACGAAAAGTAACAGATTTCGTAAAAGGCTGAAATGTTATATTTTGCCCGCAATATGGCTTATAATAGTAACCAGTTTGTCACGAGCACTGGGCTACAAAGAGAAAATTCTTAATTCCCATGGAAGCCTAACAGTACTCAGGGTCTCCAGTTGGTGGGGTCGGGAAACGTTGGAGCCCAAAACGTTTTTCTACTTAGAGCCCTGACAAAAATAATGACCCTGGCTAAATGGAGCCCTAGACCCCAGTTTTTCTGTCTTGGAGCGCTGGAGCCCTAAATTTTTAGCCTTGTGCCCTAGTGCCCTAAACTCCTTTAGGACCCAGAATACTGAGCCACTAGGTGACTTCTGACAACGTCATTACTGGGACCGCAAGGTTCTTTGAATAATACTCCATTGCAGCAATTCAATAGTCTTTCGGTTTTTGTGGTTTATCTATCACATCTCTATTCCTCAGTGATTATTACTGTCGATCTACGTCAAGCCTAACCATGTTTCGAAGATCTAAACAGTCTCCAAAATTACGCGCCAGTTGGAATGAAGAATTGGAATGCTCGATGTAACATCGAGGAATTTACAAGGAATTTCGGAATCTCGTGACCCATTTCTAATGATGAAATACCGTATCCATTTCCAACCGTCGCGTAAAATTGAAGACTCGATTCAAATCTTGTAAATTATGATCAATCGTGACGGAGTTTGATTGTAAATCATCATCCAGGGTAGTGCCGAGTGAAAAACACTGATTTCTGTCCAGTGTAGCGTGAAGTGATCAAATTTGCTCCTTGCCAGGGTAGTGTGGAGTGTTTATCTGTACTGAACTGTGGTCCAACCGTCCGGATCAGATTGCTCTGCGGGTGGTCGTTCCCGGCCACGACGGGAAGCAGACCAGGATTTCCCTGCAACAACAAAGAAAATGCAAAATTTGAAATGAAATGGTACGATAGAATTAGGAAGCTGAAAAAACCAATGATGATATGATGATGATGATAACAATAACAATAACAATAATAATAATAATAATAATAATAATAATAATAATAATAATAATAATAATAATAATAATAATTTTTTAAATAAGAGAAACAATTTTTATTACAAAATGACTATCAACATAGTCTAATGAAAAATCTTGTGTACATTTAACATTAAAAATGGTACAAAGTTAATAAATTCTCAGCTTACAAGCTACTCGTATTTAAAAATGTTTTAAAATATAATAATAATAATAATAATAATAATAATAATAATAATAATAATAATTCTCTATGAGATAGAGCATACTAATGACTGTATAGAACCACTAATGAATGCAGAAATTCTCTGTGAGTACTGATTTTACCCCACAATTTCCCTGTGCTTCAAAGTCCCCGTCACTTTACTTAATTTAAGACAGTTTGTTGAATTTAGAGAATCGAAATGCTGGACACTAATTGGCTGAGTGGGTGTAACCATGTTCTAACGCAAGATAATTTAATTGTACTCATAATCAAATTCACGTTTTTAACATTCCAACTAAACCGTGGCCATTTAGCTAAAGCTGCTAGGCAGAACGTTCTTTAGGCAGTTCTTTTCTAATACGCAGATTAGTCTCTAAAGTGAAAACTTAGGAAACCTCACAAAATTTACATAGAAAGCCAAAGTACAAACCTTCCGTGCGTGCGGGAGGTGGATCCCTTCTCCACTGGTCACGGGCCGGCTCCTCTCCTCCTCTCCTCCAACCATCACGGTCCCGATCACCGCCACGGTCATCTGAACGCTCACTCCTCCAGCCACGATCGCGCTCATCCCGATAACGATCTCCACCGTCACGGTCACGCTCACCTCTGAAGCGGTCACCATCGTGGTCTCCACGGTAACGATCCTCACGTTCCCGGTCGCCGCGATCACGGTCACCACCACGCCACCTATCACCTGGTGGACGGTCACGCTCATCCCTGTCGCGCCTTCCCCAGCCACTTTGTCTATCACGGTCGTCACGACCGCGGTCATCACGCCAAGAACTTGGTGGAGGACGGTCACGTTCGTCACGGTCACGGTCACGCCATCCGCTTGCTGTAGGACGATCACGATCACGGTCGTCCCTCTTCCAATCTCTTCCACGATCATCCATTCTTCCCCGATCATCCATTCTTCCGCGATCATCCATCCGTCCGCGATCATCCATCCGTCCGCGATCATCCATCCGTCCGCGATCATCCATTCTACCACGATCATCCATTCTTCCTCGATCATCCATTCTACCTCGATCATCCATTCTACCACGATCATCCATTCTACCACGATCATCCATTCTTCCGCGATCATCCATTCTACCGCGATCATCCATTCTTCGTTCATCCATTCGTCCGCGATCATCCATTCTTCCACGGTCCATATCTAAAGAAACAGATAAGAACATGATTGACAGATATTTAACACCTGGCGTGCGTTTCTCGAATGCCCCGAAACTTCTCGGGACGATTTCGGGCACGATTATTCACACTGTATCTTGTAAACAAAGAAGGGCTAAGCATGAAACTTTGCTACATGCTAACTATTTCTTATCTTGGACACATCTTAAAATATCAACTTTGTAGAGTGAGCTCTTCACATTTTTACAAATGGCTCTTCGGGCTGAAAACCTTTCGGGGTTTTCGAGAAACGTGCCGCTGGTCACGGACAATAAGACAAGAAGAATGTCGACGTGTTATCTCGTTAGCAATCAAAGTGATTAACGGGACAACTAACAAAATTATCCTTACCACGTCTAGGAGGTCCATCTCTGTCCACAGGCTTCCTCCAGGATGATCCCTCGTCACGAGGCCCTTCTCTGTCACGTTCATCTCGTCTCCAGCCTCCCCCTGAGAATTAAAAAAGAGTGCTCAATTTAAAAATGCCACGTTTGGGATGTGATATCCTTAGATGGAGCAACCCGCTCTTATGAACATGTTCGGTGTCCGTCTGTCAAAGGGTTCTGTGTCGGTTTGTTCACAGGACACACGAGACTCGATAAAAATCCCTCTAGTATACCCAGTTACTCGAGGTTTCAAAGACTTGAACGCGTGCTTGAGCTAAGAACTCGTGCACAGCAGGGCAAATTTAACGAAACTCGCACTCGATCTCGTTCGTCAGCCTCGAGTCAAACAGAGCGTTTAAATCGGTTCCGACTGTGGATAACATTATTAAAAACGACCATTCAAATTAAGACTACTGAGCAACACCTCGCTGTGGTGCTGTTTATCACGCTCTACGAAGTGTTTCTAACTTTTGAGTCTGTGGTTCTGTTTATTATGCTGTACAAGGTGGTTCTTACTTCGACCATTTTTTCGCTGTTAAATCGAGAAATTATGTAATGAAAATGGCTATGTCTAACCTGGAGCTGAGCGGTCTTCATCACCACCACGGCGCCATCCACCACCAGCATCACGGTCACGCTCAGGCCCCTGGTCACGATCACGGGGTGGTTCACGCCATCCTCCTCTGTCACGGTCATCACGCCTCAGTGGAGGGCGATCATCTCTCCATTCTGAAACAACAACGTTATCAAATACCACATTTAAACTCTGATGTACCCTGATCAAATCACACAGTCTTGCCAAGAAAACTAACCACCTTTATAAGGGGACGTACGTGACCACGAACAAGAAAAAAAATTGTTTTTGTCACTTAGTCTTCCCTTCCCTTCAAAAGTTTATGGGAAAGAGCAAACAACATCTGCTTGGGAAGCTACAACCTCGGACCACAAGGACACTCAAACTTGCACGTTTTCCCCCTTCTCAACTTTGACAGTGTTGGAAACTCGTTTTTCGTAAACGTAAGACGTTTTTTCAACATAACAGATTTAGAATCGCATTTACGGCAAACGGGATCATACACAATGGTATGAGCACCTTCTCATCTTATAGGTCCCTGTGAGGTGGTCCCATCTGCCGCTGTTGCTAGCATAATCAGGTGTTCAAAAGCTGCGTACCAAAAGAAGTGAACACTCACCTCTCTCGTCCCTCACGTCCCCGCGCGGCGGTCCCCATCTGTCTCTGTCTCTGTCCCTGTCGCCATCACGGTTGTCAGGCCCATCTCTATTACCTCCTGCCCGAGAAGCGGCTAACTTCTCCTCAATTTCCTTCTCTTTTTCGCGTCGTTTCCGTTCTATCTCGTCAAGCTTGGCGACCTTCTCGCGATACTCGCGTTCTTTCTCCTCTTTTTCCTTTCGAGCAGCCTCTTCTGCCTCTTCACGCTCTGAAAACAAATTAAACAACCATAATTAGCAAAGTTAACCGTTTCTAGCAATGTAAGGCAGTTATATTGCATTTCCGGGCATTTTTCCCTCAGGGATAGAATTTAAGCCGATATCTCCTATGTCAAGAGCAATGTGTGGTCTTCACAAATTAACGCATTTTGCCTGGGTGTTAGGGCTTTACAGTTGTCAAATTAACTTTTTATTCAACTGGCAAATATTTTCAAGTGACATTTCCTTTTATTAGAAGAACAAAGTCAATTGAACAGCTATGTGCTTTGAAGACGAAAACTTTGCGGCTGTTCAAATTTCGGACAAAACTAAGCGTCGAAAAATTTTAACGTCCTGACAAATCAAGCATCTTAACATTTAAATGTCCAAACTTTTGTAACAGGTTTTCAACATTGAACATCGCATCAATTTCTTTTTAACCCTTTAAGCCCCATATTCTCCTTACTGCTCTCTATAAATTTGAATGAAACTAGTAAGGAGAATTCGCCTAAATATCAAGACATCTCGTCCTTCGTGATTGTTTTCTTTATTCTCATCCCCTGAGTGTTTGAACAAGCAGTGATCATGTAAGGAGAAATTTCACTTTCGTCACTGTTAGGGCTTCATATCGTGATCTTCCACGCCATCATATTTGTGAGCTCGGATTAAGTAACCCTTCATGATCCGCTCCATTAAGACTGGATCTTTTTTCACTTGAGTGTTTAAAAAGTTTTTTAGTTGGGTGTTTTTATAGGTGTGATCGTAAACTACCGTTAGGACAAAGTTTCGGTGAATAAATCGCTCAGTTGCCAGTCTTACAATGACTGTTTTATTCTGTTTAAAGAGTTTCAGCCAAGTGTTCAAGAAATTCGTCCAAAACAATGTCTAAAATGTGCCCAGAATACATCTGCAAGTACATCCGAAGTTTTATGTCCCAAAGGAATCAGTTTCAAAAATTAGGCAAAACAGTATATCAGTGGCCTGAAATTTATGTCAACCTACAACAATCAAAATAAAACCGCAAGAACTCACTTGCTGATGTTTTCATGACTTTCATGATATTGTGATTGCAAAGTGACTCAACCACTTAAAAATTTGCCAAAATCATTCACGCTGAGAACTCTTGACATAAAACGTCCGCTTCGACTTTAGTTTACTACTACAGCTTTAAACCTGAGAAATGCTCGTTAACTGTAACTCCAAAAGTTTATCTCAGCATATCTTGCAATTTCGTGAGCGTTGAATTAGAGCCCTTGGTCAAAATCCCCAACCCACTCCTTCCCCCAAACTTGGTCTTGGTTTCACCCCCAAGGAGGATAGCTCTCTAATTTCGTCATCACGCGCTTGTCCTAAGGATGCCTTCCTTTTCCTACCTCTCCTTTCTCTTTCCTCTTTTTCTTTTCTTTCCCTTTCTTCCCTTTCAATTCTTCTTTGCACCTTCCTCTCCAAGATGCGCTCTTTGCGTCGTTCTTCCAATCGCTTCTTGCGAGCTTCATCCAAACGTGTTTGAAATTCCTTCATTTTCTCCTGGAAAGAGCATTAAATGACCCAATGAGTATTTTGCAGAATATGGAAGCCTGTTGTCACACACGGAACACTAATTTCCCTCATCTGCCACATGCAAGCACAAGCTGTCGGTAAAGCAAATAATGCTTTTTAAGTTTCTTTAAAACTGTCATGGATTCCCATCACTCCATTATTTGGCCTTCATATACGGTGAGAAATTGATGGAAATACTTATACACGCACAGTGACGAAAGCTGTTCGTAATTTATTCTCCTCACCTCATGAGCTGCTTGGCGAGCCTTGGTGAGATTGTCAACAAAAGCTTCTTTGTCGGGTAGCATACGCTGCAGTCTGCTGCTTGTTTCAACTAACTTCTTGTGCTCGGATACAGCTTTATTGATCTGCCACACGAAATTGAACAAAATGAAACAAAATAAAAAATGAACAAATGTACGAACAAACAAACGAACAAGTTTACGGACAGATAGAGGGATGGGCGGACAGACGAACGAAATGATTTTTGGAGTTTCTTGTCGCCTGTAGTGCAGCCGTTTTTTGGTAGGCGGCAATTCGTGTCCACCGCCTTGGATTAGAAAACGTGCATAGAGAGGATATTACACGGCGGCGCGAAGATATGAATTTTATTGTCGAGTGGTGAAAACAATATTTTACGAACGAGCGCAGCCAGTGAGTAAAATATTTTTTTTTTCACCACGAGAAAATATAAAATTCATATCTTCAAGCCGTCGTGTAATTTTATTTTTATTATATAGACAAGAGTTTTTCGCACAAACAACAGTTTCAAAGCGGGAAATGTCGTCATCAATATCCTCATCAGTGAGGATATGGGAAATACACCACTCGAGTCCCGGATGTAGTTTCGTATAAACTTTATGGGTGGTCTATTTTCCACTAAAACACTCTTGCCTATATAATAAAGACCTGTATACATCTGTATAGGTTTGGAGGGAGCACGACACGTGCTATAATAATAATATTTATCACTTATAGTGCGCATATTCTATGAATATAATCATATGCGCATTACAGTCTTGCACTAAAAATAACCAATTTATCATGGCGATATGTTTATATGTTAAAAAGAAATAACTAAAACCATATCCTATGTTTTTTCATCACAATAATCTCATGCTCAATACTATTGTAAAATGAATGTACGATTAAAAGAAATAATAAACAACAATTATAAAAATAATGATAAAAACAAGCAAAATATGATAAATTAATTATACGGACAGATCCCTTGTATCATGGTTGATGAACTTGACGAAAATACTCCCTAATCCGATGACACGTGGTTCAGCACCAAATTTGCAAATTTGGTCACTTCATGGTGACATAGTGACCAACAATTTTTGCAACCGCTGTTCAAAAAATCGTGAATATAACATGCCATGTATGCTAAAACAGGCAGATGTCCTTGTTGAATCACTGTTGAAGGAAATGAAGATAGGCCCTCTTTTGGAAAAAGTAAATATCAAGAAATTAATCACGGTGTGGGTAATCACACAACAGGTCAAAATATATGTAAAAAGAATTTTTTTAGCAAAAGAAATTCTGATTGATGTTGAACTATGTAGCAAGGCCATCATCGTGGTCCAAAAAGTAAATATTACAATTTTTTCACGGGCTATTATATAAAGGTTACTATTTTAAGCTGAAAATTAATTTGGTAATCCCCCTCCTGCCCTCCACTGTAGATTTTAGATTCATCATCAACTCATTACAGTCAACAAAAAGTGTGCAATTCCTACCCTCTCCTCCTCTTGTTCTTCCCAAAACTGTTTATCCAACACAAGATGTTCCTCATATTGCTTCTTCAGTAGAGGTACCTCCTCCACACGCATCGCCCTTGCAAGATAATCCATCTAGCAGAGCAAATAAAGGTTGGATTAATGCCAACAGGATTTCTGGGGGTGACAGACACAGGTCAAATCTCAATGTCACTGCACAGAGTGGAAAGGGTTGGTAAGCAGGGATCATGTTTATGTACAAATTATGCATATATACACCAAAAATTATTTTGTTGGAGTGCCTGTTGTGTCCTTGGAACGAAATGAATTTCGTGTCCCTAAAAATTAAAAAGACACAACAAATTTCAAGACGCTCAAACTTTTCAGTCACAAGTAGCCAAAGTCGCTACACAATCGCAGATACAAAGGCAACAATGTCACAGAAAACATTCATAATGACAACATGTATATTAATTTATTCTCCTCAGGTTAGGGTTTTGGGATTGCTGATGAATGTAACAACTTTCAACCAGAAGAGAACCTTGTTTGAGTGATTTTCCAAGGCAAGAAAGACAATTGGTCAGACCTGAAGACAGGCAGAAAGATGAACAGAAACTTCAAAGAACGCCAAACAACAATAACAATGTACAATACCAATTTACAGGCTTTTTATCGCAACTCTTAAATTTGTGCAGGATTTTTAACAGTGTGAAGAAGATTCGTAGGGCTCCAATATTTCAAAAGCTGATGCTAACACTCATGGAATGGACGTTTCACCTTCTTCTCTTGTGTCTTGAGTTTTATCTGCAGTTCTCTCTTCTCTTTGTCTAGCTGTTCAACTTGTCGGGCCAGGATATCGTCTGCATCCATGGCTTCAATTTCCTGTTAAAGAAAGAGATACAAATCTTGTTATGCACCCCGAGTGGTGCACGTGGTGTCTGCGGCCCCTAATCTATGGAATAATTTACCTGTAGACATCCATAATAAGGATAATTTTAACAAGTTCAAATCTCTGCAAAAAATGCATCTTTTTAAAATGCTAGATGCTAGATGCTAGAACTTTTTTATACGAACTGTATTTAGTGTTTTACCTACATTTTAGTTTCTAGACTTTTTACAATTTTAGCATTGCTGTAACACACTTTTGATCATGTCTGAATGTAGAAAAGGCGTGTTATAAATTTTAATTTATTTTTGATTCTTAACTAATTATTAAATTAACTTCAGATTTTCAATCAGGAGTAAGTGGTCTGAAAAAAATCATTCCATCCCCCTTGGGTGGAATAATGGCAACTTACACTACATAATAAGCGACTACACACCTCCTCAGTAAGGTCTTTCAGTGCTTTAGCACCAACAGAGGTCTTCTTGAGTGCAGCAATCTTGTCCATGGCCTGTTTCTTTTCTATCTCCTGGAGCTCTTGTTTGCGGCGCATCACCTCCCGTTTCTGTCTCTCTTCATCAAGGCGCTTCAGTTCAGCTGCTTTACTCTCCTTCTGTTGTAACTGCAACATCTTCATCTCTTCTCGTTCCTTAAACCAAAGAAATTGAATTTCAGTAGCTGTTTATTACCTGGAACAAGGATCGTCAGGGTTACAGGTTTTAACTGTGGCTGGCCAAAATGATGGGGCAAGGCAATCATTTGTTTTGGGCGACTTTTATCAAGTTTAACTGCACTCAATCACCCAAAACAATTTTTCTCCTAATGTACCATTACCTACCAGTGAACAGAGAAAAATGTTAAGATTATTGTGGCAGGCTTATGATCTGAAGTTTGATTTGGGGGGGTTTGTAAGAAGATGTGTTTAACAAAGAAAGGGGAAGAAGGGATAAATAAAGGATTTAGGTAACAAAAATAAAATACCTATGAAACACCCACCCTTTTAATGTGGAGAGACTCCAGATACTCTTTGCGTGCCTCAATCACAGCCTTCCTCTCTAACATCTGCTTGTGCTCCTTCTTGGAAGAGCGCAAGTACATCTGAACAATCCTCTGCTGTTCCTCCTGGCACGTTTGCTGTACATGCACAAAAACCAAGCATCAGAAGGGAAATAACATCACATGACAGGGAAGATATGGACAGAACTGCATCAGGCTATGGGTGGTTAAGAATTCTCCTCAACACATGGTGGATGCTAGGACTGTGATGTAGGAGAGTATCATCATTTGCTGCTTAATACTGTACACAGCAAAATTAGTTTGAATACCACCATTATAGTCAGAAGAAAATACCTTTTATAGTCAGTAACACTGAACCCTGCATTAGAGAGCTGGTTTAATGCAAATGGTATGTCACATCAGGGGTCCTATTAAGGTCATGACCAAGAAGGCAGTTGGTTTTCACAGGAAGGCAAACATTTTGATATTTAACCTCTTCACAAGAAAAAAAACTTGGTTGAGATGCTAAAAGCAGCTGGCCAAAAAAACGCAGTCAATTTGCCCAGTGTCTAGCCTTAAAAGAATCCCCTGCACGTCTTATGAAAGCTTTGATCCTACCAGCATTACAAGGAAAGCCTTGATCTAAAACATTCAAGGGAGGTGAAAGAGAAGACAAACCTGAAAAGACTAAAGTCACTCTTGAAGCAAGAGTTTAAATGAACTCGAAAGGGTTAGACAGAACAGGAAGATTTGGCAAGCAATTGTTGATGGCCCATCAGACTTAAGGAGAAGCCAATAGAAACAGGAGAGAACCTAGACTCTCAGACCCAGGTTTGGCTTTTGGTTGTTATATTATATTAATTTTTAAAATCTGTTTGGGTAAGTTTACAATAAACGTTTTTGTTTAATCTCATTTGACTGATCAGTACAACACAGTGGTTTCCTTACCTATCGAGTCCACAACAGTAGTTCCACGGAAATGAAAAAAAAAAAGGAGCACGAAACATAAGATTAGCAAATTAAGACTACTATTTTTTTTAAGAAGTTGCTTTTACAATATAGACTTGCTGTTTATCAGCCTATGGGTGGTTAAATATTATCCACATCACAATGGTGGATGTTAGGACAATGTGATATTGAAATTATCATCACCTACAGCAAGTCTAAGAACAGCTCTAATGAAAAATATTCTGTTTGAGTATAAATAAAAATGCAAGTGTTATCCACTTTTTAACTTTCTCAGCCACCATATCCTTATGTTTTACATTTGCACCATCTGTTGCATCTTATTCAAGACTTTAGTCTCAAAAACCATTCCACCAGCACATGAGAGTAATGCTGCCTTTCTCTTTTCTTGTTAGCATTCTTAACCCTTTAAGCCTCAATATTAACAACCATATTCTCCTCACTATTCTCCTCATGTTCCTTATGTTACCAGTTGGGAGAATTTGATTAAAAATCAAGACATTTGATGATAATTTGGTCATCATTTCCTTTATTCTCATGACCTGTATGTTTGATCAAGTAGTAATAATGTAAGGAGAAATTAGATGCTTGTCTTTCACTCCCAAGAGTGCCTAATAATCAAAATTCAAGACAAATCCCAAATTTCATTTGTAAAACACTGAAATATAAAAAGTGTCATGTGAAAGTACTGCTGAAGAGGTTTCATTTGAATGGTAACACTATAGGATTTCATCCACAGACCCAGATGTCAGAATCACCTTAATGTCTCCATAACTGACTCTGGGAGTGAGAGGGTTAAGGGTTAATCCCCATGAAATCAATGAACCTTTTTCATTCACCTACTTCATTCCTAGGTTTTACATTATCATGTCTACGGTGAAAGCAGACCCCTTCCATTCAAAAACACACCACACAACCCATAATCCCTTAATTTGCTCCGATGAAGGACTAATGCATATAAGGTTGGCTTTTGAATGTCACTCAGGCATTTAGCCAGACATTAAAAACTGGGCACCCTGGAGAAATGCTCCCCGCAAAGAATTTTAAAAGAATGAGGGGAAATGCCATAAGTCTCTTATAGAAGTGGCCAGTCTTGATTTCTTTAACCCTTTGAGCCCTAACAGTGACTAAAATGAAATTTCTCTTTACTTTATCACCACTTGTTCAAACATTCAAGTGATGAGTATAAAGGGAGCGATCACCAAGGATAAGATGTCTAGAACAGTTAGGAGAATATGCATTTTTCATATCAGGGCTTTAAGGGGTAACCTCATCAACTAAGTTTATATCAAATTGAAGATTTAACATTTTGTAGGGGAACATGCCTCCAAGTTATCCTCTTTTCCTTTTTTGGCTAAAAGGGTGCTGGCTGCATGCATCCAAAATCACTTACCTTTATGACCTCAGGGTTAATCTTATTAATGGCCTTGTGCAAAGCTGAAGACATCAATGTCAACTGATTTCTAAGCCGCTCTGATGGCATTGACTGTGACAAAAAACAAAAATAATAGAACAAAAAAAACACTGAGGACTATGCAAAGTTTACCTAGAAAACCTGCATGTATGACTCTGAAAACAACAATGTTAACTTGCTGTTTATCAGCCTATGGGTGGTTAAATATTATCCTCATCACAATGGTGGATGTTAGGACAATGTGGTGTAGATATTGTCATCATTTACAGCAAGTTTTCAGCTCATTGCATTTATTTCTCGTTAAAATTCTCCTCGGTAGTGAGGCTCATTAGAAATTCAACACGAGAATGAATCGTCCCGAAACAACACTCCATAAATGTCCTTAAGGCCACAGGTGAGAAACTAAGTCATCAGTATTCATTTATTGAAAGCTTATGCACGAAGTGCGACGAATGGTAGCGACATTGCGCGAAATATTCATAAATAGGCTCTTCAGTAAAACTTATAGTTTCTGAATTAATAATTGCACGTGCGTTAAATCGTTTGCCACTGATATTTTGTGACTTTTATTTTAAAAAAAGTACTGTCGAAGTCGGCCTTTTTTACTCTTAAACGTCAATAGAAACTTTTTAGAAGTTTTTAAACAAAACAAAGCAAAAACTAAAATAATACTTCATGTAGCTTACATACGGCTTCGCAAAATGCTTATATTCTTCAATCCAAATATTTACGATCCCTAAATTGCAACGTAAATTGTTCTTTCCTAGACAGTGAACAATAGCAGCTAGAATGTGATTTCCATAATTAGCATAATCTTAACTTAAACATTCGTGTTTATTCGGTAAGCCTTCGGAAGCCCTAAAACCACCAATTTTGTGGCCAAAAATACAGCGTGAACATAGAATTTCCTGAACTGACACAACAGGCAGATAATCTAGGTGTATTGTAGATTGTCACAACAGAAGCAATTTTTTCAAACGGGCTTTTTAAGAAAATATTGAAAGCTTCAAATTTAAACAAGGACGATTTTACTCATTTAAAAGCCTACAACTTTCAATGGAACTCGAAATCCTATAATCGGCTTCTGTTGTGACACAATAGCGGTTTTAACTGATCAATGAGTGGTACAATCAAGATGTGTTGTGTTCTCCACGAGGAGAAAACTTGGACACGGAATCGCCTTTTACAAAATCTTAACTTTGGGAGCTCATAACATCGTAAAAAGGCGCAATCTTTCAAATAAAAAACAACCTTGTTGCACTTACACCATTCCCCAAGCTCTCTGTTAAGTTTCAATGGAATCGGCTCCCAAACGCTCAAGATATAAAGTTTTCTAATGTAAGACCTCCACCAAAATTTTGCATTATAAATTTATTCATGAGCAGCTTGTCACCCGCAAACTTAAGTAGTGAGAGTTTCTAAGTTGACCATACCTGCAGATAAGGGCCTTCGGGTACCTCCTCTTTATGTGCGACATGAAGGTCAAGTCCAAAGCTGATAGCTTTAGTTCTGTGGTCAATACGCACCTAATACAAAACAAAATGGTTTATTTTGTAGTTGGAAAAACTACTTTGACTATAGCTAAACCTTTCACACTAAGAGTCTCACTTTATCTGTATGGAGCATGATTCTAACTTTGAGCATGCGTAAACTTTATTGGTCTGACCATTTCAAGGAAAGCTTTTCAGAAGTACTTTTCCACAGGGTCAATTTTTCCTTCTTCCAATTTTTTTTCTGTTCTGAAATTTAAGCAATCATGACAGTGGAAGAACTAAGTCTCTGCCATGTGTAGTCCACGTGAGAAACTGAACTGACCCATAGATCCTGCAATAACCACTAGCTGACTTATATCGTAGTTAACAAAAGAATCTGGTTATGAAGCTCAGCAAAGTCTTTTGTTTTATGTTTTTGTTACCGTTTTTAGCCTTGACCGTGCACAAACAACAATAGGTTTGAATTTTGCATGAGCAACGAACCAATAAAAATATCACTGTTAAGTTATTCAGCCATAGTGTGCGAACGTAAAACAAAAGATTGTGCACGGTCGTAGAAACTTTCAACATAAATTGCAGCACCTTTGTTTTGGCCTTTGAACCTTACAAGGTTTCATAACCAGTCCCTCGAGTAACTATGCTTGCATGTCTTAAATGTTGGGTAAATTAAATTTAGCCACATACTGTATCAAATAATCAGTACCTGTAGTTCATTTGCCAGAGCAACATCCACAATAGCTCTCTCCAGCTGAAACTCTGTAGCAAATGGGACTAAGGACAACAGTCGGGTAAACTCTATTGTCTGGTACACTTGAGATACCTACAAAAAGAAATACATGTAGTTAGATGTACAAAGACAGTCTACTCCCAATGTTTTTCAGGTAAATGTACATTTAAAACTCAATGGCTTCTACATTCGCTGTCATGTTTTAGAGAAACTCCTGGAAAATGGACCACAAAAAAAATCATTTAAAAATGTTAAGAAACTAGTCTCTAGGATACCTATTTTTAACTTTCTGTCTAAAACCCTGGTTACAAATTGAGCGGTCAACGTTTTTAGTTTAGAATGTTATGGCTGTAGTGCAACACAATGTGAAGAAAGCCTAATGGCCTGGTCAGCGAGTAACCTTTATTGTAAACACACAACAGCTTTGAGGAAAAATAATAATGTACATGTAAAATGGCTTTTAAGAATACTCCACATACCATTATGTAAAGAAGTACTGATACAAAGCCTTTTGCAGCTAAAACATTACTCACCTGTTTCAGTAGTCTCACAATAGCTACCTCCTGCAATGGCTTGATGTACTGTGACAGTTCCAGCTCTACATTCTCCTGTAAGAACTCAAAGATGGTGTTGACCTGAGCACAGAGTTGCAGGGGAGAGAAGTCCTTCTCCAGGTACTGAAAGAGCTCCTGTAACTGTGGCATGATGTGGTGCTGAACATTCATCTTCAGCTGTTAGAAAGAAAATGTGATTAATACGTGAAAGCACAGTGGTCTGGCAGTCCTCTCAAGAAAATTTTGCCACCTGCAGGTACCTTATTCTATGGTTTTACAGATAACAGGCACAACTATCTTACAAGTTGCATGGTATTTTTCCAAAGAAATGAAGAAAAATTTAAGCAACGAATTTCAATGTCTACACATACGAGGATTATCTGTAAACAATAGAGAAACCAGCTTCAAAGCCACCACCATCCAATGTTCTGATTGAAGCTCCAATTACTATTTAGTCCACCATGTCTCCCATTAACAGGGTACATGGCAACCAATTCTAACGTCTAATACTGAAAGAAATATATGTGGTTATGCAAAAGTTGTTATGTTTCAGTCTTGTGTCTTACCATGTCATTAATGAGGGTAGCCCTAGTGGGGATGCTCTGTAGTCCAAGTAGGTTGGCTAAGCGGCGAGATTTCTCCCGTGCATTTTCATCCAGCTCAAGGTGTTTCTCTGTTTCACTAAGGGACACTGGGATAGGAATAGCTAGAGTTGCCAGAAGAACTCGGGAAGCCATTCTGGAAAAGAAACGTTAGAGAAAGAACGTTAGCATCACCTCACATATTACAGAAAATAATATAAATACAACAAAATCTATATCAATCAGAAAAAAGGTGTACACGTCCTCTGCACATCCAAAAAGTATTGTCACGTTGATCTTACTTTCACAGCTTGCATAATTCAGACAGGAGATCAACAACAAGCCACTGGAATTAATTACGGATTTGACTTGTGGTTTATTTCTCTTGCATCGGAATGAAGTGCTCATGCCATTCAATAATAATAATTGAATAATTATAATTTTTATTGTTACAATTCACACGCATTTTACAGCCAGTTTCACTGTGGCATGCAGACCTGGGTTTTTTTAACATTATTTGCTGGTTATGATGGGCTTATCATGATCCAACCATGACCCAACAACCAGGAAAGA
The DNA here is from genome assembly GCA_964030785.1 of Siderastrea siderea. Lineage (NCBI taxonomy): Eukaryota > Metazoa > Cnidaria > Anthozoa > Scleractinia > Rhizangiidae > Siderastrea > Siderastrea siderea. Next base: position 68,483,208 of record OZ034968.1, read on the forward strand.
AATTCCCCCATAATAATAAGTCTCCATTAACATCCACAAAGATTTCACGGCAGTGTGCAGTCCTGAGTTTTTCAAACATGATTCGGCGGCTATTGCTAGTATTCACAAACCTGCACCGCTATTTTCACTATTGTTTTTATTTTCTCTGGAAAACTGAAGCTACAACATGCTTTTATCATATTTTGAACACAGAAATTGTCTTACTTTTGAAGCTCCTCTGTTGTCATAGTCCGTTTCTGTTCCCTGGACAGCACGTAGAGCCGGTGAAGGGTAGCAGCATGGAACAAGTAATTCTCAGCTTTCCAAAAGACAAGGGCAACCTTCTGATAATAGTTGGCCATCACTTGGGGCTTTGGGGGTCTCTTGGACAGCTGCATCAGTCCATAAACATCTTCCACTGCTTTAAATGCCTCCTGCATTGGAATAATATTATTTGTTGGAGCCAACCAGTTAAAACAATAATAACGTCTCTTAATGTCATTTAACTACAGATGTCTTGCTCTTGATTTGACTGATCTGAAAAGTTTGAACTTTCTTGTATGTAAGGTTGCACCATAGTAAGATGCATCTCATAAGACATGCTTCATTTTGTTCACCACCAACCAAAACAATGGGTTATACTAAATTAGTTCAAAGTTGCATAACTATATAATCTCTTTCTGCCACCTAGTAGCCTGGTGAGCCTGTGTAGTGACAAATTACATCCCACTGTTTGGAGAGAGGGAAACGGGAGGGAAGTCAAGATGAGCTGCATGGAAGGGAATACAAAATTAATGTCACTGGCAAAAACACATGTATCTAATTTCACACTATTCAGACATACAGTAGAACCCCAGTAACTCAAACTCGGATAACTTGAACTCCCCCTCTAACTCGAACTACATGTAAGTCCCATTTCCCTTGGATTTGACCCCACTTTTCAGTCATTTTTACTCGGTTAACTTGAACTTGGATATCTAGAATTCCCCGCTAACTCGAACCAAATTTCGTTTCCCTTGGTCAAACTTTACCCCGATAACTCGAATTCTGGTTCTTGCAACTCACCACGGATGCCCACTGAAATATCCCATTAGCTCTTCTTGTCGTGTAATCAGATTTAAACACTAAAACTAACACTACAGCAATTTGATTTTAATCAGTGCAACGAACAGATCGCGTATTTGACAGTCATTTCCCGATCTTATGATCTTGAGTGTAACTGAGTCACATTCACAGTACTGTATTATCATAAGAATGCATAATCGTGTTACAGTTTCTGACGAGATAAGTTTCCTTTGCAAATGAATGGCTGAAAATCAGTAAACTATCAATTATTAACATTGCAAAGTGAATATTCAATCGACCCAGATAACTCAAACCCCCACTAACTCGAACTGTTTTTCGTTTCCCTTCAGAGTTCGAGTTACCGGGGTTCTACTGTAGTATTCAGGGAAGAGGCTTATAAGAAGGGGAGGGAGGGAGCTGAATAGAGAACAACACACCACACATAAAGTACAGTATGAAGAAATTGTGATGTCATTTCTACAGTTATGTATTACTGATGAAACAACCATATGCTCACCTGCCACAGTTCCATGTTGATGGCAATCTCCAACTGAGCCAGACGAGTTTCCAGGTGGAGCTGCAGGGTTTCTGGATTGGTGAGATTCACTGTGTTAGGCTGCCCTTGGTGCTTTATGGCATTGTTCAAATGGTTCCTCAACTTAAAAAGAACAAATAGAAAGTTTCTCATTATCAGAGCTATGACAGGTGATTGATATCACAAGTTTTCCTTAAAAAACCTTAAAAAGTACTTACATTGTCACATAATTTTCGGAATTCTGTGCGACGAGAATATTTCAAACAAAACTTGAAAGCTGAAATAAATATGATATTAAATCAGGTTAGCATAGGGTGGGAAATTGAAATTGGACATGAATACACACACTGTACATGTGTCTATTATTTTATAGAATGAGATGATCTAAGATCTTCTCTTTCTTCCCATTTAGGTCAATTTACTGTCAGCTTCATTTACATAAAAAAATTTATATCCCAGGCATGGCCTCGGCATGTCACATAAGATAAAGTTGTACTGTCAAAACTGGCCCTTAGCTATGAGTATACTGTACCTTGTTGAGCAGTGTCATGATAAAGCTTCTCCACTCGGACATTATTTCGCAGAAGTTCCAATACATTGCGATAAGCTTCCCACAGAAACTTGACCCAGGGTGTCAACATGACCCTGTCAGTACGATCCTGTGTGTCCTCTCCACTGACAAAACTGAGTAATACGCTATAAAATTAAGCAAAAAGTGCAGTTTTACAAAGTGAAAAAGAGTAATAATGATGATGACCATATTTTTGCAACTTGTATCTGCGAGGACAGGCTGAGCTTTGATCGCTTTCTTTTAAGACTGAAATCGAAATTAGAAGTTTTACGTAAAGTAGCCATAGCAAACAAAACGCTTCATAAATACAATGCTACTTGGGCACCTATACTGTAGGTTATTTTTTATTTATTTATTTATTTTATTTTATTTTTTCCCTTCTTCTGTTTTACTTACATTTTTTATTGCTTGTTAATGTCAATCCTTAATTTATTTAACTGTGTTGTAGTTTATCTGTAGTGTATTTATATATACACACAGTATATATTTTGTATGTAGTGTAGGTATTGTTAGTGTTATTTGTTTTTTTTTTTGTTTGTTTTTTTTTTGTTTTTTGTTTTATTGTTTGTAACGTAAGTTTCTGCAAATGAAAAAAAAAAAAAAAAAAAAAAAATTGATGATGACAATGATGATAATGATGATGAAGGTGACCAAGATGATAATGTGGTGTTTGTAGTAGTAAAAAAAAGTAGTAGTGAAATCATTTATTGAAACAAACACTTTGCAGTCTAAACGACTTATTACATGCCTTATACAAGAAATAGTTACTCTAAAATCTATATCAACATAAAATATCAAAAAATAGTAAAAGAGGGTAGAATTTCAAGAAATGCTATGTTATGTGTGGTTGGGACTATAAACTGAATGTCACTGGGGAAGGGGTGCCTACCTATGGGTGGAGTTTGTGACAAAAGGGACTTAAATGGACTTAAAATGGTTTAAAATGAGGGGGAAGTTCTCATGGGTGTTGTTTGTTTCAGTCTTCATGCACCCCGAGGTGTTTTGGTACCTTTGGGCACTACAACTGAATGCAGCCAATCCACGAATGATATAAAACTTGAAATGTGAAAATATATATCCCTTTCTAAATAGAATATCAACATGTTAAAGACCAGCGTTGTCCAGGCAACTACTCTTACTACCCTTGCTATTACAGAGTTATCTTGGAGATTTCTTTAGGCACAATGGAACATTATTTTAAATATTAATTTTATTATGAAAAAACAAATTTTTCAGTTACTTTTGGTGAGGTGCTGTGTCTGGAGGGGCACTTCTTTGGGAATTTATTAGCAAACACCAAATGTTTTTTTTTTGTGGGGGGGGGGGTACTACTTTCAGAACTTTATAGTGACTGGGTTCCTGACTTTGTTTGCAATTCAGCTTCCATCAGTGTTACAGAAAATATAAATACAATCACAGTTATACTAAAATGCAGCATTGTGGGATTGTTAAACTTATAATATATTATACCATTATCAATATATTATAACTATTATAACTTTGCACTAGCAGTTCAAATGTGGTCCTCCAAGTTTTGCCAAGAAGATTGTGTTCCCTACCTCAAGTTGTGTAAGAAAAGTTTTAATATCTTTGGTCCCCTTTGGTGAAAACTGCCATTGGGGTGTCCACTGGACCCTTAACAACCAATTTCTAGAATAAACCCTGCATAATCCTCAATCACAGAATATCTACATAACAAGATGAAAAGCAGCAATACCTTTCTGGTGTTTGTATCTGATCCAAATCTTCCACAGTAGGAACCTGCTCTCGTGACTCTTGCCTGGCAGTATCTGCACGGTCTTCAGCAAGCTTGAGGAAGTAGCGAATAACATCCTCAAGAGATACAATGTTGACTTGTTGACAAATCAGCTTGTACTGATACAATCCTTCCTTTGCCACATGGCTCCGTCGGAGATCTACGCATAGCTCCAAGTACTTGAAAAGAATGGGTTCATGGATCTTATTCTGCCAGGTGCGATGTTTCTTGCTTTTTATGACATCATACAGTGCATCAAGAGCTGGCTCTTTCTTTCCAACTTCAATGAATTCTACAATAATAATTTTTATCGGTTAAAAGATCCCATTTGCATTAAAGAATGCCGCCTGACAGATTATCCACCGAACAGTGTACTACTTCTTCTAAGATGAACCAAAGCCTGTAGTTCATCTTGACAGACAATCTCTTGCGCCCGTCTTTATACAAGATGCGCTATGAGATGCACAACCAGGTAAACTCAGCGGTTTTTGCCCAAAGTTTCCCCCAGGTGCACAATGCATCTCTAGCATAAAAAGGGCTAATGTTGAAAGTACAGCTGTTGTGGTTCAATTTTATTCTTGGTTCAATTTTCATTTTCCTTTGTTTTTGCATATGCACCTATCTAGAGGGCTTCTACTATTAAGGTGGCCCAATCCTATTTATTTGCGTGAGGGGCAACTGTTTTGAAATCAAATTTTTAGCTGCTCAACAGCATTCGATTGCTGAGATATTTTAGACGCTGAAAAAGGAATGCTTGAAGTTTATCAAAAGCGTGTTTTTATTGAGTTCGATACGAATATACAAAAATTTTCAGGAATTTTCTTGAACGTGGTTTTCAAAGAAAATGCGTATTATCGGGAAAACGAAAAGACGTTTTTCCTTCATATTACTCTGAACAGGTGCTGGAACCTCAAAGATTTCAGGGACCAAGTTTCAGATAAATCGGCTCCACACAACCTTTATAACAAACGGTGATTAAAATAGTTATTAGAATATTATGTACACGCATTTAGCTATAATTTCTACGAAAAGGATTAAAGCAACAAAGAATCGCACTTAGTGGAACAAAGGTAAATATGTCTTGTAACTTATGTATCAGAGTTAAAGCAATTACGAACGGTTTTGTCGACATCATACAGTAAATCGAGAGCGTGCCTTGACGGTAAAAATTATGGCAACCATGTTGTTTTCCAGGTTTCGCTAAATTTTCTGCTCTTTTTGTCTTGTTTCGTAAAACCACCGTGAGCACCCACAAAACAGTCGATAACAAAGCTCCTGACTAGATTTTGCCGTATTCTGACAATACGCTTTTCAGAAATAAGGCAGCAAATTCGGGTCACTCGCAAGTTGCTCGACCAAACTGCTCTGAAAACCATTTTGTTGAAAAAACAAATCAATATCACACATGCTGTTTTGGAATTCTGCACGGGACGATTTGTCACATCTTCCCCTTGGGAGTCCACCTTGGGGAATAATTTGAATAAAAGGATAAATTTAATTCATCTCTTTGTTCAAATTATTCCCCAAGGTGGACTCCTTCAGAGTAATACGAAGGAAAAATGTCTTTTCATTTTCCCGATAATACGCATCTTCTTTGAAATCCACGTTCAAGAAAATTACTGAAAATTTTCATATATTGGTGTCGATCTCAATAAAAGTACGCTTTTGATAAACTTCAAGCATTCCTTTTTCAGTGTCTAAAATATCTCAGCAATCAAATGCTGTTGAGCAGCTGAAAAAAATGATTTCAAAACAGTTGCCCCTCACGCAAATAAATAGTATCGGGCCACCTTAACAATTTGCCAAATGTACAAAACATACAAATCCTTTTAACTTGTTGCAGGTCAGTGATTTCAGTGGCATCATCAACACATGTACAGTAGCTGACATGTAGTCACAATTGTGCTTGGATAAAAAATGCTTACCAATCAATGGTACCAAAGACCTGACTATTGCTAAGCCTAATACAGAAACCGACCACCAAATTTATTGGAATCTTTCCACGACACATGCTCACGGTTTCTTCTCATGTTGTAGCATTATCAACACAATGAAACTTTAACCCTTTAACAATTCGCGCCTTAATTTATCGTTCGCCGGCGAATGATGACTTTGCGTGCTCGTTACATGAAGGTTTTTGGCTTAACCGTTCAACCAATCACGATTTTTGATAGATGATTCACATAGCAACTAAAATATAAAGATTTTTACGATTGGTTATTGACTAGTTAGTGAAAGCGAGATTGGCTGCATGTTCGTGTCCCCGACGCCGCGTGGGGACGTCAATGTATCCGGTTGCAAAGGTGCGAGTTTGGAATGAGCGGCTTTGAATGGGATTTTTGTCACTTCAGTGTCTCCAATTCATGGACAATGTTTGAGGAAACCTGTGATTTTATGTTGTACTGCGTTCTTATGGTCGATTTGGGATTAGAATTTGGAGTTTTGTCTTCAGAAGCGATTGGTGCAGATTGTGATCGACTTGGTTGAGTCAGCTGATACGGGGTATGTTATAGAAATTGTGCTGTGTTTTCTGCAAAAATATCAACAGAATTGCTCGATAATGATTACTTAGATGTTTTTAATTCTCCTAGAAGACATGCTTCTTTATTTCTATGTTTTTATGTAGCTTTTTTGGGATAATAAACATTGCGTGTGTCCGAGAAGTTATGATTGAAATGAGTGGTGTCACATTTCATTGTTTACTATTTTTCCTCTACTTGTTGCTAACTTATTGTGCGGGCATTAGAGGATCAAAATGAAACTGTTTATCTTCAATACTGCCATAAATTTTCTCTAGCATTCCTCTGCAACATTTTTTGGGGGGAAAATAGGTTGAAACTTTATAATTATTGTAGTAATAGTATTTTACATTTCATTATTTTATTATTATATATGAAAAGATTTTATTTGCTAAAATAAGTCATTTTGTTAACCCTTTCATTTACATTTTCTTGTACCCAAGTAACTGTAAACAGATTGTAAAGTTATTGGGTTTTGATTTATTACAGATTAGCTGCTTTGGTATTGTCTGTTGCTGAGCCTGTTCCTGGATTCATCCACACCATGTCACAATGACATAAAGTCCTCTTTGTGTTCAGCTTCACAAAAATTGTTTTCAGAAGTGGGATTCAGGGTATTCTGACAATTTAAGAAGCTGATCCATTGTAGATTACTTATTTCTGGCATGTAGAAACACTTTTTGGAACAATTAAATTGAAATTTTAGAAGATAATTGTGTTTTGCTATTAGTGTGTTTCTGTGTTGCGTGACATGACATCTTTCTAGTTCAACAAAAGTGCCATCAAATAGTTGACCAAATTGTCATTTCATTGTTTTAGAAATTTAACACATCTCTTGAGGATATTTTTACACTTTTCATGGCAGATTTGTATCTTAAAATCTTATGAAATTTGGCTGTCCTATGGAGAAAGTTATGGTGGAAAACGTGACAACTTTGAACCCAACTGTCGATCAATCAGTTTGACAAGTAACATCTTAAGTGCTGTCAGCCTAATAACTACATACTGTGAATACGTTTGCAAGTCCAAAAAGGCTCCCAGCTACAAACATCTTGACTGTAGCAAAGCAAAATAGAGTTTTTTCCTCAGTAGAGTACTAAAAAAATTAGCATAAATGACGTCACGACTCCCTAGGGGGGCACCTGTCAATCACAAAGTTGCCATCAATGAGCAGAAAATTTTATCCTCTCAAAAACCATATATAGTTTTGCATACTTCCTGTGCTTTGTTTGGTTGTAAAAGCCACAAGTAGCTGATCACCTTAAAAGTGGCCCCCAAAAAAGAAATTTTAAAGGGTTAAAACAAATGCTGACAATTAGTATTTACACTTAAGAAGCTGTCACCCAAAAAGACCAGTTGCGTTACACTGTCCTAACAATTTTTACTAACCGTACATGGCCCAATTTCGATTTTTTTTAAAAGTTCCTTAAAACTTCTTGTTTACAGCTTTGGTAGCCAGGTGCGGAACTTCAAAAAGAGAAGTTTTTTAAGGAACTGAAAAGCTAAATAAGTTTTATTCGTCATTTCAAAGAGCAATACCTGTGAAATCACGTGGTTTAAAATCTCTCTCTTTCTATGATACACGGACACGTATCGATTTGGATTGAACGAAGAGTATCTACTATATCACACATCGCGTTGTCATTACAGCTACGCCACCAAGGACTGATTATAAAAACACTAACTACACCAAATAAAAAGCCAAAAGCGACCTATTTTAGTCCCAGCTGAAGCTAAAATATGTTCTAATGAATTGGCCGACAAGATGGCAAATTTGGTTATATGAAAGACTCCCTTTTAGATGCTTTTTCAGCTTTCAAGAGAGATTCAAGATAACATTTAGGGTCTCGTTGTATGGTAAACAGAATCATTTCTTACCGTTTGCTCTCTTAAGAGCATTTTCTGGCCGCTGAAAGTAAACCGGCATGGTGAAAAAATGCTCACACCGCCTCTTCCACGATTCACCAAGGACAGCCGACCGCAAGGCGTTGTGGTCCTCAGGATATGGCCTCGTTTTCGAAGCCTCGTGGGTTTCACGCGCGAAATCACCGCATGCGCGCGAACAGAGCCAGGCGGGTGTCACAGCGGATTCGCCCCCCCCCCCTCCCCACCCCCTTCCGTCCAAATATGGACCCCTTTCAATAAGGCAATAATTCCCTTTTGAAAAGGCAAGGTCTTCAGTCGCTACCGATACGTTTTTAGAACGAGGAATATACATCTTATTTTTGGTTTCAAGCGCGGCAGCTCTTCAATAAATTAGCGTTCACGCTCGGTACGTATAGCACAGTAATCTGCTGAAAGCTGCTGTTTACAATTTAGCACCGTGTTCTAAAACCCAAGAGAAAACTCTTTGCTGGTAGGCTGAAGAGCGTTTCTGTTGAAGTTAATACTTGGTAGCATAAGTTTTTATAGGGGGTCCGGGAGCCCATTTTTCCTCGGGGGTCCAAATCTGCGAAGGGGGTACAAAGTGGACCCACGGGTGTCCATAGTGCCAAGTAGGCAGTAATGTGGAAAACTTGGTTCAACTTAACTTTGTGATATTTCTTTTGGATGATCATGGGGTAATCGATATAAGTCAACAACAGGGTTACGCAATATGTTTGTGTAGGTGTATATGAATGAAAGACCCACACGTAATCCGTACTCCAAGCAGTTCGAGCTGTCAGCTGCGGTAGAGATGTGGAAACCTTGGTTCAACTATATCTTTCCGTCTCTCTTGTTCAGTCAAGCCTCTGCAAGGCCCAACTTAGTGATATTTCTTGTGGATGATCTTGGCATCGCAGATTTGGGCTGCTTCGGTAATGACACGATTAAAACACCGAACATCGACCGCTTAGCAGAGCAAGGAGCGCGATTGCGACATGATGTCCACCCAGACTCCGTTTGCACACCAAATAGAGCTACACTGCTAACAGGAAGGTATCCAATACGCTCTGGGCTCGCTTCAGGCAGTGATGCATTGGGGAGAATGAGAATGTTCCTTTTCACAAGTGCATCTGGTGGTCTTCCCCAAAATGAAACGACATTTGCTGAGATTGCATGCGCTGCTGGCTACAAGACAGGTTGGTCAATTTTTTGTTCGTCCTTGTGTGAGAAGGGGTGAGGCATTTGGAAGCTAGTGAGCACTCCTTCAAGGAGTATATTTTGTTGTCCCCATGTGATTTTTGTTTGACGGAGAGGACGATTTTAAGTTATTAAAGTAGACCGACGACGGTTTTCAATTTTGCGATTTCGATGCGATCGGGAGCAGAGCTACCATAGCATATGCGAAGTGGGCAAAGAATGCTCTTATTTTATTTCACATGTGCTATATGCTCCCTCTGATGTACAGCATTTAAATCGCAATCGAATCGCTGTATAGCAGCAAGAATTGGCTTAAAAATTGCCCCTGTTCTAAGCCAACTCTGTGCAGTTTTATTAGGTAATTTTTACCTGTAACTATATAGGGGTGTGTTCCTTTGGGATGATCCAGATCAGGATCAGTGATCCGAGATCACTGGGATCATAGTGCATCAAAAGAACCGAAGGATCCTTGGCCAGAGTGGATTCATCGGTTCCTTTGATACACCAAGATCCGAGTGATCTTGGATCACTGATCCTGATCCAGATCAAGACATGGTTTAGCCACTTATTTTAAATTAATTAGCTTATTAGGATTGTTTGGTATCAATCTTGTCCGAGACATGCATGGCGCAAAGTGTTTTTTTTTTTTGGCGGGGGTTGGGGGTTGGGGGGTCAATTAGCCCTGAAAAGTGAGAAAGGAAGCTCTGAATTAAAAGGTTATAAAATCACTACTTAATTCAGAAGCTACTTATCACTGTCCTGGGTTCCTGATGACTTGCTGGAGTCGGGGTGGTGTGGGTGGTAGGGGGTGGGGTGGGTGTGTTGGTGTTTTTAGGTCAGAGCTTCAGGCCCTCCCCCAATCCAGTGCTACAAACAGCATGAATTTCAAATTATATAGTTTTTCCCAGACTCTGGCGCATGCATCTGAAACATTTGAAATCAATTCAGAAGTTACACAATGTTGCTTTTTTTTTTGTTTCCTGGCAGGAATTATTGGAAAGTGGCATCTTGGGCTGCATTCCTCATCGAACTCAGATTTTCACTTTCACCCTTTAAAGCAAGGCTTCCACTACTTTTATGGTCTGACGATGACAAACCTAAGGACTTGTGAGCCAGGCCAGTATCTCATAGGAGTTGTCTACCCAGGACTGACCCCACCTAACATCCTGGCTGCTGTTGCAGTTATTGGAACAACACTGTATATCTGCTACTTAACTGGCCTGTTAAGCAAGCCTGCCTTCATTTTCCTTCTAACAATAGTTATTTTAATCTCTGCTCCACTGGCTGGATGGCTATTAGTGACAAGGCACTTTACTTGCTTTGTAATGAAAAACTATGATGTTGTGGAACAACCAACCATTTTGGAAAATTTAACAATGAGGTTTACAGATGAAGCGGTGAACTTTATTCGCACAAATAAAGAAAGCCCTTTCCTGTTGTATATGTCATATGCTAAAGTGCACACTGCTCTGTTTAATACATGGCCATTTGTCAATCACAGCGTCCATGGTCGCTATGGTGATAATGTTGAGGAAATGGATTGGAGTGTCGGCCAGATCATGGCTGCTGTCGAGGAACTGGGTTTGAAAGAAAACACATTTGTCTACTTTTCATCTGACAATGGTCCTCATTTAGAAGAAATAAATTCAGGAGAATACCATGGTGGATGGAAGGGTATTTACAAAGGAGGTAAGTTATGATAAGATCTAAATATCAATGAATAACAAAAAACTTAATGCTCAGAATTTTCGAAGAAGAGGAAATATAATCAGTCAACCTAATGGTAAAGGGTGAAGCTACACATGGTGGCTGACGCACAACTCCAGTAATTTCTGTAGCATATTTGCAACAACTGGGTCATGTATTACTATAAGGCTGGAAAATGATGCCAAATCCAGTTTGCAGGGATATGCTGTAACCCACCCTGGGTAGAGAAAGACAATGTGGAGTTGAGTTTACTCCAATTTGTACATGGAAACAAGACAACATGATGTTGCAGTGACTACAGAGCCTTGAACCACCACATAGCTTCGAATTCCGGCTGAAGGTCTGATTGAAAGTTTAATCTTCTAACCAATACACCACATCATGATCACCTTGATCAACAATCTTTAAGTTCCACTTATGCTAAACATCCCACTTTTCTGAAACTTTATACCACATCAGTGCAGTTTCCACTTTTTCACACTTTTAGTACTTAACTCTAAATCTTCTTCCACATCTTGTATACTGTTTGTCTCCTTTACTGAATAGGAAAAGGCCAGAGTTGGGATGGTGGCGTCAGGGTGCCTACAATAGTGTCTTGGCCAGGACACATCCCAGCTGGGATGTTGCTTGATGAACTCACCAGTACAATGGACTTGCTACCCACAGTTGCCAAACTGGCTGAAGGGGACGTTCCTCAGGACAGAATAGTAGATGGGAAAGATCTATTGCCATTACTGACCAACGAGACAAAAGACTCCTCCCATGAATTTATTTTCCACTATTGTGGCGATCAGATTCATGCTGTCCGTTACCATCCAAAAAACAATGGCATTGTCTGGAAGGCGCATCTCATGACACCCAAATGGACTGAGGGAACTGACTACTGTACTGAAACAGGGTTGTGTGACTGTCATGGAGAACGTGTTACTGTCCATGATAAGCCTCTGCTTTTTGATGTCACAAACGATCCTTCAGAGAACACTCCTATTACTGCAGACAGACCAGAATACCAAGAAGTGATGAAACATATCTATCTTGCAATCAAGACACACAAAGAAAGCATTGAAAGTGTCCCTAATCAGCTGGAAAAGTATAAGAACTTCTTTCACCCTTCTTTGCAAATGTGTTGTAATTTTCCCTTCTGTAGCTGTAAGGAAACTGACAGACAGCTTGAACATTATCCTCAAAACATACGAGGAAAGTGATCGTAGTTAGGTATCAGTAGATCGCACTACCCGCATCAATGGTAATTGACCTAATGTGTAGTAAACTCATGATCATGCAGGTGAACTCCTTTAACTTTAAATTGTTAATCATAATGTTCACTGTAAATCAATATAGCCCCCTTTACATGTTGTGAGTTTGGGTACCCTGTGGTTATGGTTTTAAAGTCAAGCAAAAAGCAGAGAGTGAATCGTCATTCATCTCAGGCCATTATTATATTATTAAGTCCTTGGTAATGAGATAATTCTGGCAATCCATACATAAGTTTATGGAAAACTAATTCATTTCTGATATAAATAATCATAAAAAGCAGAAGCTCTGCTAATTTCCTTCAATGATTTGTGAAAATGAGAGAGGCACTGATGAGCAAAGCATAGAAGACTAAATTATCCTGCTTGAAAAAACCAGGTCTACAGAAAGCAGTGAAATCGGTTGTAAAGGAGCGAAGACAGGCATTCGCTTTCCATCAGCAGTAATATATAACCCTTTATTATCCTCTTTCTACTCATCTGGCCACCTCAATCTGCCTGTTTTGATGTTAGCCTAGGAATCCTGCCCATATTTTTATATTTTATGCCATCCTTGAGTCTGGCATGTTTGGTGTCTTTCTTTCCTTTCAGTGTAAAGAACTAACCGTTAATTTTTAAAATCAGCTGGCTTTCTTCAAGGCTTAAACTTGTATTTGAGTGGCTTTCTCTGGAACTCATTTGCTTAAAAAGTGGCCCTGGGAGTGGGTGGGGGGGGGGCACTCCCTATAGTGGCAAAAGGCTCGTCAGGCACTCCCTATATTGGGCTATGAGGGAAGTCTTCACCAAAAAGGGGTTCCATTTTTAGCGTGTTAAAGCGTAACCAAAATACACCTGGAGCTAAGTGTAATGCATCAGTCAATTCCAGCTGCACCCCCCCCCCCCCCCCCGCGGGCAACTGTGGGGCGTTTGCGTGCCTTGTCAGTCCCGGGGGTCGGGCATTAGCAAATCTGGCACGGCCCGGGGGTCGGGCATTTGCCTTCCCCTGGGCTTTTGACACACACACTGGGTTTCCGACTCGAAATCCAAACATGGAGGATTTTATCGCAAAGGACCAGCAGTTCGTCGCAGATTGGATCGTCCGTTAAGGACTGGACAAACTTGTGGAGGTTTTCTTGATTTTATGCATTTCTTCATTGCTTATCAAGGCACAACTATCACTTTATATAGCGAGATCAGGAACGATCAACGTGAATCGACTAACGCATGCTTCTTTGAACAAGGATTTAAGCAAAATTTTGTTGCGATGATTCTTAAACTATTACGATTGATTATTGAATTCTAAACATGTGTATAGGGATCGTCGTTTTATACTTTTGTATATTACTAAAATATTCACAACAGATGACGTTACAACAGACTTTTATAATGTCAAGATTTTTGTTTACTAGCGAACTGTTTAAAACAAAACATTAATAAAAGTAACAATCAACTTCATGCAGTTCATGTAGTATTGTTGTCTACACGAAGTATTAAAATATCATCGCTTGGCATTTATACTAACTTTATTATTATGTTAAACATCGGATAGTTCCATTACAAACAATAGAAGACTGAGAGGCAGGCCTACAAAAATGAAAATCACACATAAAAAATGCTGAAAGTGACATTATTGTGCAGTGAATGAAAACTGCCGCAGTGTTGATTGGGGATGTACGATCCCGGGGGCGGGAAGGGGCGGGGCATTTGGCAGCTAAAGTGTCCCCACCCCCGGGAATTTGCCATCCAAGAGAAAAATGTCCGGGGGTTAGCCCGGGGGGGGGGGGGGGGGGGCATGGGTGCAGTTGGAATTGACTGATGCATAAGGACTAAATATGCTTGCAAAATTTTGGCAGAATCACAGCGCAAAAGACTAAAATGCCACGGTTATCTACTGTTTTGAGCAATTTCTGTTTCAGGTACAGGTTTGCTATCCTCTGTTTGTCTTGTGCGCTGTGCATTTACTATGGCTGCATCGGCTTTTCAAAGTTGTATTTAAAAACTAAAGGCGAATAATTATTTTAGGGCTTTTAAAAACGACGAAAAGAAATTAAGACTCAATTCAGCTGCCATGTTGTTTTGATTTGTTTTCCTGCGTTTTAATACTTTGCCAATGATCTGACACGTGGTAAACTTTGAAAAAAAAATTCATACTTAGGGACGGACCATTATTTTTTTGGAGGGGGGGGGATGAAAATTTTTTCAAGACAAACAATTTTTTTCGATGTTGTTGTCCGTGCAAATAATTTTTTTTCCGGCTGCATCTTCCCGCAAACAATTTTTTGGGGGTGTTTGTTATTGTTATTATTATTATTATTATTATTATTGTTATTGTTATTATTATTATTATTATTATTTATATACGGTTAAAATTCATCAGGTAATCTTATGTAGTAAAAGTACTAATCTAAACATTACTGCCAAAAACTGCTTTCCATGAATGCCCTGTCTCTATGTTTCTAACCACAGGTAGCCCAAGCTCACCATCTTAGGCCTTCAAACACAGTAATCCAACTCTCTTGTCGACGATTATAAGAGTTTGTATGGGAAATCTTACTTTCACTTCTAAAACCGAAATAAAATTGCCTACAAAACTCACCGTTCTCGTTTTCTTGTAGTTTCCTAGTATATCCCCCCCCCCCCCCCCTTTAATTAAGGGTAATTTGGCGCCTTTCTGAGCGGGTCAACTTATCAACCCCAGCACGTACACGAATATAAGAGTTTGTATGGAAAATATAACGCGCGCTAAAAATGTGCTTAATGTAAAATAAAGTTGTCTTTTTAACTCACCTCTGGCTCATTCATGCGTTTCTCAGTGTTTTTACAGCGGTTTAGGCCTCGAAGGATCAAAAAACACCTCTCTGAGCGAGACGCTTTTCCACCCTGAGAAGCGTAGAGAGTAGCGAAGCTAAGGTTGGAAGCCGTCTCCTGACCGTTGACGGTTTCGGGGACGATAAATCCCGTTGAAAGTGCGCCACGGGGAAAATTCCACCAGCGACAGATTTGTAGATAAACAACGACCTTTCTACGTCGTTCGCATTGCCGAATTCCTATTTTGAGAGACGTAAATGGTCAACTTACTGAGCCGTTCTACGGCATGACTACGCGCGGACCGGGCTGCCCTGCAACGGACTCCAACCGTCAAGTGGCAAATTCAAACCAACGCGGGGCAGGCACAGTGAAATTTTACCAACCGACAAACGTCAATTTGAAGCCTAAGTGCAATGGGCACAGTAACATTTGTCGCTTCTCAAATTGCGGCTCCAGGAGTTAAGTGCCGAGGTAATTAGCCACAACATCATCAGATAATTATGAAATCGCGTGACATTGTTTTGAAAGTCAAACGGAAAAAAAAATTTTGCAAGCTTAGAACAATCACAAAAAATTTTGCAAGCTTAGAACAATCACTCAGTGGAACAGTCTTGTAACTTATTAGGCCTGTAGTTAGCAAACAGATGTTCTGCAAATTTCAAGAAGATGAAATTTAAGAAAACAACCTAAAATAATGGCAAATTTTTTTTCCGTTTGACTTTCAAAACAATGTCACGCGATTTCATAATTATCTGATGATGTTGTGGTTAATTACCTCGGCACTTAACTCCTGGAGCCGCAATTTGAGAAGCGACAAATGTTACTGTGCCCATTGCACTTAGGCTTCAAATTGACGTTTGTCGGTTGGTAAAATTTCACTGTGCCTGCCCCGCGTTGGTTTGAATTTGCCACTTGACGGTTGGAGTCCGTTGCAGGGCAGCCCGGTGTCCCAGCAGATTTGGACCCCCCCAAATTTGGACCCCCCGGTCCAAATTCGCTAGCGGATTTGGACCCCCCGGTCCAAATCCGCTAGCGAATATGGACCCCCAGGGGACCCAATCCGCTAGCGGATTTGGACCCCCTTCGCGGATTTGGACCCCCTATGTAATTGTAAAAACCCACGCTGTTATTCGCATATAAAGTACCGAAATAATTTCACTTTTCGATCTTGAAGAAGAAACGTTTCGTTTGGCTTTCAAAATACTGCAAACCTATAATTCATAACTAGAGGTAGAGTCAGACTTTAGATCAAGTAAATTGACCGTTCGTTTTAGGCAAACAACCAGACCTCTAAACTTTGCAGTTAAAGCAGGCGCTGCGGTATTTCTTACAGAAGATACGATTTTAAAATCTTGTTTCATACGTGTTGTTATTATTTTTCCAGAATACTGAATTCAACATAGTTTGAACTGGCGGTTTAACAAAGGAGGTGCTACTTTTTAAAGTAACACCTCTTGGTTGGAAAACGCATTTTGCGCCCTGCAAAAAAAGTTTGCTTGACTATGCAACTTCTCTTTTCCAATCATAATGTTTTGAATAAAATAAATCTTGTTTTCTTTCATACGTGTTGTTATTATTTTTCCAGGATACTGAATTCAACATAGTTTGAACGGGCGGTTTAACAAAGGACGTGCTACTTTTTAAAGTAACACCTCTTGGTTGGAAAACGCATTTTACGCCCAGCAAAAAAAGTTTGCTTGACTACACAACTTCACAGGATTTTTTTTTCTTTCAGAACCTGACTTTTCCAATAATTACGATTTGAATTTGTAGAAGTCATAACGAAACCAGGGAAAACATCCGAGACTTTTCTGCAATAAAATTCAGTTATCGCATACAAACTAGCGTTGTAGGTTCTCTTTTACCCTAAGTATTAAAGATTACTTGAAAAGAAACAAACTGCCTTAATATTTTTATTTTGCCACTTTAACAGCTCCAAATACAATTTTGCCAGTTTTACTCAATAGAACGCTTGTTTTCAAGGGGGTCCAAATCCGCGAGAGGGGGTCCATATCCGCTAGTGGATTTGGACCGGGGGGTCCAAATCCGCTAGCGGATCTGGACCGGGGGGTCCAAATCCGCGGGGGGGTCCAAATCCGCTGTGACACCGGTCCGCGCGTAGTCATGCCGTAGAACGGCTCAGTAAATTGACCATTTACGTCTCTCAAAATAGGAATTCGGCAATGCAAACGACGTAGAAAGGTCGTTGTTTATCTACAAATCTGTCGCTGGTGGAATTTTCCCCGTGGCGCACTTTCAACGGGATTTATCGTCCCCGAAACCGTCAACGGTCAGGAGACGGCTTCCAACCTTCGCTTCGCTTCTCTCTACGCTTCTCAGGGTGGAAAAGCGTCTCGCTCAGAGAGGTGTTTTATTGATCCTTCGAGGCCTAAACCGCTGTAAAAACACTGAGAAACGCATGAATGAGCCAGAGGTGAGTTAAAAAGACAACTTTATTTTACATTAAGCACATTTTTAGCGCGCGTTATATTTTCCATACAAACTCTTATATTCGTGTACGTGCTGGGGCTGATAAGTTGACTCGCTCAGAAAGGCGCCAAATTACCCTTAATTAAAGGGGGGGGGGGGATATACTCGGAAACTACAAGAAAACGAGAACGATCAGTTTTGTAGGCAATTTTATTTCGGTTTTACAAGTGAAAGTGAGATTTCCCATACAAACTGTTATAATCGTCGACAAGAGAGTTGGATTACTGTGTTTGAAGGCCTAAAATAGTGAGCTTGGGCTACCTGTGCTCTAACTTATGAAAGTATATCTGCACCATGGCTTGTTTTGTTTCCCAAAAAAATTGAAAATCTCACATCAGAGTATCCTGAAACATTAAAATGTGAATGTAATTGCAAGTCAGAACTGCACCAGTGGCCTTTTCTCCCCTGATCCTAGAGAGGATTGAGGAGGCAAATGAAACAGCGCTTACTTACGTTTGCGCTTTATTTTGTAGTTTATACAGACTGGATCCAATTTGCCTTCTTCATGGAAAACAGGAGGCTCCTTGCCGTTTAAGTGATGATTTATTAAATGTCATCATCAAACCAGCCTAGGACCCTGTTGCAAAGCCAGTGTGACTATTAGTGAATACATGCAACCCAGGAATTTAAGTTAATCTTTTCTCTTAGTTAGAGTTTCCTTGTACTTCGAAGAGTTCTTGATTAGTAATGGTAATTGGACTAAGTGGAGCACAATTCAGGGAGTAATTGGGCGAGTTACTTTAAATTAGCCGAGCCGCGCGT
The DNA here is from genome assembly GCA_964030785.1 of Siderastrea siderea. NCBI lineage: Eukaryota > Metazoa > Cnidaria > Anthozoa > Scleractinia > Rhizangiidae > Siderastrea > Siderastrea siderea. The sequence continues at coordinate 68,501,695 of OZ034968.1, forward strand.
AGCGCGAGGACGATTTGAAATTACGAGCACGATCACCCCTCAATTGTACAATACGAAGTCCAGTTAATCCTATCTATAACAAAATGCGAGATTAGAAAATCTATGTGCCCTTATATTTTTAATTATCAGTTTTGCAAGCAGTGGAGAAACTGCTATAAAAAGAACCCATTTCAGTGCAACTTATTGATGCGTGTGCAACGTAGTTGTCCCATTACAGCTAATTTCCAATTACAAAAAGTTCTTGTTATAGAAACGATTAATACAACAACCTAACTTTAACATTTAATGCTTTCAAGGTCCTCAGAAGAGATTATTTTTAAAAAAGGCTTAGTTACTGATTTTAAGAAACTGGGGTAATTTTTTGGTGGAAAAGTAAAAAACAGAAATTAGGGTTTATCAACCAAGTCGATTTGGTAAATTAGCCACCGGAAAGAAATGACAAAACTGATGTTTGAGTGTTAAATAGCTCATTATTTTGCTCTAATGAATAGCTAATACTCAAATGGCAACTTTTGAATTAGTTTGTGGTGGCTAATTTACCATGTCAAACCAGTTGATGAATCCAAATTTTGCAAATCATTTTGTTGCATTGTTATCTTGCATTTTAACAAATAGGACTAAATTTACCTGTATAAATCAAACTATGTACCAACTAGTCTGCAAACTTTTTATTTTCTCGTTTTCATGTCTGCAAACAATTTATTTGGGCTTTTTGGATTTTGCAAACAATTTTTTTCAGGATTTTTCATCCCCCCCCCCCCACCTCGAAAAAAATAATGGTCCATCCCTTTAATACTTGAATATACAGCAACTGTTGACGAACGCGAAAAACAGCCGAACAGTCCTTAACTGTGGATAGCGGCGAAAATGGCGGGAAAATTATGATCATGTGCGCACGTCGATCGAAGCTTCACGAGGAACTTGGGGTGATCACCGGTCGATCACGCACAAACGCCTTGACTGAACTTATCGGAAATTTAACTGCGAAGCAAAAAGACGAAACACAAGTGGAACAACACCACCAAGTTTTGAACGATTGCTTTGCACATTTTGTATTTGTTAGAAACTAACTGAGAAAGCCTGGAACTGCCCTTGAGCCCCATCCCACCCCTCCCCTGCCGGTATTCGCTATGTACACAGCTCACCATTTCACTGGTGTACTGAACAAGGAAGCTCCCCGTTTATGATGTGGAAGACTCGGGGCAGGTCAATATTTCTGGTTTTCTTGATCGGCGTAGCCTCTACAAAGCCACCAAACGTTCTTATATTTCTTGTGGATGATCTTGGAATCGCAGATGTAGGATGCTTCGGTAATGACACGATTAAAACACCAAACATCGACCGGTTAGCTGAGGAAGGAGCTCGATTGCGACACGATGTCACACCGGATTCTATCTGTACACCGAATAGGGCTGCGCTACTAACAGGGCGGTATCCAGTGAGATCAGGACTCGCTGCTGGCCGTGGGCAATTGAGAGTGTTTGCTTTTACGTCAGCTTCTGGCGGGCTACCGTCGAATGAAACAACATTTGCTGAAATTGCGTCCGCTGCGGGCTATACAACAGGTTGGTGATGTTTATACATGTAGTTGATGTGAATAAACAGAAAGGTAAAGAAAAGGTGTTCTTCTCGAGTGATGTGTAATTCTTGAGAAGAATATGTAATAATGGTTAAAGTGCAAACTATAAATTGTAGTTAAGTAAATCACTTTCCCCAATTATCCTCACTGGCTTGGGGTGGGGGAGGGGGGGGGGGGTCTTGTTGGAAGCTTGAGCGGAGAGGTGTCGATGGGATCCCTGAATCCTGACTTAGCAAGTTCAGGATGGCATTCCTGTTGTAAATTAGTTCATTGCCAACTTTTTTTTGCACCAATGTTTACCCAGAAGACTTTTTCGGCACCCGCCATGCAATTCAGTACCCCTGGGTCTCCGAGGATGAGTTACCCTTTTAGCCAAATGATAATGTTATATACAGTGTTAAGAGAGACAACCCTGCAAACCATGTCCCATCCAGCTGCACATCCCTGTTTCTAGGTCAGATAAGAAAGAACCCTACTCAGGAGAGTACCATTCTTGTGGAACAGGTTTGCAACTTTCACATTGTTAATTATTTTTGTTAATAAATAGTAAGGAGGTAATTGTGAAAGTTGCAAACCCACTCCCTGGGTTGAGATGAACATAAAAAGTTGAGTGTGTTTTAACTTTAATGTTGGGAATAAATTGTTCAAAGAGGTACTCTGACGTTTCCTTTTATGCATTTTTTGGTACATAGTAAATTATTTTGTTATTGTTATTGTTATAACAAAGGCACAGGTTCTACAAATGACATACCAAATCCTCCCTTAAGAACCCTTCTCTATAAGCCAACCCCTTTTTTGAAGCACCTTTTTGAATGTTCAGCCTGGGGGGGAACTTTGTACTGTTTGAAACTTTCTCTGTAACTGGAGGTCCCTTTTAAAGGAGAAAGTCACCCCAGAAATGGTGTATTTTTTGAAATCGCCGATAAAAAGGTCACACAAAGTTGAGTTACTGACCGTGGTTTTAGCTTCTAAAATGAATCTGATCCCACTGAAATTCCTCTCTAAAGAAGGCCAAAATTCAACACTGCGCGCCGCCATTTTGAATCGTCCGTGACGCCAAATTGTGAAACAAGACCAGCGGTCGGGTAACGTGGGCTCTGAAAAATGAGCCCACATTACCCGTCTGCTGGTCTCATTTCAGAATTTGACGTCACAGACAAGCGGCCAGGCTGCTAAGTACAATTCAAAATGGCGGCGTGCAGGGTTGAATTTTGGCCCTCTTTGGAGAGGAGTTTCAGTGGGATTTGATGCACTTCTACGTCAGTAACTCAACTTAGTGTTATCTTTTTATTGGCGATTTCAAACAATACACCATTTCTGGAGTGACCTTCTCCTTTAAAGAAGAGCTGTTCAAGAAACTAGGCTGAAATCTTGCCCCCCCCCCCCCCCCCCTAACCATGGTGAAATTTTTCATGCACAGTAATGAGACCCTAAGTGGAGTGTGGTAATTACCTAATACAATTGCCTTGGATTGTATAAGCTTCTGTAACATTAATTCTTTCTTTTTTTTATTTTACTTGATAGGTATTATTGGAAAATGGCATCTAGGACTGCACTCGTTTGCCTCTGATTATCAATTCCACCCTCTGAAGCAAGGTTTCCATTACTTTTATGGCCTGTCACTTACAAATATTAAGTTTTGTGAACCAGATAACCACTCTGTCATAGAGGTTTTCTTCCCAGGATTGAACGCAACCAACATTCTGATTGCTGTAACAGTAGTTGGGATCACAATGTATATTTGCTACCTAACTGGCTCATTAAGCAAGTTTACCTTCTACCTCCTTTTGACAGTAATTGTGTCGACTGCATTTGTTGTGTCTACATATCTAACAATGTTGCATTTGCAATTTAACTGCTTTGTGATGAAAAACTATAACATTGTGGAGCAGCCAACTATTTTGGAAAACTTAACAATGAGGCTTACAGATGAAGTGTTGAATTTTATTCGCACTAACAAAGAAAGCCCTTTCCTGCTGTATATGTCATATGTTAAAGTACACACTGCTCTATTTAATACGCCGCCATTTGTCAATCACAGCGTCCATGGTCACTATGGTGATAATGTTGAGGAAATGGAATGGAGTGTTGGCCAGATCATGGCTGCCATTGAAGAACTGGGTTTGAAGGATGACACATTTGTTTACTTCACATCTGATCATGGTCCTCATTTGGAAGAAATAGATCCTTTAACAGGAGAATATCATGGTGGCTGGAAGGGTATTTACAAAGGAGGTAGGTATTCATGCAACTTGAAATGCAAACATGGCAGCTGATACCTTGTCCAGCTGCCACCTGGTTAGCTGGCCATCGATCGACAACATGGCAACAACTGGGTCTAGTAATACCCAATGATTTCCCCCCATTCTTTCATGTTCTTCATTGTTTCCTTGGTTACTTACCCCAGACTTCCGGTTTTCTCTCGGCCAACAAATAGTCCTAGAAAATTCTGGTTCCAGGCATGACTTCAAGTAATTATGACATCAGCAATTCAAAGTAACAAAAGGTACCAAAACAAAGTTGTGATGTTTTTCTCTAACCATGTTACTATAGCATTCTTGTCACGACATACTCATTTGTTGCAGACAAACCACAGTCGAGCTTTGTGGTAGCAGTTTGTGTCCTACACAAAACCCATGCACAACAAAGTGACAAAGTTAGGGGTGAAGGGATGGCGTAGTGGTGAGAGCACATGCTTCCCACCAGCGTGGCCTGGGTTCGATTCCTGGACCTGGCGTCATATGTGGGCTGAGTTTATGTTAGTTCTCGACCCTGCTCGAACTGAGTACTCCGGTTTTCTCCCCTCAGCAAAAACCAACATGCAGCTTATTTGAACTGGCTGTTCGCTATGCTCCAAGGTCATGCATGGGCCATACAGAGGCTTCCAGCACGCCTATATATTATGCTTTTGGTCCGACCTTGTCGAGCTGCATCCTTGCTGTATTTGTGAGGGCGATAAGCGAGAGTTATTATCAAGTGGACTCATAGTTAGTAGACCCTAATACTTTCTTATCCTGTTGAAGGGAAGTCAGGTGGGTTGATGGCCGGGTGTAATGCCCCTAGGGCTTTTCTTGTTAGTTCAGGTGCTATACTCCGGAGCAGAAGGTTGCCAGTTTGAATTCTGACCAACAGTCCTTCCCACCTTAGAGTGTGTCAGTTCAGATAATATTAATTAGTATATACCAAACCAGTGGATAGTGTTTTTCATGTGCTCTGATTGGCCACCCAAACTTGGGAGAGTAGCCTGCTATTCACCCCTGGCATTTTTCTGGATTTCACACCCCAGTTTTCCCTCATTTGTCAGAATAAAGGGAACTATTTGGTACTGGTTTGGTATATACTAAAACAGTTATATTTCACCTCAGTGTTTGTGAAGAGTGATAGATATTCACCTCGTTGCTTGGCAGCTCTGCAAATATCCACCACTGTTCACCTCCACTTCGGTGAATAATATTGTTAGATATCAGCTTCACTGATCAAAAAAAGGTGCTGTCTTCCCTGGTCCATGGTCTATGCTGTTCACATTCATTCATAGGTTGGATGGATGCAGGTTGATATCATGAGTGGACGGAGATCCCACTCAGCTTAGGGGGTTAATCTGCGAGTTTTTGGTTGGGGATGTGCTACTGAGCAGAGGCGGATCCAGGGGAGGGGTTGAGGGGGTTGCAAGCCCCCCTTTGAGCAGCAATTTTTTTTTTGTTATTTAGTTTAATTTCCCTCTAAAGGCGTTTTAGAGGGAAAAATCGGAAACATTATTTTTTGGGGGGAGGGGCATGGCTCCGGACCCCTTAAGAGCCCGTGCCAGAGGCACGGAGCCGTAACTCGCCTTCCACACCATTGGCGTTGAAGGTTACTACAATAGTGTACAACCCCCCTTTCAGAAATTCCTGGATCCGCCCCTGCTGAGACTATGAAACCCTTTACCTATACCAGGCTATTTTCAGCTGGTGCATTAAATGCAACCCTATTCTAGACTAGAAACCAAAAGTACCTACCTTATTTCAGACTTGCCAAGTGTCAATTCCCATTCTTCATACCATCCTTAATTCTTTCGATCAGTTTAGTGATTTCTATACCCTACCCAGGCTAAAGTGCTTGAAGACCGCACCCTTCACAGCAGCACATACTCCTACAGGTTGCATATGGAAATACCCCCTTGAAGGCAGGACATGCTGATGTCTTAGCATAAAGCCCGATTTGAATGGCAAGGTGCATTTCAGCATTAAACATGGAATTTTTTTCATACATGGATGAATTCATAATACCATTACCAGGATAACTACATTTGACAGGATTGGCTTGGCGGCATGGTCTGATGAATACCATGATTGTGGAACTTAAACTTAATTGCTATCACACAGGATCACAGCATAAATTATTTTTGAATAGACCCATTCCAGCTCAGTGTCTTATGATTTATCTCTTGAGGTCAAGGCTGCCATAAGTAGGATGAACGCAGCCTGCTATCTGCATGACAAGCAACCATTGTGGAAGTGCCATGCAATTCAAAAACTCAAAATTGGACTTAAATTTAACAACAATTATGTGATTGGCCTGCTCTCCTTATTCCTTTCACCCAGTAGCAGAACTATGTTATGTGAAATGAGTTGTGGCTATTAACTATTATTAATATTAATATATTTATATGTAATAACATTTTCTTTGCCAAAAGGTCTTGGTAGGAAACTAAAAAGTGTTGTGTTGTTTCTTAAATTACTTATCTTGTTTGCCAGGCAAAGGCCAGAGTTGGGATGGTGGCGTCAGGGTGCCTACAATAGTATCATGGCCAGGACACATTCCAGCTGGGATCTCACTTGACGAACCCACCAGTAGCATGGACTTACTGCCAACAGTTGCCAAACTGGCTGGTGGTGATGTTCCACAGGACAGAATAGTGGATGGCAAAGATCTTTTACCACTACTGACCAACAAGTCACAACAAACGTCTCATGAATTTATCTTCCACTACTGTGGAGATCAGGTCCATGCAGTTCGCTATGTGCCAAAGAACAGTGACATTGTCTGGAAGGCACATCTTATGACACCAAAATGGACTGAGGGAACTGAGTCCTGCATCGGGAAAGGCATCGTGTGTAGGTGTCATGGAGATGACGTCACTGTGCATGACCAGCCTTTGCTTTTTGACGTCACAAATGATCCTTCAGAGAGCACTCCTATCCCTGCAGACAGAACAGAATACCAAGAAGTGATGAAACATATCTATCCTGCAATCAAGACACACAAAGAGAGCATTGAAAGTGTTCCAAATCAAATGGAAAGACATAAGAACTTCTTTCATCCTACTTTGCAAACGTGTTGCAATTTTCCATTTTGCAGCTGCAAAGAAACTGGCAGAGAGCTTGAACATTATCCTCAAAACATGTACTAGGTTGAATTAGGTTGTAGCGTGGTGGATTTAGCTATTAAGGGTTCCTTAATCTCTTTTCTAAGGGTTTAGAAGCTACTTTTTTTAATGTTTATCTTAACATGTACACTGAAATCACGACATAACAAAGTACCAAAACACTGGGGAAATGCGCTCGTTGTAAACGAAATCCCGTTATAACGAATAAACGACCAAACTCTTCGTTAAATCTTCTTTAAAATTAAGATAAAAATAAAATTTAAAATCTTCTTTAAAATTAAAGTGTTGTGTTGCACCATTCAGTATTCGGTTAAATGGTGCAATTTGGCTATCTAGATTTCTATGAAAAAAAAACCGAAAGGAATTCTAGCGTCTTCTTTTACGCCAGGAAGGGCGGGCAATGGAAACATTCCACAAGCCTTCAAGGTCGTCCAAGAAGAAATTGCCCGCTTCGAGCGGCCGAGAGTCAAGCGATATTATTCACGCGGCATTGTCACATTAACCATGAAAATGTTAGTTAGACTTGAAGGGGAAACGAGAACCTGCGACGATCCTGTGTGATATTTACCAGTCAGAAGCTGAAGTTAGTCTAATCGTGTATAACCTTATAACTGATGTTGCTGGTTAGTTAGGTTGGTTTTATAAATAGACGACTTGAATGCATCTGACTTATGGCTTAGTTGACGAACGGAAAATGTCAATTGTTGCCTGAAACTTCATACATAAGCCGCCACTGATCATTGCTTTCCTAGATAGAAAGATCACTAGCTACTTTAACTCCCAAACATTCACTCCAGAACGTTTTCAAAATAACCATCAATGACGCCGCAATTTCGCGTCTGCTCAAATCCAGGTCCAAACGTCTAATTTCATCTGCATATGGAAGCTAATCTTCTCTTCCATTTCCGAGGTATTTTTTGGCAAATTTAATTTCGGACTTGCGTACAATTCAAAATTTGGATATATATATATATAATTTTTTTTTTTAATTAATTTTTTTTTTTTAACGTAACAAGAACGATGGTCCTTTATGGCCGGTTTTGGGTGGCACAGGAGGCAAGGTCTGGCATTGCGTATTCATCGAGACGTTTACGTCCTGATATTGATAAATTCATTGAACAAAATTTTGCTCAGTGTTCTGAAGCTCTTTTTCTAAATTTGTTATATTTAAGCCCATTTTTGGGCTACGAGGTTTTTCTCGTGGCCCAAAAACGATGAAATAGCCCAAAAGGACAACAGAAATCAAGAAAGGTGAGTACATTTTCTTTATTTTATTGAAAAGAAGGTAAAATTTTATTTCGTCAAGCGCTTTTATTCCACGTTATTTTAAAGGGGTTATGTCACGAGGATTTTGCTATTTTAGGTCAATTCTGTGCTAAAATCATAACCTAGTGCCTTCACTCATACGCAAAATACTCCTGTAAAACTATGAGGAAGATATCAAATGAATTTTTTTCAGGGAGAGCTAACCATAATATTTTTTTGGTGATTTTTGAGAACATAGCATCAAAACTTGAAAAAATTGGCCCAATTTTTTCAAGTATCAATCCACTTCCATCCTTGCCATCGGTAACAACAGGCGACAGGAAAGAGTTTCAGTGCGGTAAGATAGTCTTTAATAACAAAGCTAGAGCATTATTTTTGGAATCCAATTGATGCAAGACACTTTTTAGCTTTTTAAAAAGATACTAAAATAGCGTGACATAGCCCCTTTAAACTCCATACAAAGTCTTCTGGAGCGCTCAAATTTCCAACGGCCTAAATTGTAACACAACACCGCGCACTTCAAGTAGTCACGTCCCACTCGATACGCTTACATAAATCACTCATACGCTTACATAAATCATTTTATTCGATCGATTTCTCGAATCGTGAGTTTGGGACGCCTGTGATCGTAGCTGGTAAAATGACCCTGATGTACATGGGTCATACGGTAAATTATTAACGAAATATGACACTCTAGCGTCCCGCTGCTAAGATTTAGTATAAAACGTACATTTGTTTGACGAAGAGTCAGTGTTATTTACAACGGGGTTTGTAGGATATTAAGGACAGTTAGGTCAGTTGTCAGTTGTCAGTAAAACCCACTACAAATGTCAGTTGTCAGTTAAATTTTAGGCTATTTGTCAGTTGTCAGTTAACCCCATCCAGACCCTCCTAGAAGTGTCAGCTTAGCAGTTCTGCGTTACTGATTTCACAAGGAAACTGTTTTCATTTTTCTTTGTGTAACTCTAGTTTATTTTAACCGAGCGCTTCAGTTTAGGCCCTTTTTGTTAGAAGTGTGCCAGGTGCAGCAATTGGTTATCAAAATCATCTGCTGTCACTCAGAGTGATGACGACACAAAATGAACACGAACTATGGTCTTTTACGGCGGGTTTTTGGGCGGCACAGGTGTCAAGGTCTGGCATTGCGTATTCATCGAGACGTTCACTCCTGATATTGATAAATTCATTGAACAAAATTTTGCTCAATGTTCTGAAGCTCCTTTTCTAAATTTGTATTTTCTTTCTTTTTTTTTTCAATTTTTTATTCTTTAGTTCATTTATTTATCAATTAAAAGGGGGAAGCCGATCCAAAAAAAAAAAACCAAAAAAATTTGTAAAAATAATAATAAAAAAAAACGAATGGTGAGGCACGAGAGGAATTACTCGGCCCCCAAGCCAAGATGGAGTGCAATTCCTAGGCCGCAGTGTTCTCATCTTCACCCTGGAAGAGGTTATTCGACCCCAAGCCATTTTTGAATAACCCTTATACGTATGACTCGAACCTACCGCCGCGCCTCTCGCCACTCGACCACCGGGTTAGCACACAAGGGAAAATAGTAGGTGTCTATTGTTTCTAAAATTTAGAGGCACTGAATGCGACTGCGTACTTGGCAAATCCAGTTCAAAAGGCCTTCAATATGACAAAGCACAGTCCCAAGAAGTGGGAAACTAGGAAGCTTTTGATAGCAAGCGAATTTCAACCCCCTGTTTGGCTCTTTGCATGTAAAGCACCGAAATGACTTTTTTGTTTACCAGTCTTTCCAACAAAACATTTCTTTTGGCTTTTAGAGTACTGAAAATGGCTTTACTCACAGAGGGTTAACCTGCCATACAATTAAAAAGCTGCCACACTTGAAAACGAAAATAAAATGTACATTTCTCGTTCTAAAAACGTACTGAGAGACTGATGCCTTTACTTTAAATACTTGTCGTCACAAAAGGAAATTATCGCCTTACTGATCCAAATTTGCAAGATGGGGTCCATATCCACAAGTGAATTTGGAAATCCATTGGGGAGTCCAAATTCACTGTGAAACCGGTACCCATCTCAACATCTAAGCAGAGGCAATATGGCGGGAGATTTCATGTCTAAGGAAAGAAAACTGATGACTCAAATTTCCAACCTTTCAAACAAAGGACTGGCACCGTACTCACTTGCACACTGCTCTTAAAAACAATTGTAGAAGTCTCAAAAGACTTGTCAAACCTATATTTAAAACATTTCCACAAATTATATTTAAAACAAGGTCATTTGTAACCTGACAATCATTCACATATTGGAAATCAATCAAGGAGTAACACACCTTACCATTCTTGAAATCTTTTGTTTTCTCTTTGCCTGAAGTGCCAGCAATTTCCTCTCCCAAGCCCCCTTTGAGCACAGGCAAGAGAGAATCCAACAGGGGTAGGGCAAGGAGATGACTGACACTCCAGACTGCCTTTCTTTTGTCTATAGTAGTATAATTTCCTACAGCTTAAGTTTTCAGTAGAAAATAAAAGAATGTAGACAAGCAATTTGGATAAGTAAAGAGAAAAGAAAAGAAAACACTGAGCGAAGAAATAAAGCTTTGAAAACATAATTATATCATAAAGCATAAGGCATATATCATCATATATATCATATATATCAAATATATCATATATTAAATAATTATTATATAATTAAATAATTACTATATCATATCATCATACATCATAAGGCAAAACCATGTACTATAAGAAGAGATTGTCATAGAAGTCTCTTCGGGCTTTAATAATAACAAATTCTCATGGCACACTTTGGGCTCTGATAACGTGGGCTTGCGCTTTCTACATTTCTGTCATGTTTTCATATGCTCAATTGGTTTTTTTTAACAATACAATTAATACGTGGCTTTGCCTTCTTTATTTATTTATTAAATGGTGCTAATCAGTTTTGAGGATAATGTTCAAGTTCTCGATCAGTTTCTTTGCAGCTGCAGAAGGGAAAGTTACAACACATTTGCAATCTAGGGTGAAAGAAGTTCTTAAGAATTTCCATTTGATTTGGGACACTTTGAACACTTGCTTTGTGTGTCTTGATTGCAGGATAAATATGTTTCATCACTTCTTGGTATTCTGATCTGTCTGCAGGGATTGGAGTGCTCTCTGATGGATCATTTGTTATGTCAAAAAGAAGTGGGGGATCGTGGACAATAACATGACGTCCATGACAGTTACACACTCCTTGTCCAATACATTCTTCACTTCCTTCAGACCACTTAGGTGTCAGAAGATGAGCCTTCCAGTCAATGCCGCCATTCTTTGGGTGATAGCGAACTGCATGGACCTCATTTCCACAGTAATGGAAAATAAATTCATGAGATGTTTGTTGTGTCTGGTTGGTCAGTAGTGGCAAAAGATCTTTCCCATCCACTATTCTGTCCTGTGGAAATTCACCACCAGCCAGTTTGGCAACTGTTGGCAGAAAGTCCATGCTACTGGTGGGTTCATCAAGTGAGATCCCAGCTGGAATGTGTCCTGGCCATGATACTATTGTAGGCACCCTGACGCCACCATCCCAACTCTGGCCTTTGCCTGGCAAAGAAACAAAATATTAATGAAGGACTTACATCCTCAACCAGTTTGGAAGGACAAGGAAGTTACTGGGCTTGACAAAGATGAAAGAAAGGTGCAAATTAAAATAAGATGTTCTCAAGTGCAGCCATTATTATTCTTTCATTTCTTGTGTTACTACTTCACGCAGAGGAGCATTTGGTGTGAAAATTAAATAAGGACAATTAAGGCTTTCTTCCTGGAATGGGACCCAAGTCTTGTATAGAAGTCTTGCAGCTGGTTTGCTAGCAAACTACACTAGCCAGCTTGAAGGAATGAAAAAATTAATGGACTTGGGCAAATTGAGGCCCAGCAACATTAATTGATCATTGTATATTTAGCTTCCTAATTGGTTCAGAAACAAATACATTATGACCAGACAATCCTGCTTTTTGCCTTAGAAGGAAATGGCATGCCATATCAATTGCTGTGGTAATCAAAAGTTTTGGCACAAAGAAAAAGTTTTGTCTAACAATATGGCAAAGAAATTAAGCATCATTACCAAAGTTGAGAATTGAATTAAACGACAAGAAAAGCCCCAGGGGCATTAGACCCGCCCATTGTTCTCCCTCTCCTCAGTCACTCATGATACGAGCCCAAGTGGTGTGGCAGAAGTCTGCAATGAATATTTGTTGGCTGAGCCAAAACTGGGAGTCTGAGGATAGTGACCAACAAAAAATGGAAGATGAAAGAAAAAATATGGGTATTACTTTGACCTATCCTGAAGATGGGGTAAAAATTATTTCTTTTGGTGTTAATCACCAACTTGACACTATCAGCCTCTTTGGTTGTCTCTCACCTCATATCCAACATGTGCTCATAAAATAATTGTTAAACATAAATACACTATTTTGTTTGTCTTACCTCCTTTGTAAATACCCTTCCACCCTCCTTGGTATTCTCCTGTTAAAGGATCTATTTCTTCTAAATGAGGACCATTGTCAGATGTGAAGTAAACAAATGTGTCCTCCTTCAAACCCAGTTCCTCAACAGCAGCCATGATCTGCCCGACACTCCAATCCATTTCCTCAACGTTATCACCATAGTGACCATGGACGCTGTGATTGACAAATGGCCCAGTATTAAACAGAGCAGTGTGTACTTTAGCATATGACATGAAAAGCAGGAAAGGGCATTCTTTGTTTGTGCGAATAAAATTCACTGCTTCATCTGTAAACCTCATTGTTAAGTTTTCCAAAATGGTTGGCTGCTCCACAATGTCATAGTTTTTCATCACAAAACAGTTGAATGCTCCAAACATTATCATTTTGGCACAAATTACAAAGGCAATTAACACAGTTATTGTTAGGAGAAAATAGAAAACACACTTGCTTAACAAGCCATTCAGGTAGCAGATGTGCAGGGTTAGTCCAATAATTGTTGCAGCAATAAGAATGTTAGTTGGCCTAAATCCTGGAATGACATGCTCCAAAACATAATTGCCTGGCTCACAATCTCTTAGGTTTGTCAGTGGCAGGCCATAAAAATAATGGAAACCTTGCTTCAGAGGGTGGAAGTGAAAATCAGAAGTAGATGAAAAGTGCAGCCCTAGATGCCATTTTCCAATAATACCTGTCAGAAAAACAGAATGAGAGCAAATCATTAATTTTGTTGATGATTGACAAAAGTCCACAAATTATAAAAAATTGAAGTTGTTGAGGACATGGCTTCAAGATTGAAACGTGAAGCAACAAGAGGCATTACTATTTCTCTCCCACTCCTGGGGCCCCTGAATGGGCTTCTGCTTTCATGCCTTGAACGGTAAATTTCCAACTAAAGTCAGTCATGCAGTCATGCAGAAAAGAGCATGCCTTTTCCTGAGTGGTGAAAACCTTGACAGAGGGCATACATGTAATCAGCTACAAGCGAATCAGTTGACAGAATGTAAATAAAGGGGTCATTGTCATGACTGCAGGCATTCCCCTTCTCAGCCTCCCTCCATTTATTCTTCACATTTTCTCCCCTACCCCTCCCCCAACTAAGCCCACTATGCAGGCTACAATTCATGTATCATGAAAAATCACAGGGGACACCCTTCAATTGCAGAACCAAGCTTGATTGGCTGAACCAAGCCTGATGGGTGCTCTAGCCCAGATTCAAACCCTTTAATGTCCTCCTCTGCACAAATAATTTCTAAAAGGCTATACCAGCTCCTCCAATCTCACACATACAGCATTCCTCACCCCCCCCTCCCCCCACCACCGACCAGCACCTCAAATGAGGCACACCCCCTTTTTCTTGCTAATTGAGGAAATTTACGTTATTTACAATAAAAATTGATCTAGTCAAGGAAAATTGAAGCTGTTTTGCTTCCTTTCTTATTAATACACCTCTATGAAAAGAACAAAGAGAGGCTTTGAGCCGTACCTGTCTTGTACCCTTGAGCAGATGCAATCTCAGCAAATGTAGTTTCATTTTGAGGTAGACCACCAGATCCGGACGTGAAAATAAAGACTCTTATTTGCCCACGATCTGAAGCGATTCCTGATCTGACTGGATATCTGCCTGTTAGAAAAGCGGCTCTGTTTGGTGTACACACAGAATCCGGTGTGACATCGTGTCGCAATCGAGCTCCTTCCTCAGCTAACCGGTCGATGTTTGGTGTTTTAATCGTGTCATTACCGAAGCAGCCCAAATCTGCGATTCCTAGGTCATCCACAAGAAATATAAGAATGTTTGGTGGCTTTGCAGATGCAAAGCCAATAAAGAAAAGCAAAAAAATTAAGCTGCGCCAAACAGACCACATCTTCCTCGGGTGACTCAGGAGATGCTGCTCGTCGACCTGGAAGCGAGGCGCGCGTGCGCGAGGGACATATTTGCCCGCGTTGTCCGCGATGTTCGCGTGGATATTTAACAATTATTCTACGAGGGCGCGCTGGATATCGAATGATAGATAACCAACGAGGCGCGTAGCGCCGAGTTGGTTATAATCATTTGATATCCAGCAAGCCCGAGTAGAATAATTGTTTTATTAAAAACTTAACCACTATTTTAAAAAAAATCAAGAAAGAACGGGAACAATGAGAAAAGAAATTTAAACGGAACAAGAATCGCTCACATGACTGGACGAAAAAGGCGCCAAAACCTTGCGAAGTGTTGCAGCGTTTCATTGCAAAGCTGAATGAATCAATGAAAACTGCTCGAAAGTGTACAAAGTAGCACAAGTTTTGGAAAGAAATCTTCTAATTATTGGCTCTGAAATATGGTACATGTTTGATTTTTCCTGAAACATTGTTGTTATCATCGTTCAAAGCGGATTGAAGCTGTACAGTTTCACCATATTAGCTGCATGCTGGAGTTGAAACTGAACAAGTTTGTAATCTGTTCGCACAACGGAGCCATCATGTGCGTGTTTCATCGAACTGAAGACAGAACAAATTTGAACTTGAAGAAGTAATTTCCATGCAGCTCAGAAGCAAGATTACTGTAGTGAGGGACATTAGAAGTCACCATCATAGTTTGTTAAATGCAAAGTGCAAAACTGATGCAGTTGTTCTCAGTTTAGAGGTTGCGGACGGAATGGTAAGCTTAAAAACAACATTCAAACAACTGGAAAAGCGATTCAACTCTCTTAACATGGCATCCGATTTCTATCTGAGCATTTGGACCTGTTGGAACACAGAGCTACAACGAGTGCAGGTAAACCAGTGTCAATTTTGCGTGTTAAAGGCGAAAAAAATCTCGCCCTTCCTTCCTTCTTGGTAGTTTGCCGCTGTATTTTTTAGTACTTGGTTAGACTGCTTCATGATTTTCGCACCGACTTGCCAGGAATGTGTGATAGTTTTTATTAAATGCTCCTGCCCCATTTCACTGTGTTTTATTTTATGTCTTGTCTTGATATTTTGAAGTGGAAAGCTTTCCTGATAAAACCTACCGTGTTCAATTTCAATGATCGACGTGACGATCGATGAAAGAAATTAATTGTAACCACGACGCTTAATGCTTAAATTTCTATTTCTGCACAGTTTCTTCAAACAATTTTGACTTGTGTTAGACGACGCTGTTGGTGATGCTTGTTGGTGACGATGTTGGAATTTCTGCTTAATTTAAATTCGCTGCCAAGGGATTTTTCCCGTCCATTTTGCTCGTCGGGTTGCTCGCGAGGAAAAAACTCTCAGCTCACTTTGTTGTTGAGTGTTCATTGACCATATTTGTCGCAGCAGGTATATGAGCTGATAGCCTAGCTCCGTTCAGCCAATCAAAATGCTAGAAATCCAATATACCTAGTCCAGTTTTTAATAATTGTTAAATAGCCTCCATTTTCGTGCAGCGGTGTACTCCCGAAAAAATTAATTATAAAACGGCAAAAATTATTCCACAGAAAGATGATGTTAGAGTGTAACTGTACTCCCTTTTACAACACAAATGAAGGGTGGTAATGCACCCTACCCTACTTCTGGAATTATCTGGATTTTGTTATTACACATATCAGTTTAACAATTATTCGCAGTAAATATTGGCGAATATTTACTGAGCCTGAGGCGTATAATTGTTTTAGTCTAATTTTGAGATGTGGACATCAAAAAGTAAAAAAAAGGGGGCTAAAACTTGACAAACAACACAAAAAAAAGGAACTTAGCTTAACAGCCGCGCCTTAAAATGTTATATTCACCGGGTAGCGCGGTGAATATAATTAAAATTATACTAATAACAAATAACAATAGTTTATCTTGTTCAATATCACGATATTTAACTCGTCAGTTTTGAATTTTGTGCGATCACGTCACCTGGGCTCAGGAGGATTAGAATAAAAGACAGCGGTAATATAAACTGACCCTCACGGCGGAGAAAAGACAGAGGCAAGAACAATAAAATAATGCGCCGATCAATTTGAAACTTCAACATTCCCCCCCCCCGGCAATCCCCCGGGCATTTGAACCGTTGAAGGATGGATCCTTCAAATTCCCTCCCCTCGGGGCAAAAAAGCCGTTCCAATGCCCACTAATTAGTACTGAAATACCTCTCCTCAAAGACAAATTTTGTCTTCAATCAAACACTGTTCACACTTTTCAGAGAGAGATGCCGTGATGACACCGTGAAACTTCTTTTGAAGACCCTTTTGAAAAACTTATTCACTAACAATGGCGAAATTCTATCTTGTAAATCCGTCAAACCTTGCAAAAACCGAAAAACCTCACGGGAGTATTACGCCAGAAGAAGAGATAACTGAGATAAATCCAGTTCAAACTACCCACCCTTCCAAGGCAACGTTCAAATTCCCCCATTTCCCGGGCGCAATACACAGTCAAATGCCAGGGGTATGCCCGGGGGGGGATGTTGAAGTTTCGAATTGATCAGCGCACAAGCTAAAACTCTGATATATTTTTCGAAATATCGGGCACAGAAAATATATCCTGCAACAGTTTATTTTGTTCTTCTTGTATCCGTATTTTCAGTCGTAAGGTTCAGTTTGCTGTATTGCTTCACTTTTGTTCAGTTCAAGTTTTTCTTCTGATCCACATCTTTGTCAGAAATCCGGCAACTCTCACCGGTTTGAAGTCGTTGTTTTGCTGTCCATTGTTTTCACTCGGGGGATGGGGGACTTACAACTTACTGGGGGGGGGGGGGGGGCAGTTTACTACACGAATAAACTTTCCAAAAAAGTTAGCTTGATTGACATCGGTGCTACTATAGCAACACGACGATGACAACATGCATTTTACATATTTCTAATTTTCTCGACACCTACCAGACACATCCGCGACTAAAAGTTTTCAAACATGTTTTCTCTTGTAGGCCACGTGTAAGTCTTTCTGACTAAAAATTGTCTGAAATTGTTTAGTAGCGTTTTCAAAGACATTTAGGTTGCATATTTTCCTTCAAAAAATTAGTTTCTCCCTTCCTTTTGCTTTGTTGATCAACACTAGTATCTTCCAGTCGAACTGTCCATTACCGTTGCTATGGTGTCAACTGTTGGTAGGAAACCAATGAAAAAATAAACTTTGGTCATATGTTGCAAAAATGGTGAAGTCTCAAGGAAATCGAAGTTTGTCTTCAATGCGAAACTTTGATTTCAAAAGATACAGTCCAAGGCCTGCAGCTTGTAAGCTAGGAACTGATCGCTGCCCATCCGTATCATCGTAGGACTTCGTCATCGTGGCCAGTTGTCAAGGAAGTAATAATCATATTAGAGAGGACAGGTCAGCCGCGACTAAATTAACGTTTGAGGATACCAGAGAGAATTTGTCGCAAAATGTGTTGGAATGTACTTCGCAAAGAGTTTCGTCTAGTTCAGTTCCGCCTCCTCTATCATAACTCAGCGGACTTTGCAGAATCTCCCGTAAGTTTTACTTCGTAGCCGATTAGTAGCTCTGTGATGCGATCAAATACTGATCAGCTGAAGGGTTTTGTGTAGCTTTAACATGCTAAGTTTGGCCTTAAATTTTCAGAGTATATGAACCACATTTTGTGCAATCTCTGCCGCAGGAATAACTGCAATCGTTTCAAGGTTGATTTTAAAGGTGAAATCATGATACTCCAAAGCCTGTCGCATATTATTGTACTTCCAATCAACAGTTAGAGGGCAATACAGATCTGTCACCATAGTTAGTAGAGGGGACTACTAACTGCTGTCACAGACAACAGCTCAAGGATGCAATTATATTTACTGTATGTTAACTTATGTGATTGGGCCCTGTAGTAAATTTGCATTGCGGCAAGTTAATAACATGGAAATTGAAGACAAAGTAGTTATTCCGGAGAGGGCCTTCACGTCTTGATCTTACATTTCATTGCTGCCCATGTTTTGTACGTTTTAACCGGTGCAGTTTTCGTAAGAAGTCATGAGCCAGGGTGTAGTTGTTTCGCAGCTTTGTGAATTTCCATTATTAACCAGGTTGTCACATTAATATTTACAAGGTTGATAGCGCTAAAAACACTATTATAGGAACCTAATGCACCGTGAAATTAACGCCAATTTTTATGTGTAGCGCCAGTAGTTTCATTTCCACCAAGTTATTTCTATCATTTTGACCCCAAGTTCTGAATCCTGTCCTTAGCTATAACCAGTTTGTTAAACAACCGTGTTCTTTGTTTGGCATATTCCAACTTGTCTTTTAAACCATTGTCTGTTATCATTCAAGTCATAGTTAGTTCAAGTTCAAGTTCATCAGTTCTGGCCCTCAGAATTCTTTCTCGACGTACAGTTCGGTGGATTGCATGAAAAATGCTTTTGGAATGATCAACATATACTGCGTTCACACTAGGCCGAAACATGTTGACTCTGAACCCGAGCGAACCATGTTGCACCACGTGAAGTGTTCACATTAGGCAATAAATCGCGCGAAACATGATCGAAACATTTTTATACTTAACTACCTCAAGAGGTAGTTTCGATCTGTAGGTCAGACGAAACTCATTAAACATGACGGCTGAGAGTGGAGAGGAAGCGTGTGCCCCGAAAGATTCTTAATTGGGGATACAATGAGACACAATTTTTATTTGAGGTATGGGCTACTGAAGAGATACATGGGCAGTTATTGGCGATGATGCAGAACCCCGTACTTGAAGCCCTTGTAAAAGGACAAAAACCCAATCAGGAAAGCGCTGAAAATTGCTAAGCTTGTCGAAAATGGAATATTTGGTCAGGCAAAGACTGCACAAATCCTCTCTTCTTTCATTTAATGATCTGGAAGGCCCTTCGCCTCTAGCTGCCTCTAAAGGTTTTGGGATTGTGTGATTAAACCACAGCAAGTTCCAGCTCTATTCTTCGGTTTCAAAAGTGTAATTATCAAGAACTTACACGTGTTCCGTAAACCGCATAAATTCATAGAACCATGCGTGAAGCGTGTTTGATACTGACACCTGATATGATAGCTACGATCGCTACAAAAATGTTGAGCGATCGTTACGAGTTTGATTGTGAGCGGTTTCCATAAAAGCTAGTTTCCATATGATTGCTGTGATCACTACGATCGCTAAAGAGTGGTTTCCACATGATCACAACGATTGCTGAACATTTTTTTCAAGCGATTGTAGCGATCGAGGCGATCATGTGGAAACCTTTATGGAATCAAACTGCTCATCGATCAAAGTCGAAACGATCACTCAACTTTTTTGTAGCGATCGTAGCGAACATATAAGGGACTGTGCAATAGTTACCTGGAGGGGGGGGGGCATAGGGAAAAATCACAACTAGGGAGAGGGGGGCTTGGATGTAAAATTTAATACATACAGCGAGGGGGGGGGGGCATTACTTTTTCCAGCACGTGAATTAGGTATGAGGGAACCAATAGGGGAAGGAAGCAGAGGAGGGGGTTGACCTTAATATTATCAGTAGGTGAGGGGAGGTTAAAGTTAATTTTTCCTTAGTGAGTGGGGGTGGGGGTGCAACTTAATTCTGAGCCGTATTTTACCCATTTCCCAAGCCCCCTCCCCTCCAGGTAATTATTGCATAGTCCCTAAGGTGTCAGTATCGAATGCGCTTCACGCATGGTTCTATATAATTTATGCAGTTTAAGGAATACGCATAAATTCTTGATAATTACACCTTTAAAACCGAAGAATAGAGCTGGAACTTGATGTTGCATTCATCCTGTTGTCGAAAATGGTAGCTGACCTTATTTTACATTTTAAACGAGATATTTGTCCCTCCGAAAATAATAGGAATTAATAGGTCACCTTTTTACGAAAGTCTGAGGCAATGTTTCACCAACTCTAGTTTTTACTGCAATTGAATCCGAATATCTCAGGTGATTTAGGTCTGCCGAACAGATATTCCACAGAAAAGAACCGTTGCGTGCCCCTGATCTTTAGGAAACTGCTTGCTATCGACATGCTTCGGTGCTAGTGTTAACGCAGCTATACTCTTCCTTGATAAAACAAGATCACCGTGCACAGTTTTGCCCAGATTCTCGAGCGCTAATTTCCTTTATTCTAAAGTCGAAGTTACGAGAAGTGAGTGTTTTAATTTCCTGCCGACTCGCAAAACAATGATGACGAGAGCATTGCAAGACATTTTACAGAATTAATGTAGCATGTGGGGGGGGGGGGGGGGGGACAGGGGGGCGGGAGTTCCAAAAGGGAGGGAAGCGGGAGAAATAGGGAGAAATTACACAACATTGCATAATATTTCGCAATCGCAAAAGGGCAAAAGGGAGAAAGCCAAGAAAAAAGGGGCGGGAGCCGGGATTGCAAGGTACGGGAAGGGGGAGGTTTGGACTCCCCCGTCCCCCCCCCCTAACATGCAGCAACGTGTCTCTCAAAATGAGCAGACTAGTCTACATTTTATGCAACTCGCAACGCAATTTTTTATTACTACTTCTTTCTCTCTTCAGTGGTTTGGCGTCCTGATTGTTTTGCTGTATCGCTTCGTCATCGCTGCATTGTGCACAGGCTTTGTCACCTGGAGCATTTCTTATTACCCAAGCGCCGCTGTGCTTCTTTTCCTCACTAACTGGGGCTTCTTCTTTGTCACCCTGTATTTCATTTGTGCTACTATGGTGACGGCCATCCACTACAAGAATCAGCGCAAGCATCCGCAAAACAGAGCTAGGGGTGAAAATGAAAATGAAAATGGCTTTAAAATGGCTGCCAAAACAGAAGATAAGAAAACGAGCTCAAGCACGATTAAACCATGTGATGACTGGGTAACCAACCCTGTGGATGACGATAGTGAAGTCGTTTTCACTTGTGACGACCTTGAAGCATCACGGGCCACTCCGATGAGATGGTATCATGAAGCATTATGGGTGATTTACAACATTGCATCAGTGGCAGCAGCTTTTGTGACCATCTCGTTCTGGTTGTTGCTCTATATACCATTCGGGCGAGGACAAAGCCTTGGCCCTATCGTGGTAATTTTGCACGCAGTCAATTCCATAGTAATGGTCGGTGATACCATGCTGAGCTCAATACCCGTGCGTTTATTTCATGTTGTTTACCCAATGCTATGCAGCATAGCCTACATTATATCAACAGTGATTTACTGGGGGTATAGTGGAACAGGTGTTTATCCCCAGACCGACTACACAGGGAACCCAGTGTTCTCTGCCGTGTCGATACTGTGCCTCTTCTTTATTGGCCTGCCTTTGTGTCAGAGTCTGGTATTTGGCTTGTATTGCCTGAGATCTTGGATTAAGACTAAGTGTTTAAAATAAAGTTGATTGGGGGCCAGTTAAAAACTGTTTTAAGGGGAAATTGTCGTTTACATAAATGATGTGTAAGGAGTAGTCTAAATTGATGATAAACTGATCATTGGGCAATAGACCTTTTCACCGATACAGACGCCATATTGATTTTGCCCCCTGGGTATCGCATAATACTGGATTGATTCTACTATTGTGATAATGCTGCATTATCACTACAAAAGACTAAATGAATTTCAACGAGTATTCGTTTTCATTGTAATTGCCGATTATACTCTTCATGATAATCAACATCTGTATTTTAGAGCACTTGTTGTAAGTTTTGTTAACAATAGACGCGTATACTATCGTATATAGGGCACTCAGAATGAACAATTTTTCTATTACATTTCCTGGCGTGTCGATTACGTTTTTGAGAAGAATAAAGTGCTGTTGGAACCAACATCAAGTTGTCGCTGTTATTGCTGCAGTCCAGTTCGTGGTTAGATCTCGGTGCCTTCAGAGAGTGACGGCTCTTTCCCACAAGCATGTGCCCCGTTTGAGTCTAATTTCTTCCAAGAGTTGTTGTAGAAACTCAGTAGAACCGGTGTTCGAAGTTCATATCTCCTCGATCGTTTAGAGTGGAAAAACACGTACAGTCACAGTTTACACGTACAGAATGCTACAGTCTGACGAAATTTTACTGTTATCTTAAGTATCCACATAAATAAGGTGCCTAGTCCTATGTGAAAATAGACTTTACCTGTTTGATATGGCTTGAACAAACTGAATTTGTTATCCGGCTGCACAGTGGCGGAACCAGACCTTAAGGTACTAGTTAGTGGGAGGGGGGGGGGGGGGCTCCTAAAGCGACGTTCTCACTAGTGAAGGGACTACTAACGCAAATGTAAATAGTGTATGAAGTCTGATTCACACGCATATTAGGAAATGTAAATGAAAAGTTATGAATGTCATAGAAAGAGACTCCTCGTGTCTTTTTAGCCCGATTTGTATGTTAAAAAAAGAAAGAAAATCGAGTTGGCAAAGTCCACAACGACATGGACTCTTTTGGTTGGGCACACTTCCGAAACTCGACGGCTCCACATTTACGAGCCGGCGAGCGAAAAAGAATTCCCTCGCAGGCTCGACAATGGCGACACTGCCGCGAGTTCCGCACATCGCCCAGCCGTAGGTCCACCTGCTCGGACACTAACAGAAGCCTTTTAGGAAAGAAAGTAGATTTATTACAAAATTGTAGAGGAAAAGCATGTTTTGAAAAAAGTCAAAATGTGATTTTCGCTTTTATCAATAAGCCCTTGCTCGGATAATGTTGGATTTGTAAACGGTGATACACAACCTCCAGCAAAAGAGTATTGCCCCCAATTTTTGAAACGTTTATCTCCAAAATTCGTCAATTCGGGATAGGCTTCCCTCGGCCTTACCACCCCAATCCGCACAAACGTTCCCTTGAATGAAATAATTCCCTCAACCGTGGAAAGGTAGTGTAGCTTTTTATGGATTTTCCTTTCCGTGAACTTTTGAACCTGTGCTCTCCTCATAACCTACGATCAGACGCCCTGTTTTCTTTTACTTCTCAGGAAAAGGGGCTGAAGGGGTTACTCTGTGATCAATACAGGGCTTCTGACTAACGACGTCCTTCAATAGGGTAAACAGTCAACCTCAGAGACTGCACTGCCAAATGGCACAACCAATGAGCATCAGTTTTCTCATTTCCCGTAAAGTCCAGAGAATTCACTGCTAATTGGCACCACCACTTGGTAACAGATTTCTCACCTCCCAGTCCCACCAATTTTACGAGGCACTTCTTAAGTTCCAGGTACGGTATTGGCTCCCTAGCTTGCATATGATTAGTTAACTAGAAGAGGGTGGAGCACTCCCAATTGCCTCTTCAGCCAATAGTAGGGTACAAGAGAGGCGTGTACACAAAAATATTCGAAGGCAAGTGACCCAAGTGACCCAAAGAACCAATCACCGAGAGGAGCTCCACGTGTCAATGTTGAACTGATTAACTGGGCAGACCAAATCCACCCGATTATCAAGGTCACAGTTGCTAAATCGAGGGACGATTGGTTGCAATATATACAGCTATTTCAATTAACGTTGTCGGAAAACCTACGCGATAAGACCGCAAGGTGCTATGGGTAGTCTATTAATGAATTTACCAAACTTACCTATGGCTCATCCCTACACAGAATAAATCATACAGGCAAGTGTTTATGGTACTTACACACCTCCTATGGTAGCGGCAACTGCGAACTTACAGCCGAATCACAAACGATTTTTAGCTACCCATACTACTTTTCAGTCTCGTCGAGGAAGCTGGAGGCTTTAAAATCCGACAACGTTTAAATTGAAATAGCTGTGTGCAATTATTTTTTCTTGTGCACAAATTAGAAGTGTGTTTCATTTCGTATCATTATGCAAACATATATGGCAAATTTGAGTGGCCAAATAAGTCGAATTCGAATCAAAATTGTTAAAACTACATTCTTAAATCATATGTATCTTAAGAGAAATATCGACGCCATCATTCTGACCGTACAGTACAATCTGCGGTACATTTCGATGAAGTCGACATGACGTATATTACCCGCCTTAACACAACTTTTAGGATCCAAAATAGAGGCTGTGTGATGCAAGCCGGTCATTTCCGGCTGTTAATTGCTGTCATTTGTGATCCCCATAGATTTCGGTACTCTCCAACATCGTACCCACTTTATTAACAAAGACGCCAGCGAGGTGATATTAGTCCGTGGGCCAGGAGGCGAAACCCTCCCCCCCCCTCGGGGAATTTTGGGGACATATATCGTTTTGAAGCATAGCCTGAGGGTGTTTCAAATCAGGTTGTTCGCACTTCTCAAGTGGAGGCGTTTGGCCGTACGGCCACATTCTTTCTTTGAGGCAAACAAACCACAGGCTCCCCACATAGTGGTTTTTGAAAATTACGCCTAAAATGCCCAGACAAGACACATAACACTCTAAAATGTGTATGTGTTTCTATTAAAATCACATATATAACACTGTCCAAGTAGGGAACCTGTTAATTGTCAACATCGTCTCCTGCAGTTTTTTTTTATCTGAAACAAAAAACCACAGGGTACCCACGTCATGATTTTGTTGACAACCACTAAAAAAGGCATTCAATGTTCTAATACTGCAAAAGGGCACATGCATTTGATATGAATGGCAGATATCATAGTTGACTCTCTTGCAGGAGACGATGAAGACGGCGAAGAGATTTTCGAGCTGGAAAATGTTATGGACTTGATTTTTGATGCATTATAGAAACTGCATACAGGTGTGTATTCATATCAAATGCATGTGCACTTTTGCAGTATTAGAATATTGAATGCCTTTTTTAGTGGTTGTCAACAAAATCATGACGTGGGTACCCTGTGTTTTTTGTTTCAGATAAAGAACGCTGCAGGAGACGATGATGACAATTAACAGGTTCCCTACTTAGACAGTATTATATATGTGATTTTGATAGAAATACATACACATTTTATAGTGTTGTGTGTCTTGTCTGGGCATTCTAGGTGTAACTATCAAAAACCACGACGTGGGAACCCTGTGGTTTTTTTGCCTCACATAAAGAATGTGGCCGCACGGCCAAACGCCTCCACTTGAGAAGTGCGAACAACCTGATTTGAAACACCCTCAGGCTATGCTTCAAAACGATATATGTCCCCAAAATTCCCCCGAGGGGGGGAGGGTTTCGCCTGATCCTGGCCCACGGACTATATCTATTTGAACCCTGGTATTAATTAAATGAAAACGAGTACACATTGAATTCCCATGAAATAAAGCAAAAATCATTTCTGCACAGCCCTGTTCCCAGTCGTCCTAGGCAGGAAATCTAATGTGACGTCACCCTTCGACCTTAACGGGAAGATTTGTCTAGGAACAGCTGTCATCAGTCATTTTGTAACAAACGCTAAACCAAAATTTCGTCGAAATGCGCTGTTATTCCAAAAATTCTTCTCTGTAGGAGACGTTAATTTAGTTCAAAATCAGTAAGGTACTTTGCATCAAGATTCATCCGTTTTTGTCTGTATCAAGTTTAAGCAGCGAGCAAAACGTTGTCCTGGGTAAGCGAGTTGTTCCTAAGTGAAGTGTTTACACTCTATCACGCAGCTATGGTAACCCTAGCATTGGGTTACCCGAGCTGCTTTGTAAACACGACGCGTAAAAGGTAAAATGCGTAAGATAAAAGAGAAAAACGAAACAAAACAAAAACATTTGAGGGCTAGAGTTAACATGGCGCTAGGGTTACCCTACCTCCTTGTAAACTGGCCCTAAATGTTTTATTTCGACTTAGTGTTCACAACTGGTAACGCACCTTTTGATAACATAACTGAACCTTTTTTTCTTGTAAACGACAGACAATACCTTGCAATCACTTTATTTTACACACTTGGTTTTGATCCAAACTCGCATGCGATAAAAGCCAAATATCAGACTCTGGCATAACGGAAGGCCAATAAAGAGCATGCATGCCTGTGTTACAGCGGAGGAAACTGGTCTCCCTGTGTAGTCGGTCTGAGGATAAATGTAACTCTCGCCAGATGGATTTGTTCCACCGCACGCCCAATAAATCACAGTAAACAAGGCATAAATTGCGGTGTACAACATTGGGTATACAACATGGAATAAGGACACAGGTACCGAGCTCAATTAACGGCGTGGATAAGGACCGTGATGGCGCTAATCTCACCCTTTCTGTAGATCAACAGCCAATACGAGATGGTAACTAAAACCGCTGCCACTGAGGCTATGTTGTAAATTACCCATAATGCCTTGTGAAACCATCTCATCGGAGTGGTCCGTGATGCTTCGAGGGCATCTTCAGTAAAAAGCATTTCCACATCGTCATGCACAGGGCTGGTTACCAAGTTATCACGTGCCTCACATGTGGTTGTACCTGCTTCTTTGCTGCTGTCTTCATTCGAGGCAGTCTCTTTGCATTCGTTTTCGTTTTCGTCGCCAGCTGTAGTTTCTCGCCGCTTGCGTTGGTTGTTGTAATGGGTGGCCGTTGCTATGGCAGCACAAACGAAATACAGGGTAAGGAAGAAAAAAGTCCAGTCACTGAGGTAAATGAACCACTTTACACGCGTGTGCGGGAAATAAATACCGCTAGCGACGATCCCTCCTGCGCAGAACACGGCGATGGCGAACCGATACAGTAGAATGACTACCACACCAAACCACTGAAAATAAAATTTGAAATAGTTAATTATGTTATCCAGGATATTCTTCTTCTCTTGACACACGCCCGTCGAATTTCTGCGAGCACGCTTGTTTTCGGGCCCGCTTGAGTGTTCCGCGTTTCGCTCTTGGTAGCAAATAATTAACTCTTAACAATAAATTATTAGATTTCCCACTGTTTGGCTCTGTAAGAGAATAATTTTAAAAAGGGACAAATTGACTGCACAAAGTTTTTCAGTTTCCTCTCCACTATTTTAACGAGAAAACACGCGGACTAACATGTAAAGCTTCCCAAAATAGAAAATAGGCCGTAACTGGCCGGAACCGAAGGTGGTGTTGTTGTTTTAAAATAAAGTAGACAACGAAACGTTTCGTGCAACTTGCTTTGCAATAACAGTGAACAAAAATGCCTAAAGTAACGTTCCCTGCAGCGGGCCATTAGGAGAAGTGGAACCCGCCTCTCTTTCAGAAAAACCTTTGTGGCAACGGAAAATTTTGCAGAAACAAACGTTCTAGGATGTGTTACAATTTTTCGGGCAAATGCGTTGCAATGTCTCCCGGCATAGTCAATCGAACTTTCGGAAATCGAACTCAATCGAATTCAAACGAACTCAATCCGTGGATTGAGTTCGATTGATTCCGGCAATCGAACGAAATCGAACACCGAACTTTGTTTGAGTTCGATTTCCAAACCAATCGAATTTAATTGAACAAATCGAACCCAATCGAACTTAATTCATTGGATTGTGTTCGATTGAGTTCGGCCAAAGGGAAAAGGAATAAATAAGTGGCGACTGGGTGCGAGTCTGTGTCAAACGAAATACGCGAGCGTGCGCGAAAACCGCCCGAGTTTCCTGAGGAAACTCGAAGTGCGCCTCGCGTGTTTGGAAACAATGCAAAAACAACAACACCACCTTTTACTAATAAATCCCATAAAAAAAAAAGAAAAAAAAAAGGGAACGACAGCACGTTCAAGAGCAAGCGAAAGTTTTTCCTTCTAGCCCTAGCGCCTCACTCTCGCTCGCCAGCCTCACCCGGGGCCTCGCTCGCCGGCTCGCAAAATTGCGGCGAAGCTCCCAGTTGCCAGGCTTGGTCCTGATCGTGTGACTGTTCGTCATTGTTGCCGGCTTACCGGGAGGTCACGAACTCCTGTTTCACGTTGTTTAGAATATTGGTATGTCAGCCCGTGCGGCAAACATCGAAGACACAAGAGAGAATTCTAAGCGAAATGTGTTGGCAGGTACTTCGTAAAGAGTTTCGTCTGGTTCAGTTCCGCTTGCTCTATCCTAACTCAGCGGACTTTGCAGAATCTCCCGTAAGTTTTACTTCATAACCGATTATCAGCTTCAGTACAGTGTAGCGTCGATGTGATCAAGTAGTGAACAGCTGGCTGAACATATGGCTCTAAAATTAGTGAACATATGGCTCTAAAATTTGAAGGGTGAGAGCATACACTGCATTTTTGTGCTGAATGTATGCCAAAGTGACGATTACAATCGTTTTTAGGAGTATTGTTTGTTGATGACTAAGTGAAATAGTCGGCCCAAAAAGCCTTTCATAATATCGTAAATATCACCGGTCGGCTAATAACCGTAAAACAAATGTCGAAATTTGAAAATCATTCTACTTGGTCAAAGTTTAGCTTTTCCCAGCGATGATTCTAAGATGTGCTGCCTTTAGAGTTTTGTTGAGGTCTTAGAGTGCTGTTTCAATCCCCATCGATGAAAAGAGTATTGAAAATCGTTTGCCTGTCACAGCCACCCGCTCAGTCAGGGAGATAAATTATGCTTTGCTACGCCGCAGTTTTAAACTAAATTTGCATTGCAGAAAGATAACCACATGGTAATTAAAGACAAAGCGATAACGTCTTTCATTTCTTCGCTGCTTCCTTTGTGTGTGTTCTAGCTGGCGCAGTTATCGTAAGCAGCTGAACCAGAAGGTAGAACTTGCTTCGCAGCTTTGATAATTTCGATAACTAGGAAGTCTAGGAATGTTGGCAAATATTGACAAGGTTGTTGGCCCGAATATAACTGACAAGGGAATTGTTTTATATTCATTGATTTGAGTTATGTGTAATTGTGCGTGACGGCCACCTCTCTTGGAGGGCAGAGCAAGGAGTTTTTTCTGATTGCTGTCGTTAAGACTTTATTTAAAGTGGTTAGCACTCTTAGTTACAAAACTAGTTTTCAGGCACGCCACATGTTAAAACTGTAAATAAAAATTTAAAAATAAAAGAATTCCCTCCCCCCTTACAAATTTGAAAAATTAAGAACTATAAAGAGTCTATAAAGCATAAAGTCTAAAGATAATTACAGTTTGGATAATTCTGAAAGATCTAGAGATTTTAATTTTTGTCAAGAGAAAATAATTTGTATAATACTTTTATAAGTGTCAACCTTCCTCGTCGCACCTGGTAGACAGTTCCACAATTTTGACGCACTGTGCCTCCAAGATTTTTATACCATAGCGAAGGGTTTTTCGTTAATCCAACAAACCCTTTACTTCTGCTTCAAGGGGAACTTTTTAACGAAGTGGTCTACTTTCATGATCAGCATGATCAAGCATGGCGACCAAAGACACAGGAAAGCAAAGGAGACCTCCCTTCCCCTCCCCTCTAAAGAAATTACTGTCACGTCCTGCGATCAGACTCTATTTTCTCGGTAGTTTTTACGCCCTAAGTTTCGAAATCTTGGAACGTTCCGCAAATCTTGCACACATTAAGGGATCGTCGTCTCATTTCTGATTTACCTTTCACCCATCTAAAGGCGCAAAAGAAGCATAAAATTGCAATCAAGGGAGACACAAACGCGTGGAAACTTGATCGAGACGCAAAACTATAGCTAGTACAAGGAGCAGAAAAAGTGACAAAGAACACATTAATTTTACTAATTCTCTCTCTCTCTTCAGTGGTTTGGCGTGCTAATTGTTTTGCTGTATCGGCTCGTCATCGCTGCATTCTGCACAGGAGGGATTATCTGGAGCGGCTTTTATTACCCAAGCACCAATGTTAAGTGGTTTATTTATCTCAGTAACTGGAGCTTCTTCTTCGTCACCTTGTATTTCATTTGTGCTACCATAGTAACGGCCATCCACTACAAAAATCAACTCAAGCAGACGCAAAAAGGAGCTAGAGATCAAAATAAAAATGAAAATGGCATAAAAATGGATGCCGCGAAAGCGGATAACGAAACGAGCTCAAGCAATGCTAAGCCACGTGACAGCTTGGTAACCGGTCCTGTGGATGGCGATAGTGAAGTCGTTTTCACTGGTGACGACCTTGAAGCATCACGGGCAACCCTGATGACTTGGTTTCACGAAGCAACATGGGTAATTTACAACATCGCGTCGGTGGCGGCCATTTTGGTGACCATTTCTTTCTGGTTGTTGATCTATAGAACATTCAGGGGAGGGGCCGGACCTATATCGGTTATTTTCCACGCAATTAATTCCATTGTAATGGTCGGTGATACCATGCTGAGCTCAATACCCGTGCGCTTATTTCATTTTGTGTACCCAATGCTATACAGCATAGCTTACATCACGTTCACAGTAATTTACTGGGTGTGCGGTGGAACAAATTCGTTTGGCATGCCTTTTATTTATCCTCAGACCGACTACACAGGGAGGCCAGTTCTCGCCGCCATATCACAGGTGTGCCTCTTTTTTATTGGCCTTCCTTTGTGTCAGAGTTTATTATTTGGCTTTTTTCGTCTGCGAGTTTGGATCAAAACCAAATATATAAAATGAGGCAGATCAAGGGACAATACTTGTAATGGAAATTGGTCATTTCAAACAAGCTCCACACGTTACCAGAAGTCAAAACGTAAACAAAATGATTATTTAGAATTACCTAGTATAGTACCTAGTTATTGTACCTAGTTATCAGTTTTTAGAATCATCCTCTTTTACTAAGTATGCCAAGACAAACATCGAAAAGAAATATATGAAACTTATACACGGACGGTGCATTTTTTTTTTTGCCCGAGAGGCCTTTAACTTACACGGGATTGAACCCCTCTATCCGGACAAATACAGTCAAACCTCTTTACGGAAAAAAAGGTTGAATGTCCCTATCAGAGGTGGAGCTTATATGAATGTTGGCCTCTTTTGGGCCAAGATGTTAGTTTCTCGAACTAGTCTTTTTTGACGTGTATATCGTGACATCTTTGCATTACGCGAACACTGGTCGTTTTCCGAATAGTAATCAACCAAATGTCTATTTATCTGCAATACAGTACCGCATATGTAGATAGCTCCGAAAATGTAGTTCACATTTGCAAAGGAACTGTACTGATAACGCACATGTAAATAGTTCCTCAAGTGAAGTATGGTTCAAAAGTGTAAAAGAATTTTACATAAATAACTGTATAGGTCTATAAAGTGACAGTCTTTGTTTCTCTTCGGCCTATAAAGCAAGACATTTTATGGGCTTTTCTTTGCGTGGGAAGAGTTTTTCGCTTACTGTCGGGTGACAGTCGGGACGATAGCAAAAAAATTTCCCTCCCTTTTTGCTCTCGTCCTAACTTTCTCACGGCCAAAACTCGAAAGCCTCTTTCTTAGCTCAAAATAGGCTGCAGAGAGTCCTCGTGTATTTTCGGCTATTGGAAGCGGTAAAAAGTGTAGATATTGAAACCACCTTCTTTTAACCTCCTCTCTCCCTTTCCTGGCTACACAAGCAAACAGAGCACATGCCATGTTAAGAAAATTTTTTTATTGCAATTTTGAAAAAGAGCCATTACAAAGGAAAACTTTGTTGAACTAGCTTGTTCGACCCATATTAGGAAACTTAATAGTGCTCTACTTGTTTTTCAGACTTTTTAATAGTCCCGCATATAAGTCAGTATGTTGAGTTGGTTTCGCCGTTAGAACCCGCCCGCGACTTTGTCGCTCGAAAATCGCCGTCTTAGTTCGCTCAAGGGGGCGAATAAGCGAAGCTCGACTTGTGGTAAGTCTACCTCTTTTTGCAAGGTCATTGACCAAGCCTCCAGTTGAATATTGAATATTTTTTAGTCTCGTTAATATTTCATTTTCTATTGCAACTTTTTCGTCACCCACTTTCGCTGTTTGCTCTGTCACGCTTTGAGTTGACATATATTTGCGATATTCACATGTATTCAGTGGTAACCTGACAGTTTCAGTGCCATTCGGCAGTACGCCTGTGTTCTCTTTTGGGTTTGATCATGAGTTGGTATGTTTCACGATAAGACTCTTCGCGGCAACAAATATTGCAAATGTTTTTATTGCTTGTTATCTGCAGGAAAATAGATAGAAATAAAAGTTTTTCCCTGCCTTATTCAAATGAAGGCTTAATTAGAAAGCTGAAAAGTCGCATTAATATAAGTGTGAGCATTATAAACGGGGGGAAGTGATCGCGTCTCACGTGTATTTTTTGACCAAATTCACGGGTCAAGTATACTTTCAATGTACCAGAGGCAAGTTTCATGAGACTTAACGTCCGGTGTAACTTCTAACGTCAGACGTTTACTCCAGTCAGAGTCACTGTTTTACGTCTGACGTTAGCAGTTACGTCCGGCATTAGGTTTTATGCAACTCACCCCAGAAGACAACCCATTCCCCTAAATTCACGAATCACGTGCCCCTTTTCTTTCACACGTCATGTACTGATCTTTTTTACCATTTGCTACCCTTACAATTTCCAAAGTAGATTGCACATTTATGCCACGTGTTTGCCTGACACTAGGACTCAAAGACAAAAATTTAACTTTTCCTTTCTACTAGCGTAGGTAGCAAGCGTTTCCGTAGGTTTTTTCCGCATCTTCAAAGCATTTTTCGTTAACGCATGGAATAACCTTCGGAAGCGCTTGCTGTATAGGCTACCTCTCTACCTCCAAGCTCTCTACTCCACCAAGAAAAAAAGTCAACAAAGATCACAGTTGAATTTCGAATGGAGTGTGTATTGTGATCAAGGCCCATAAAATAATGGCATGATTTTTACATTTCGATAGCATCTTTCAGAGAGGAAAAACATCATTAATCAGTTTTTTGGTCATCATTTAACTACATCACTCTATTTTTGGCGATGACACTAGCGTTAGTTAAAAAATCAATAGTACCCCAACACCCCTTTAAAAAAGTTTGAAACACTGGAAAAACGCGAAAAACTCGTTAGTAAATAAGGCTGCATTAACTTCACGGGAGACGCTGGTAAATGAAATCAATTCTTTAATGTATTTAAAGGATTTCTTGTCAGCTGGCTCATTTCACTAA
This sequence comes from Siderastrea siderea, assembly GCA_964030785.1. Lineage (NCBI taxonomy): Eukaryota > Metazoa > Cnidaria > Anthozoa > Scleractinia > Rhizangiidae > Siderastrea > Siderastrea siderea. The sequence goes on from OZ034968.1 coordinate 68,534,999, forward strand.
AAATAAACATTTTATTTGCTAATAAGGAAAGTCATTTAAAAAAGTAAACTATGAAATCATTTAATTTCAGTGAAAACAGAAGACAAAACAAATATTGTGTTTGAAGACCAAGCACGTACTGCTTTTTTTTTCATATCTGACAGAAGTAAAAATTCCTTCTTTGAATAACATAGATGTGACTTCCGTTGTAAAACCATATCTTTATTATCATATTAGTTACGCAATTTTCTAAAACACGTTTTTAAATATGGGTCTCGGAAACTTTAAAGTTTTTCAAGACCAACTGCGTGTTGTTCCTTTGAGTTTTTTTAGTCAGGGATACTACAGATTACCGTTGCAAAAACCGACAAAGATATTCGGTTGCAACAAACACTGAACGCTTCTTTCACAGTGAGATCGAATACGGTTCGATATTGTCATCTCGTTACGTAAACCGGTACAGTGGATATTGACTAACTGTACATTGACTTACAGCTGTGCAAATCACGCTGTATTTCCTTAAAATTTGAATAGCCAAAAGTGGTCATATCAAGTTCACTATCCTAGAAAGTTTCTTCCTCAGTGGGATCAGATGGCTGGAATTGAAAGGACATTGCTGCTCGTAATGTCGATGGTTGTTTCTTTGCTTTCAAATGGTGAGTAAGCACAAACGTGGAATACCTACATTTATGCGTTTGAATTTGCGCGCTATAAAACACGTCTGACCCATACTTAATAGCGCTAAGTTTCTTAATCCCGGCAAACTTAATAAATCGGTTGTTCAACCTTTGATTCCGTGGAAAAGCCGTCGAGTCCATTCAAATGAAAGGTTAGTGAACAGTAGATAACCTTCTTGTTAAGCTGTTTATTAGGGTGTACATATTGGTTCCGACTTTTGATTTCGTGGAGATCTGTTAAGCAGTTACTTACGTGTCCGTGGTACATGTTATTTATTCACATTACTATATTAATTTTTAATACCATAAAAACTTAAGCATTAGATTTTTTTAAATTTTGAGATAGGCCAATATTAGGATTGATGTAAACTCTTACATGTTCATAAATTGACTCCGGCAAGACGTAACTCCTGTCGCTTATAATGCCAATAGTGACCCTGTACGACGTATGCGCGGTTCACTTTAGTGCGACGGAATGAAACATTAACCATAATTTTAATCTGAAATAACGTTTCTTTTAAACCACTTCCGTTTTAAAATGCTTTGGAAGTATAAAGGACCTAATGGCCGCTCATGCATAACGTTAACTCACGTGGGAAAAGAAAGAAAAAAAATCTTAATTAATTTTCATTTGCCAACTATACAAGGAGAAACAATCTCTGTGCATTAATGTAGGAGGAACACCACGGGGAAGAAATTGATCCCTTACTCCAAGAAACGGTAAACTGGGTTTGACAATTTTCTTCTTTTACTGCATGGCATAACGTGAGAATACTAGCACCTTTATCTACTGATTTCGGCTTGACAATGGTTTCTCATCACGTAAGCCAATGCAAACAGCTTCAAGCTTAGAACTTCATTTGAATTCAAGATACAATCTTGCAGCAATAATAGCTACAAATCTGGAAACATTGGCTGTATATTGTGAGGCGGAATTAACAAACGAAACGTAAAGCTGAACTACGCATCTTTAAATAATTAATGGCGCGTTCCTCTTCTCAGTAAGAGAAAAATTAACGAGAAAAACGTTACGTGACGTTTCGAGGACTTCATGTCATCATTGTCAAATGAGAAAAAAAATTATCATACCGTAAATGGCATATATATACAGAAAGGAACCTGTCAATTAAATAAGAGTTTGCACTGATTTTGTTTTTCGTGAAAAGTGCATGATATTGTACAAAAACTAAAGTTAATTGCATTTTTTTACTGATTTCATTTGCACGGCCTTTAAAGATCATTTAATAGCCAGAGAATACGCATTTTCCTGTTTCCATAGAGTTTAGAGAAAACATATGAATCCTGACATTACGTAACTATGTAGCTGTAGAAACACAGCTGTTAACCAAGTTAAGCTCTCATAAGCTTTCTATTTCTTTTATGAAATCAGCGCTTGAAGTAAGTTTTAAGGTTTTGTCCAATCAAAGCGCACCTTGCATCTATTGTTGTTGATTTCATAAACAAAATTGACATCACGTTAGGATTCCATTGCGTCACAAGAGTGAGCTCCACCTTCGTTCCCAGGTCCTTATGCATGCCTTCCCAATTTCCCTCGTTGTAGGAGACACATTTTGTTTTTGCTATTCTTTTGAGAACGCACAGTTTCCGAAGACAAAATGAACTTATCCGATTTTGCATAAATACGCTGCATAAGACGATTTTATCTCCACTAATGCTAAAGGAGGATCCTGGTCACGTTGCCAGAAAATAAACAGTTATTACCTTATTTTGTTATGCAGTAGCCTGTTCTACGCTCCGAGATAGTGCCCCTTTTCCCCCAGATCCCCCGCGTGTCTTATTTTCGCGTTCCCTTTCTTAATGTTCGCGCCGACCTGGAACAGGCTAGATTTGCAGATATTGTACAATGTATATTGTAAGAAGATAGTTATTAAATTTTATAATGCGACAGTGTGTGCAATAAACCTTTTAAAGCAAAAACTAAGAACAAAAATATAAAAATAGATAAAAATTCACAGTTCACAACAATTAAAAAAAATGTATTCATTTCACTAATAAAGAAAACAGAAAATCACAGAAGACGGCCATTCAGCAGATCACATTATGGAGGAAAAAAGCCATTAGGCACAAAAAAGTTCGAATGTAAAACTTATAAAACCTATGTTTAATTCAACAACCTCAGAACTGCTCAGGGTAAAGAAGTTATTTCTAAAAAGGGGAACCAAAGGCAACTTCAATGAAATCGATCTGGCCTTATAAATAGAGGACAACTTATTCCACTAAGCAACTTAGCAGTATGGGTACCCTTTCCCGCTTGTGTACGGGCTTCCGTTTGTGTTTGTTTGTCACTATTCCCGTAGTATTAGACCAGGAGCAGTTCCATTCATTTAGTAGGCCAGCCTTTTCTCGCTCTTGTAGATAACCCTTCGACATGTATGGGCAAATTTCGCACTCTGATTAGCTTCCTATGAACACGCTATCAGCTCTTACCCTAATGCATGGAAGAGTCGCACGACATGGATAAAAAAAAAGCTCCTTTTTTGTTGAGTAACAGAAAAGATTGCTTTGGTAAGTTAATAACTTGTCTCATATCTCACACTCAGTCTCGTTTGCCGTACGAACACGCGTGAACGTTGTCATGTTTTTCCGCGGCGACTGCGGTGTGCGTTCGTATACTTTGCATCCAGCTGGACGGCGACAGGAACTGCTTTTCGTCTACTCAATAATTTGTTGTAATTATGATGTTGTCGCTTTTTTTCTTTTCAACAGAATATTGCTCTGAGATA